>JAUIRK010000292.1:0-552500 GCA_030549495.1 Nectonema munidae | reverse complement strand
TTAGTAAAAGTTTAAAAATTTGTTATTTTGAATTCTTGAAATTTTTTTAGAACTCGAAAACGTTGTTAGTTTACACCGAAATTAATTGTTTAGTTTATTGATTATTATCAATAAAATATTTTTCCTTAAATTATTCGCCTTCATTCTTATAGTATTGATTAAAGAATAATATGCAAAATATAATTTATACCGGCAATTTTGTAAATAGTTAAAATATTCCATTATTGACTTTAATGTAATAGCTACTAGTTAAACATGCAGTAGAAATTAACAGGTTAGATAGCCTATAAGTTTCATTGTAATCTAGCAGTTTTAAAGCAGGCATTTAGCGCTGGATCCTGCGTTTAGGAGTAAAGTTCCTCAAAAGCAGTGCTGAATGTGTTAAAGCTTAAAATGCTAAGTTTAGCTATACCAAATCTAGCATTTTAGAAGATAGCGGCCACTGCTAAATGTATTTTTCTAAAATGCTAGATGGCGTTAAAACTCCTAAAAACACATTATAGTTATTTATATGTGTGAAAATAATCTTCAATAAAATTAGCAAAATGTAAATCGCACTTTATTAATTTGACATCTATAATTTTAATGAGTTCTAATTTTGTATCTTAGTCTTGGATATCAGGAAATAACTATATTTTGCTTGCAATTATATTAAACCTAGGATGTTGTCTGGTGTAAGAAGGAGGTCCACCGCTACAGGCATTGAGCCTACACTGGTGTGCATAATATATACAGTTGACTACCTCCAATCCGAAAATTCCTAATTCGGATTTTCCTTAATCCGGAAATTTGATTGTTCCAAAATCTTTAATTTAGTAAAATTAATGAATGATGGATTGCATTAACAACTGAGCCTCTTGGGGGTTTTGTAAAATAAAAGTTTCATAAATGAAGAAGAACAAATGAGTCTTTATATCTTGCACGAAGTAATTAGAGAAAGATCAAAGTTCAAAAATTGTCTACACCCAGTAGAATCGGAACATCTGAAAATTAACCTACAAATTCTAATGTGCAATAAATTTTTGTTGTCTTTTTAGTATTAAACTGACATCTGACATTCAATTTTAGTTCGAGACAAGTTGGTGCGAGAAATCGAGAAGGACAAGGTGTGGTTTTTTAATAAAATAGGAATCATTAATCCAAAAAACCACTGATTCGGAAAGGACGAATCCTAAGTGTTCCGAATTAATGATAGTGGACTGTACAAGCCAAATAAAAATAGCACTCACTGCGAGTTTTAAGTTGTTCGCCCTTAAATGTCCAATAACACTTGAAAACACTAAAGAATGAATAATACAGGCATCCATTGCAACCTTCCTATTTTCTATTTCTCCAGGAATTCAATGAAGTAAAAAAGAAATGAATAACTTTTGACATCCTTATTTTGTTACGGGCGGGCGTGCAGCTTCGCTCTCTAGTGGAGTAGGAGATCTGGCGCGCAATCGCATCCTTCGGCATTTTAACAGTGATGCCATTCCATGGTTTAAGACGAACATTTTACTACTTGTTCAGCACTTAATATCGAAATTACAGTGATTTCTAATTTTGTATATGAAAGATTTAAAATTTTATAAAAAATTTCGAATAAAAAGATTTAAAATTTGGAAATTAAGTTTGCGAAATTTAATTTTGCCGATATTTCTTACTTTACAGTATTTTGATTAGCAGCTATTTGAAAAGTTAGGAAAAGGTAATGCAAAGATCGCCTTAGATCAATTTGCATGTAGCGTCATCTCAAATCTTACTGCACATTCACTGAAAAAAGTTCTGATAACAGGTTGGATGTTTAAGTTTTAAGTTAAGTTGTTTGTGACGTCCGCACCCATCCTTTCGGATATCGTGGCTCGCCCAGAATGCTGAGTCCAGGTCTACCTGGACTTTCCATCCCACTAAACGCCTACCGGCCCTTGTTACTGCATAGCTATATATATATTATTTTACATGAATTTATGTTACAATATATAAATACAGCTGAGTGATCGATACAATCCTAACGCGAACGCTCCCAATTTGGGAAACAAACTTATTGTCTAGTGATAGCTTGATTACTAACCACGTATAATCAGGTCGACAGAGCACTACCTAACCGTAAAAACCTTTCAATTCTTCAGAGTAAGAAAACCAGGATAAAAAACCGGCACGACGGAATGTAGCTTGTTCCTAAATAAAAGAATATGATTATAAAAGATATATGCTACAAAAATAGAAGCGTTAGAAGGCATGCAATATCTTATATATTATTAATAAATAATATTTGATACATGTTATAGGGGTTAAGAAAGATATACATAATTTAGGGCATGCTAGGCTAGGAACAATCTACCCCTGGAATTTGACTCTATCCCTAAATGTTGTCCCTAGGATATATGTTTTACAATTGGAATGTTTAAACGGTCCTACAAGCAGACTCCTACAGAGGCCAGATTACCGACTATGCCTAACCTAGCTCGTAACATGAAACTGTTTTGGGAGTTATACCTTGTGCCAATCCTACATTTAAATAGGCGGATCTAGAACTCAGAAAAAAAAACAGAACTATATCGCAGAACGCAGGATTCCCTATTGCTTGGGGGCTATTGTATATGGGTAGTCACCTAGGATAACTTTTCTCTTTTTTTTTTAGCATATACTCCCAAGCTTGATATAATTGTGGGCAATGCTTGTGTGTTTTTAGTTTTTCGATAAACTTTTTATTTAATTTCTCCAACCTTTTCTGGAACAAAGAAAAGGATGTCCGGCTATGAGCAATAGTGAAAGAGTTGCCATAAACAGTCATAAAAAGTTTGTGGGTTGGATGTATACCAACTTATGCCTCTAAGCCCATTTAAATTGGTAATAAATAAATTCTAAATAGTAATAAGCAAATTCTAATGGGCACTAATCAAATTCATTTTTTTATCAGTTTATGTCTAAGAAATTTTAAGAATTAATTTAATCAAGTTAAATTATAAAAATTCTATTTTTCAATAAACAATATGTAAAATTTAATTTGATAGTTTTTTAACACCATCTATATTTATAATTTTTGGCATCTTGAATTTTCGGTATAGATTTTTTGTAATTAACAAGTTTTACACTTTTAAAAGCGCCAGAAATAAAATGTCATGAAGTCTAAATTTTAACCTTGATAAATTAGAATGTTTTCTTGTTCCAAAATTAATGGGATTTTTTTAGCTAGTTTTTGTTCTACTATATTTTAGAGTAAATGATTTTGATTGGATTTAACAATGAACTTGAAAACGTCCAAATCTCGAAAAAAGATAAGAATTTTTGAAAAAAAGATGATCAAATAAAATTAAACATATTATTTTAGCCAAAAATATCATTTTTGTACTCTAACTTAACTAAAATATAAAAACTACTTATATTTTTTGATTAAAGTTTTTTTATCTTGAATTTGCTAAGTGTGCATTTTAATTTGCTTAGACAAACCATTTTAAAATAGCTTAGTGTTTATTTGGATTTGTTTAGTGCCATTTTGAAGTTGAAAAGGTAAGAAGAGATGATAAGGATAGAAGCTTTAGATTATCCAGAGAATATTGTCATTTTGATCAAAATTTAGAAATACCTGAATTTTGTTTTCTATTGTATGAAATAAAAGTTCTAAATTCTAAATTTTTTAACTTATCTGAGTTTATGGCAGATCTCCTTATTTCTTCATTAATCCGTTTGTGTATAGGAAGATTTTTTCTTAAGTTGATGCAACAATTACCCAGATCAAATTCTAACAAAACAAGAGTATAAGTTTTAAAAAGGAATAATCATGAACAAATAAGTCTTTGAAACTTTCACTCGTTTGATGGGATCTTATTCATGATAACTGGAAGAACAAAACGCACCACATATACCACCTGTTCCATACGGCTAAGCAATCTTGATTTCAAATATGGAAGACGTCTTGCACGCCTCGCTACTGGAGAAACTAACAAGAGTCGAGGTAGTTGATCTTCGCAAGAATATTAACGAGTTTTGTTTAAGTCTTCTTGGTTATATTTCATTAATCGGCAACTTTGCGGGCCAATAGTTGACTCAGCTACAACAAAAAATAGAACGGATATGTTAATTTGGTAGGAGTCAATGCACATCAGTTTATCATTGATATTTTGGTAGAAATGTGTGATTGGGATACAAACCGTAAGTGAAATAAAGTAAAGAATTGTGTGTACCTTCCCAGTCCATCTTTACGGATCTCATGTTCCAGTCAGAATGCGGAGTCCAAAATCCATCTACTCTTTCCATCGCACTAAGAATCCTCCCACGACTACACTTGTACTGCATAGCTATTCACACATTGCTATCAATTAGTTTACAAGGTGGTATTGATATATAATATATATGAAAGCAGCTTAAATAAAGATGCCGTTTTAAGAGGAACGATTGCAATTAAGGAAACAACCCTAGTATCGAGTGGCTAGCTGTTAGAATCGTGTCAACAGAGCATGTCTAAACGTGAAAACGTTTTAATTCTTTATAAGAAGAAAAGCAGAATAAATCTTGTTCCCAATTCATTGATGAGACAGAGCAGGCAAATTGAAGTTTGGCAGCGATAATTGACTGGGACCGAATGGTTCAGGGCCAAATTGTCCAGAACCCATTTTTCCAGTCACTATAATTATAGATAGATAATAGTATATATTGGATGAATAAAATGTCTATCTACTTTTGAAAACAAAACAACAAATTTTGAACGAAGATATGAATTGAATTTGAAAGGAGGATTCAAATTTCAAACAGTTGTGATGGTATATAACCAGATCCTAATCTTTAAACACTAGTGTTTTTTAAGACAACTTTTATTTCATAAGATTTAGGCAGGTAAACATTTTGTTATTTTGGGTCTTCACTTTTAGTTTAGTTTCATCTTAAAAAGTTATACACTTGATTTAACTATGAAACAAATTTTTCTTTTAAGATACAACTATAGAGGATTTGATTTGAATAGAAGTTTTCCAGACTATTTGAAGTTGCATGCGAATTATGAGCCAGAAGTTACGGCCTACATCAACTTCATTAAGAAGCTTCGCCCTGTACTTGCTTTGAGCTATCATGGTGGAGCTTTGGGTGTCATTCATCCATCAAGTATTTTTTCCTCTTAACTGATCCCTGAATCACTCAATCAAAATTCAATCCAAAACATAGCGCAAAATTTAATTTTTTTTTTCGTATTCAATAACAAATAAAAACGGAAAACCCTATTAAACTTCTTAGTTTCATACTGGGATATTTTTCCTATTATAGGATTCTTTTTTATATTGCAAGATTCTAAAATAAATCTCAGTAGTGAGAGTCTACCATGAAAAAAAACATTACGAAGGCTTCCTAAAGCATAAAAGCATTCTGTAAAATTTGCTGAATTTTGCCATATATAGTGTTAAATTTTTGGTTTTGAAAGTTTTATTTATGCACTTAATATATACTTTATTATTAATATATACTTTAATATATACTTTGAATACCGTATTTCCTCGAAAAAAGACCCGCTTTCTTATTTTTGGGACTGCACTATCCCCCTGTCCCTTATTAGGGACAGACCTTTATTTGAATACCGGCGTGATATTTTTAAGTCATCATTGCAAAACTCAGCAGTGTCTTATACCCTCGTAAGGAGATTGTTGTTATCATGGCTTCTCCAATGATGGCCTATCGAAGTAAACATATCAAACATTTAACTAAAAGTATATATTTACAAAAATTAGAAAATCATAAAAAAAAATTACATTATACAAAGTTGACCTCTTCATCACTTTTTTAACAACAATTTCAAATCTTCATTATCATCAGCAGCATCATCTTTTTCAAAGTTCTCTTCCATATGTAGGACAAAATCAAAACACTTCAGATAACCATTG
This sequence comes from Nectonema munidae, assembly GCA_030549495.1. Taxonomy (NCBI): domain Eukaryota; kingdom Metazoa; phylum Nematomorpha; class Nectonematoida; family Nectonematidae; genus Nectonema; species Nectonema munidae. Next base: position 546,651 of record JAUIRK010000292.1, on the reverse strand, counting down.
TTGTCAGTGAATTTCTGAAGTTTTTCTAAAAGTTCATCTCACTGGGCACACAAAAGTCCTCCATTCTTAATGACATTGATGATGTTCTTCTTATAACTGCTAAAATCATAGACAAACCACACACTTTGAAGCTTTTGCTTATCAAATTAAATGGCAATGACTTCCATGCTTTGTTGATGCAAGAAACAATCAAAAACTTTGATGGGACTTTTATATTTCCATCTTTGGTGTATTCTATTTTCGTGTATTATTTTTCTGACGAGTTGCCATCCATTTTTCTTACTGATCTTGAAATGATATCTTGAAAGAGCCTGTACAATTTTATTTACGAAGCTTGTTTTTCACAATTGATATTAGATGGCATTTGAAGTCATCACAAGGTAGAAGACGTTTTTCAAATGCTAAACTTCCTCAAATGTCTTTTACCCATAACATGATTAAGTCTCCCGTCATCCAACCATTAGATGATATCATACAAACAGCGCAATTTACTTTGACTAGTTTTGAATCGTTGTGAACACCTTTGAAAATAATCATTGGAGTAAGTTTGGTGGCATTTGTTTGGCTTTGAAGCAATCAAGCACTCTTACTTTTTCATGTCCAGTAGTCTCTATTGAAATAAGCTTTGTTCCAATGAAATGAATTGTGGTATCTGCAGGCATGTTTAACCAGACTGGAGACTCATCCATTGCAGCAATTTCGCTGGATTTAAACTTGAACAGAGGGATCTGATAAAAAGGAAATAAGACATCAACTTTGGAATCTCAAAACAGGAACTTTTGGGGCCAAAGAAATGTTGTGGCGTTTCAAGATATTTCGAAGTCAAGCTCTAGTTGCTACAATTGTTAGTCATTTCCGGCAAACAAGTCAAAGGCCTTTCTCTACACTGCTTTTCTTGACACACCATTTCTTTTCTATCTTTAATCTTCCATCCAATTAACGAGTTCAGCTTCAAGAGTGTAACTTAGTGGTTTTCTACCACCTTCTTCTAGCTTGAGACGCTTTTTTGTAGCTAAGTTTAGCTACAATAAGTTTCGCTTCTAACCAATTCTCTAATAAACTTTCTTACAGTTGCTTCTTTTGAGTTTTCAGTCTTGAACCACTGAACAGCTTGTAATCAACTGTATAACTCTGCATCTTTCTCTTTCTACTAGTAGAGGTTAAAGTGCTGCTATTTGTCATTATGTACCCAGTCCTGGCGCTTTTTCAATGAAGGCAATTTTATGAGACAAGGCCCTTTTTCAATGAAATACGGTAATAAACATTTAAATACAGTAGAGTGCAAATGTTTTCGGCTACAGATAATATTATTTTCTTTACAATTTTTGATCATTGAAATTTATTTATATTAAATTAATTTATTATAAATACCATCTTAAAATAATTATTTTTTGATTTTAAAATTTCTGATTATTTTTTTTTAATTTATTCAAAATTATTATTTATATATTTTACCTGTTAAAAATTCCGTGCAAAAGTTTTCGGCCATTTGTTGACATTTCAGGTAAAAATATTTTTTTCAAATTTTTATCATTGTTTTTTTCTAAAATTGATTTCTTAAAATTGCCTGCTTTCTTTAACCATAGTCCTTCGACGTCTTTTTTGACTGACATGCCTAAAGTATCAATAGAATTGAGAGATAAAATTGTACTTCCTTCAATAAAGAAAAGTCAAAGAGCTATTTCAAAATGATTTAATATATCTAGAAGTAATATTTCTCAAATTTTATCAAAATATAAAACTATAGGAACTGTAGCCAGAAAACTCAAAAGCAGTCGTCCTCAAAAATTACTGATAAAAGATAACCGAAAATTAGTGAGAATGTTAAAGATTAATCTTAATTTTTCTGCCAGGTAATTAATGGAAGAAAATAATTTACTAAAATATATTTCAATTGAAACAGTAGAACGAATCCATAAAAAAATAATTTGAATTTAGCTTTTAGCAGCTAAAAAATCAGCTTTGAATAAAGTTCAATTAAAAAAAAGTTTTGAGTTGCCAAAGGAAAAATTTTATGGGGTGTTTACGATTAACAAAATGTAATTTTTAGTGATGAAACGAAGATTGAACTTCATTCTAATTCACCGCAATATGTTAGAAGGCCTAAAGGAATGCGATTTGATAAACGTTATACAGTAAAAACGTTCAAACACGAAAGAAAAAGTTTGCTGCTTTGGGGATTTATAAAAGGTGATGATAGAAGAAAGTAGTTAAAAATTGATGGAACACCCAATAGTTTAAAATAAAACTAATTAATTAAAACGTATTTACATCCAAGTATATTTCAACAAGATGGCGATCCTTGCAATTTTTGTCTTGTTTGACTCAGAAATTTTTAAATAAAAATTCTTTGTCTTCTAAAAAAACTGGCCCCCTCAAAGGCTTCATCTTAATATAAATGAACAAATGTGGGTTGAGTTAAAAAGAAATATGTTCATCTAAGGAATCCGAAAAGCCTTGAAGGATTATGGGAATATTCGAATGGGAATTGATTCTAGTTGAATATATAAAGAATCTATATAGCTCTCTTCCAAGAAGAATTGATTCGGGCTAAAGGAACAAGGTATTGAAAAGAAGGCATAAATATTATCAAAGTAAATATTTTATATAAAAAAAAATAAATTTTGTACTTTTTACATTTATTTTTTAATGAAAACAAATGCACGAGAAATTTAGCACGGAATTTTTAATAGATAAAATATATATCAAATAATAATTTTGAATAAATTAAAAAAGAAAATAATCAGAAATTTTTATTAATGAAAAAAGTATTATTTTAAGATGAATTAATTTAATATAAATAAATTTCAATGATCAAAAGATTGTAAAGAAAAAAAATATTAGCTTTGGCAGAAAACATTTGCACTCTACTATATACTTTAAATAAAACTAATTACTTTAATTAACATGTTTTACATTTACATTATATTTATTATATAGTTACGTAATCAGAGTCACCCTCCACTTCCTACCCTCTGAAAATTTTTTGACCCCTCCCCCCTCCCATGAAAAAAACGTTATGTTATTATGCGCTATAAATATATTAGGTACCCCCTCCCTGCACTGCTCCTCGTTTACATCCCTGGCTATACTATAAAACGTATATACTTTAGCATTTTAAGTATGATTTAAAACAAGAAAATTTCTTAAAAATCAACAATTTTCCACCTATTTTGTTTCCGCTTGAGAGTTTGGCAGTTTTTTACTATATCAAATAAGATTAATATTACTATTTATGTTAACATGCAAACATTACCAGGGCCGGCCCTAGTGTTCGTGGGGCCCTATGCAAAATGGATTGCGCGGGGCCCAGTGTGGGTAGGAAAAAAGATTAAAAGTGAGAAATAAGATTTTGAAAAAAAAGGGATTTGTTTTATTACTTTTTCATTAACACAAAATGACGATCAAAGTAACTTTACTTTGCGAGCCTTGCATTTAGCGAAATCATACAATATATCATCAAAATGAAAAATGAGAAGCGCGGGGCCCACTGCGGCCGCATAGGTTGCACTGGCCTAACCTGAACATTACACTCTATTTTATCAACCCACTCTAAAATGAAATGCCACTCTTCGGACACCTCTGCATTCATTGGTGCTTAAATCTGCATATAATGATATCGTGAGAATTGTAAACCAATTGATGCAGCCGTGGAGAGACGTTTATTTCAGAGCAGCGTCCAATCATTTAGTGTAATGCTTCCTACGCTTATTATCTCGATATCTCCGACTTCCCTTTTTCATCATACAAAAAATTAAATCATGACCGCTAAAGAAAAATTGCTTCATTTAACTTCTTGATAGAACAACAAAATATTGATATTTGATGTCTTCAATTTTAAGCTAAAATTAAAAAATGAATATAATAATTTCAGAGTATATTGTTGAATTAATTAAATAAAATGCACACTCAAAACATATTTTAATTCATTTTACTTAGTTATGTGACCGGGCATTTAGCTAAGAAGAAAAAATATTTTTTTCGGCCAAATGTCCATCCACTAAATGATGTCTGTCGGCCAAAAGTCATTCGGCTATAAGTTCAGGAGCTCTAAATTAGTTTATAAAGGATCAATAAATAAAATAAAAAGTAGAAATTAAAAATTGATCAAAAAAACTCTTTTAAAAAATGATGGAAAATCTTAATTTTATGTGTTTAGATTACTTTTATTCACAATTATTGAATAAATATACAAATAAAAAAAATCACTGAACCTTTTAACAGTTGTATAAGGAAGGAACCCAAGGGATCATCAGTAGGAATCTCTTTAGTAAACACTCCCCAGTTTCTTTCTGATTAAGTTCAGAGTTTGTGATCTCACTGCAATATTCAGGGAAGGAATTGCCTTCTTCAATACAACGTTGAGAAGATAGATGTAAGTGAATGAATGGGTTCTGGGAATGAATGCAGGTAGATCCAATTTCTGCCTAAATGCCATCATTGCAGTCTTTGTTTGCATTGCTATCAAAAAGTGTTTTAACTATTTTTATAGCCTACAGATCCTTGAACCCAATTCCAGATCTGGACATATTTACGAAGTTAGTCAAAACATATTACTCAAATCACAAAATGTTATCTCCGAGCAAAAACACGTGCATAGCTTCTCATTATGGCGCGCAATCCCATTGGTATGCTATCAAAGGTATTTAATATTCCAGTAGATATCATTTTATGGTTGGATCATCACCAAAACTTAAATCAAATAACAAACTTATAACTTTTACACTTTATACTCAAAACACATTTATTAATATAGAAATAGAAACCTTCAAGAATAGAAACTTTCAAGTTTGAAAATATCATGAAATTAATCAATATTATTCTACATTGATTGAATACTTTAAATATAAATGAATAAATAAAAAATTATTAAACTTTATATTACTTTTAATGAATAACCTTTAAAAAGTTACTATTTTTTTATAATCATTAATTTTATCAAGACGCAAATTTGATGCGTAATATCCACAAATTCAAACTACCCCTCTCATCGTTTGCTCTTTTATTTGGTAGATCTCTAGTTAAAAATGGTGGCTAGTTTTATGCTGTCTACACATTTTATTTCGGCCTTTTCCCAAATGTGTCGATCTTTCAGTTCAAAAGTATGATAAGAAAGAGGCACAAGGGCTAGATTCCTCAAATATTATTCTGCATAGGTCCAATTTTTTAAATAATAAATCAAATCAAAAGTTATTCTCAATATGAGAAATATTTGGCTAAAAGGGTAAGATTGTATATATGAATTTCTAAAGATCAGCGTTTTTTGATAGTTTTTTCAATTCTAAAAAACTTGGATATCATCCTAGCAAATCATGGACAAAGAAAGATTGCAAGACTTTGGGATTGAAAAATTAATTTGTATATTTAAATGTATTTCCACGTATATTTTTCCATTGTTTATTAGCCTAATTTTAATAGTGTCCAATGAAAACTGTTTATGTATATACAGGAGGCTTTTCTCCATAGAAATTATTATAGCCTTCATTTTTTCAAATAGACTTTATTTTTGTCTAAGGTAAATTCCTTTTTACGTTTCTAAGTAAGAATAAGTTCGTTGGTTAGTTATTTACAGCTTTAGTTAATTTATGAGAAGTTAAGAGTTTCTGAGTTAACAAGTTTCCATATTAGTTTGCTGGCAAGCCAACGAGTAGACAAAAAATACACAGATAAATATATACAGAGAAGTTTCCATATTTATTGAAAAATTTATTTAAATCAACTTAACAGGGGAGAATATCTAGGTAACTTTAATTACACACTAGTACCAAGATATGAATTAAATGTTTAAGTGGCCCAGAGTTTAGTACATACAATTAAAAAAGTTGGATTTGCACAAAAAAATTTTATTCCCAGCTTTTCGCGTCTCGAACATCATTGAAAAGCTTTCAAAGATGAATGTTATATTATTGTATGAATTTGATTAGAAGAGTTTTTGTATAAAATATAAAATACATCAAATTATATTTTGAAAACGTTTTGTGACTATATGGCGAAGGGTCTTAATTCTCAACCGATAAAAAACAGACAAATTGTGGGCTGTGACAAAATGTTGATGGAAAAAAATTATAAAAAATTTTAACAATTCTTTTTTTAAGTTTTAACTCAATTCACTGTCCACCTGCATAACTAAATAAAACGATCTAAGTATCAAATTATGTTAATAATTATTAAACTTTCTAATTCGCTAACCATATACTGATTTCCTTTTTTTTCGTCTCAATTTTGTCACACAGATCTAGTTATCGGTCTTTTTGTCTGCACAGCATTTAAAAAGTCGATACTTCAAAATAATCATTTTTATATGTTTGTGCAAGCATAATTATTATCTGAGGTTTCAACCAATTTCTTATTTATTCAATCAAACTTCACTATTCTATGCCCACAGTCAAAATTTGTCAACCGATTGGCCTAGCCAGTTAAAGCGTTAGGTATTCATCTGGAATTCCTGGGTTCAATTTCGCTATCATCTGTCTAATTTAAAATTATTCTTTCCTTAACACGGACAATCAAATCATATAATGGTGAATTCTATCGCTGACAGTAAATGTTAGATATTTTATGGGAAAGGAAATCGAAATCAGTATTCAAAATGGTTGAAAATAGTACTCTGTTTGATTAAAGGCCAGAAACAATGTTATTTTCAAATTTAACATATGTTAAATGATATTTTATATTCATTGCTAAAAACAGCACCAAACTAAACATCATAAAACACCTCAGAATACCAAAAAATAGTACAAATTATAAACCAAACTACCTACCCTGTTCCCAGATCACGCTATCTCAATATTAGCGTAACCTGACAGTCAAAAAACAATTTTTATTTAAAACAGAATGGACACTTTTCTTTCCAAAAATGCTCACATGTTAAGAATGTGGACAACATTAAAACCTCATGCTATCAGTACAATTTTTTTTCTTCAAAAAGTAATGATAATACATTATACATGGAAGTAAAATTTTTTTGAAAATTAAACTATATTATAAATAATGCTAACTCCTCAAAAATTGTCTAACTAACTACCTAGATATTGACACACTAATTATAAGTTACGAATATTTAATAAGTTTGTCTTCTTTTAAAAAGTAACAACAATTCTGCTAAAATAATAAAAACAAGATTTAACAAATTCATTCATTCTACTGTCAACTTTCAAAGATTAACTTCTATTGAACCGCAATGCTGCCAATTTTAAAAAAAATATTTATATATGTAATTATGGTCAGTATAAATTAGTTATTTAAATTAGACAAGGAAATAAATATTAAATTTGTATCACTAGTTTGATAGATTATTTTCCCTATCTATAATATTTATGGTGTTTAATGTGACGCATAAAAACATATATAAAATTTCTTCTTTTCAAATTAAATCTTACCATATGGGGATTTTAGTGGCGTAAATATAATTGATTTTACTCTCGAATCAAAATATTTTATGTAGCATTACTCGGAATTTCTTTTACATCTACTTAATGAAAATGGAAGTGAAATAATTGAAAAATAAAGTGTAGTTAGTTTCTAAAATACTTTTTCGCATACACTTGAAAAATGGACAGGCATTCTTTCTCAATCTTTTTTTCCCAAGTGTACTAAAAAAATTGATATTTTGGGCAATTTTATCCCTATTTAAAACATAATGAAATATATGCCAATTATAAAGATATTAAATATAGTAATTTTAAAAAAATAGATATTGTAGAGAGTTTTGCAATATTTATATTCAAGGCATCTTTGTTAAAGAGCGATACTCTCATTCCGTTTTCTAGATTCCCTCTGTATTTCTGGCTTTTAGATTTCCAGGAAATCCTAAATTCTTTTAACTTTATTTTTTCAAACTCAATTTTTTTTTAGCAATTTTTAAATTTTGTGATGTAAAAATTTTTTGAAACAATTTATAATAATAATTTTTGTCTTAAACATTTGAGTTTGTTTAAAAAAAATATAAAGCAAAGATTGAATAATATTATTTGAAAATAAATGCCCCATTGATTTTGTGAAGGAGTTGTTGAAATAGATGGCGATAGTAATAGAAGTGCCGAAGACATAGCCGTAGTATGAACGATTATATATTTTCTGTTTAAACGTTTTAAGGAAGCACTTTGGACTTTTCGTACCTCAATGGATTGTTCGAAATCATAATTGAAGTTTCGTGCAACAAATATCCTGACCCAAGAAGCTTTGATAAATTCTGGACGGCAAATAAACTGCCAATGCTCAACTCTCTTATGAACATCAAGCTTGGTAAAAAAGTTATCTCATTCATTTAATTAATTAAAGTTTAACTTTTTAATTAATTAAATTAATTAATTTTTTTTAATTATTTAAAAGTTTAACTGAAATGATGGCAATGAGTCATTAATCTCTTTATATAAAAATAAAGTAAGTTCCACTTTGTCCCTAACAAATTGAATTGCTACTTTTATTTTGTTTTCCCTGCCATATCACATTATCAATTATTTGAAAGTGTAGTCGTTGTGCAAAACAAATCTTTTTCTTCTTTCTCCAGGCGATTCTAGATTGTAACACCTGCAACTGTCCAATCACGGAAGAATAAAGGCATCACTTTAATAATTGTATTTTAGCACTGCATGGAGTGATCATGGATAAAAGCACAAACAAAGCGTTAACCAACACTAAAATCTACTTGGATAATAGGAATTATCCCGTGTACACGAACGCAAATGGCGAGTTTTGGCGGCTGGTTTTGCCAGGTGTGCACACTTTAAAGGTTCGTCTTTTTATTTTTAAAAATTTTCCAGAGAGAGCACGTAAAAACGATTCTTTTAAAACCATGTTTAATGGATGCTCATTTTGAAAACTGATCCTTAGTTCAAAAAAATAAATCCAAAACAAATACATACAAGATTATGAATAAAGTCTATTCAATACAAATGAAAAAGTCGATGGATGATATAATTTACCTAAATCAAAATTTCTTGGGTTTCGAAAAATTAATGTAATTTGGCAATTTTCTTTCGAAATAAGCTTTTAAAAAGGAATACATTACACCGTTTACCAGACAAACTTCTTCTAATTTTAGGATTAAATTCTTCAGTAATCGAACATTTTCAAGATGTTCACCTTTCTTGAAAGTTTCTTCAAAAGATTTGAATTCTTTAGAGATTTCAATTTTATTTGTGGTATTCTTGGCTCTTCATTTAATTTTTTATTGCACTAATATATTCCCGCATACGTTCATCAAGAGCATTAGGAATAGGTGAGGCAGAAGATGTTTTTAAGTAAAAATAAAGATCAGTAAGCAAAATTTGAGTTCAAAACGTTCCGTACCCAGTTCGAATGTTTCTTTCCCCAGATTTACATAAATCTTAGGTTTGAAACGTCCAATTTAGGGAAGAAACAGCTTGTACTCGAATTACTAATTAATTCATGAATATTTACATTTACAAAATATACAATACATATTACACTGTTTTCCTAATTTTCTTCGTTGATTGGCATTAAAAATATTTGAAAGCTATCATCAATCATCATATTCATGAAATATTTTATTCTGTTTAATGATAAATTTCAAGCATATTCAATATGCTACAAATGCTTGGCAAACACATCAATATTATTCCGATTGCTATCACTCATTTTCAAAACGTACATATATTTACTTTCAAAGAATAGCAAAAGAATAGTTTTCGCATTTCTAAAACATAAAAATGTGTCAATTAACAAGTAATGTTCTCATGTGTACATTTTGTACCTAATAACACTTGTGCCACAAATATTTTATAGGTATAATATTGAAGCATAATAAATTTAAGGAAAGCAAAAACAACAAACAATAAAGAAGGCATTTGCAACACGTTTCGGTTTTAAACTATGAAAAAATCAGCTTTAACAGGTTTTATAGGATCGGTTTCAAGCCACAGTTGCAACTATCCACATAAATATTAAAGTAATAACATTTTCTTTCAGGTTCAAAAATTTAAAAAAAAGTAGACACGTGACAAAGTATTTTTTAATCTCAAATTGGGCAATTAGATGAAGTTTTAGTCCGAAACCTGTTTCAAATTTTAATGAATTTATCCCATTTTTTCGTGTATATTTTGAAAGCGGAAATAATTTGAAAGAAAAAAGAAATACAAGAAACTTTGACTTAAACTAATTAGAGTAACAAGTTTTATAATTAAGAAAGAATAAATCACTTTTGATCAATATTAAATACTAACACTTTGTTATGAGTCCGTACAGCTATATTTACTACTTTGTTCATATTTTTCATTGTGAATGCCTTTTACTTGTCTACTGAAGCGAAGTGCGTGGGAAAATATCTGACTCTATGTGCCTACAAGAATTAGACTCAAAATATTTAAAAACTATGGCTTCAGCTTCCCTACGACTCAAACCCTTATTTCCGGCTTCGATTAAAAAAGGACCGCTCCGTATGTTCATAAAAATTAAACTTATTTTTTAAGCACTTAAAAAATCTGACTAAAATTTTATCAGATACCGACTCAACAACCCTCGTAACTAGTTTAGTATATGCTTCTTAAATTCGACAAACATTATAAAGTAAATATTTTATTTTTACATTTAAACTATTTAAATAAGTTTGACTTAGACAAAAAATGTCAAATAAAAGGACTTGTTTAAAGTTCGACCAAATACCAAAACAAGATGAAAATTTGACTTTTAATTTGCCCTAATGGAGAAATATTTGATTTACAATTCAACCGAATGATAATGCTTGAATTTATATTTTCAAAGTTTTAAGCGGATTTTTATAAGCACTTGATGTTGGATTTGATCAAGCGAAAAATTAATTAAGTTAAAACCTACTTCGTTATATACAAATTTATAGTTTTCATAGACTTCAAATCATCATTAATTAACAAGATAAATACCATTATTTTATTCCTGTAAAAATGATGCTATACACTTAAAATGTAAATACGCGTAAAAAGTTGTAAACATATAAACATTTATATTTAGATAAAGAAACGTGGATACAAGGATTACAAAACAAAACCTTTTGAAATCGTAGCTCGAAGAAGGCCAAAAAACATTTTAATCAAATTGAAAAGAATAGGCAAATAGAAGATACTGGAAAGATTTATATTTTACACACACACACACACATATAAATATAAACATGATTAAAGTGACGAAACATTAGGTAGTCATCCAATCAAGCATTCTATGTAAATGATCCCACATAAATTGTACTCTTCGTGTGATTTTTTAAAAATAAAAATAGCAACAAACCCTGTTAAATAAAAATTTATTAAAATTAAAAAATATTTCCAAGGCTAAGGTATTAACTGCTATTTGAATAAATGATCAAGTAATCTTCATTTGCTTGGTACACTTTTTGGCACACTTTTCATATGAAGAATAATCCATGGATGAGATCTGACTCTTTCGATAGGAAGTCTCTCTATTGGATTATACTTCAATAACTATAAATAAAAGTGATAGAATTTGGGATGAAAATGGATGAAATTACTTTGGAGATCAAATCTTTTGCTCCTTGAGAAAAAAAGGCGGGGCAAACATATTCCACATTTTTTATCTTGATATATGTGTTGTTCACTCTATCTGAGTAGAAAGGTGGACCTCCGGATAGGAATTCGAAAAGTAAAACTCCAAGACACCAAATGTCAACTGTGTTGTCATGCTTCTTATTCAAAATCATTTCAGGCGCCAGGTAATCTATCGTTCCACACAAAGTTTCTCTTCTAAATGCAAAATAAGAAAATGAGCATCTATGTTGCAAGCTTTCTTCTAGGCAAACCAAAAAAAGTTGTCTGGGTGTCAAAAAGCACAACATTTTCTCATTATAAAAGTTTTCTATGTATCTAATACATACAATATATTATAATATAAATAAAATAACTAATTATTATTATTTATTTATAAACACTAATACTTCTACTTAACGTTTATAAAAATAATAAAAAAAAAAGTAAAAATTCAGCCTCCATTTTTACAATCTAAAACGTGAAAATTTTCAATTCCAATTTCCTACAATTTGCTAGAATGGAGGTAGAACTTTTAAAATGTTAATTTATCGTTTTTATATACTTTAAGTCATATTGCATATATATAATCATTATTACACTAGTTAACTAAGCGAGTATCATAAGAAATTACATGTTTAAAAAGATTAATCTCAAAAGTAAATTGATTTATTTTTTTCATCAAAAACCCTCTTAAAGAACACCCCTGAATCAGGAACACCTCGCTTTAAGGAATAATTTTTCAAAGTCCCTAATTCTTCCTATCTTTTAAGATTGAGGCCAGCGCCCCTTTTTAAAGAACACCCCTCTTTTATGAACAGTGAACACTTTTTTAAGTCCCAGTTGGCCCTTTTTTTATTGTTTTGAACCTCCTATTAAGGAATACACTATAGTTTTATCAATCATATTCACAATATTACTATCTTTGCTAATAAATACGCAAGCATATCTCCCTTTGATATTATTCTTTTTCAATGTTTTGCTTCTCACTAAAGAACACACAATTTTTATCATCAATGATATTCACAATATTACTGTCTTGACTCATAATTACGCAGGCATATTTCTCTTCAGTATTGTTTAATTTCTTGGTTGTTTTGTACATCTCATTAATTATAAGCAACACACAATATTTTATTATCAATCATAATTACTTTACTCATACGCTAGCATATTTTACTCTAGTATAGTTTACCTTTCTACTTTCAAGATGCTTAAATTACGAAAAACTTTATCTTTTTCTGAAAAGTTAAAAGTTCTTAAAGAAAGTGAAGGTTCGAGCCAAAGTTATCAATAGAATTGTAAAAAACAAAAAAATTGGAGTATTTGGCTGATGACAATTTCAATCCTTCAGAAAAAAGATGGAAGAAAACAAACTCTAATGACAATATTAATGATCGTGTTTGGCAGTGGTTTATTGCATCAAGAACCAAGAATATTCCAATTTCTGGCTCCTTTTTGCAAGAAAAAGCCTTGGCAATAGCTAAAGAATTGGGGTTTAATGATTTCAAAGCGTCAAATGGCTGTCGTGATAGATTCCGTACAAAAACAACATCAACTTCAAAGTGTTAAGTCCTCCCTCAATGATGAGTACAATGCTGATATTTTTAATTGCGATGAGACAGGCTTGTTTTACAAGGCATTACCTAAAAAGTCTCTTGTACAGAAGAGACAATAGTCATGAAACAAAACTTCACAAGGAAAGTTTGACAGTTGTTCTTGCTGATTATTGGCTATTCCAAAAAACCTGGATGTTTCAGAAATCTCAAAGACTATGCAACTCAGCATGTGGATTGGAGTCATGACAGAAAAGTCTGGATGAATGCCCAGTTGTTTGAGGAATGGCTTAAAGACCTAAATAAGAGTATGAAAAGGAAGAGAAAGATTTTAGTTCATGTAGATAATGCCCAAGTCAGTATAACATCCAACTACCTTATGTTGAAGTAAAGTTTTTTCCAGCAAATTGTACTTCAGAGTTGCAACCCATGGATCAGGGGATCATCAAGTCTGTCAAATGTGGCTATTTAAAGAGGCTGCTAAGACACCTGATTGCCAAAATTTCCACCGCTGACACCTGACAAGAGATTGTAAATGGAATGTTATGGATGCTATTCAGTGGATAGCTCAAGCTTGGGCAGATATTATACCGGAAACTTTTCTCAAGATGTGGCTTTAAATTTGTTAAAGGATTTGAAGACCAGAAAAAAGAAAAGTTTGGTGAAGAGCTCGAGCCTCTAATGATAAACCTGACACACTTGCTTGAAATTAAAAGATGTTCTGCTGAAGAATATATTAATGTAGAGACAAATGTTTAGGTTCATGTTTTTGATATGGATGAATGGGAAGAGGAACTCATATCGCTCAATTCAAATAAGGTAGCAACAGAGGAACACACAGAAAATACAATTGATGAAGCTGAAAAGAGTCTTCCAACAAATGTTGAAGTGATAAAAGCATTGACAGTAGTGAAACGTTTCAGCCACTTTAACTCAAATGCAATGGCCACAGTGTCCAGCACAAAGACAATCATAAACAAAACTATCACAAAAAAAGCTCAAAAGAAAACAGACTTGCATAAAAGACTATTTTATGCAACATGTACATGATTGATATTGAATAATGCTGATTAAGAATAAATAAATATTTTAATAAATTGCTTTTATCATTGAATTTGTGTCCAATATTCCATACAACTTGGTCAGTCAGTCTGAAAATTCACGCCTCCTCATTAAGGAATGTTTTGTCAAAGTCCCAAAAGTGTTCCAGGGGTTTATTTTGAAATTTCGTACAAATCAAATAATCAAGCTACTGAATAAATCCAAATAAACACCAAGCTATTTTAAAATGGTTTGTCTAAGCAAATTAAAATGGACACTTAGGTAATTCAAGTTAAAAAAAACTTTAATCAAAATATATAAGTAGTTTTTATATTTTAGTTAAGTTAGAGTACAAAAATGATATGTTTAATTTTATTTGATAATATTTTTTCAAAAATTCATATCTTTTTTTGAGACTTGGAAAAATAATTAAGTATTTAATTTTTAGTAAATTTCTTCACTAAAAAACAAATTCTTGAAAACAATAATACAAAAAAATATTTTTTACATGTTATGGTCAAATATTCAAAATAATTTTAGAAGATAAAGCTAATATATCAAAAGGTATAATAACCAATTAGATATTCCAAATAAGAGTACATTGATATAACAGCAAGAAATTACACAAAAAACATGCCATAATACCTAACTTCGACCATGCAATTTAATTTTTTCATCATCGAAGTAAATGTTTCAAAAAGATGTTATATATGTGACTACGTAGCCCTAATATTATTGCATCAAATGATAGCAAATTTGAAAAGGAAGAAATTTATATTGTTAGATAACAAAAGGAGGATATTTAACAAAATAAGCGTTTACTTAGAGTCTGGGGAGAAGACTGACCATCCAAAATCAGCGAGACGAAGTTGACCATCGGTTGCTATCAGAAGATTTTCCGGCTTAATATCTCGGTGAATGACGCCTTTAGAGTGACAGTATTCCAGAGCACTAGATAACTGATAAACGTACTAAAATATGGAGAAAGATTCGTTCAATAACGTGGTAAAATAAAGGTGGCAGATTAAAGCAGAGGATTTTCTACACCACAAGTGCTTGGGAGAGGAGAGAGAAAATTCTAGAATTTAGTTAAATTGAATTAGAAAATCTACAAATAATATCATATGAGAAAATTTCTATAAATTCGCCAGTTAGATTTTTAAATTAGTCAGTTGGTAATAAATAACTATCTAACTGAATGACTAACTAATTTATACTTCCTATTCTGAAGAATTCTCTGGAAGGATAGGTATCCTTCAAGTAGTTTTGAGGATTCATGTCATCCAAAAAAGTTCGGAATCACTGGTTTAGGATGAAAAGTTATTCTGGTGCTAAATTTTAAATGTGCCATTTGCGAAATTTTTCTCTAAATTAATTTTGACATCTAAATGAATTAACGAACAACTTCTAACTAACTAGCAAACAAGATTTCAGCTGTTTGAAACGGCCATCACTAATATCACTGCAACTTCAGAACCAAAATTCTTTCTAAAAGAACCCCACTGCTGACAAATTATAAAACAAAGAGCAGTAGCACTGCTAGAGCCAACAACACGGGTCAAGAAAAAAGGAATTCAACTCTAAAAAAGAAGCTCCCAAGAGAAAGAAGAAGCAAGGTAAAAAGACTTGAAAAGAGGAGGGTTGACTAAATCAAAATAAAAAGAAGATTCGTTGTATTGTTACTTTACAAAAATTAGTGTTTGTGAAAAATATTCTAAAAGTTGTGGCATCAAATTAATAATAGCAATAACCACGAGATTGCATTCTCCACTTTCAGGAAGGGATGTCAGAAACTTTTGAGCAAAAGTAGCGAACGATAAATGAAGAAGTAGTAAAAACTTCCTTATTGTAAAACTACATAAGTGAATGTAAGGGTAACGTGGGGTTTCTTCATCGAGAAGGCCCAATTGCGCCGCTTGTATCGAACTATGAAGAAAGGAGGCTTGATACGGGATCGAACCCAGTATCCAACCAACCTTACTCACACCCCTCCATTAAAATTACATGAGTAAGCGATGTATCCCTTTAAAAAAACTAAATACACTCTTGTCAACTTTGCGGTAATCGCAAATGTAAAAATTTAGTAGCAGTAGCAAATTTTGAAAAAAAATCCACCAATCTGGCAGCATTGTTTCTTATGCGAACGCGGGTAGTGGGCAAAGGGAGGGCGCAGGTACGAATATTAAATTAGGGGTTGACTGATGACGTGCTTAAGAATTTAGAATAGGCCACGACTTGCATGTTATTTAGCTGAAAGTTTCCTTATGCATAATACATATGATGGGTAGGTCAAAGATGAGAGCGTTGGATAATAATAACGTAATATTTAAAGCATCTGAGTGTTCCCATATTGATATTTCAAATTATATCAGCAATCCTTAAATATTGCGTCTAGTTGTAAGCATTCTAGTGAAATGCACACGTCTTCTACTATATAACTGGAGGAGCTTTACTATTCCAATTAATAACACATTGTGCTGCTTTACTATTTCCAATTAAAAATTTTATGTGAGAAGCGTGAGTAAGGTCCCGGTTTCACTGTCACAAGTACTTGGGTACGAATGCATCAAAGTTCGATAGAAGGGGTCCAATCGTGTATTCTTGGCGAAAACACCTTTAAGTATCTAATGGAGTTAATTTGATCTTTCATGGATTCAATTTTATTCATTAACTCGTATTAGCAACTAAACTTGCAAGCTGAAAAGGAAAAAATTATCATTTTGAAATTAAAAGAAAAAATCTCTCAAGTAAATTAGACAAAAAATACAGCTTATATAATTTCCGATTTTTAAAAATCCACATTTTTCGGATTACAAGTCGACAATTTTCCCATCAGATTCGGATTGGCAGAATCAGGATTATCCTACACTTCGAATTTTATAAGAATTTTTCAACGAAAAATGTTTCTTTACAATACATTATAAAAATGGCCAATTTTTAACACATTATCCACACCAAAGATCAATGTTCGTCGCATATATATGCAAATCGGGACAATAAAATCATGGATATAACTCTATCTAACGTGAACATTGTATTATCTTGTTGTTCTGTGCCTTTCTATATTGTTAAATTTGGGCGAACATACACAAACAAATGAAGACAACAAAATATCTTTTATTTACAACATAGAAAACTTTAGTACGCATTTCTAGTTTACACAGTCAACTTCGAACTCTGCTTATATCTATGCCTACAAGAATAGGATGCATCTCTGAATCTCGACTTATTGGGCAAATTCGACGTATCTCGTGTTTTTTCGTCGATTTTGTTTAAAAACTCCACATTGACAAAAAATAAAGTATGTTTTTTTTTAATTTTAAAAATGTTAACAATTTATTATAAGAAAAAAAGAGGAATTAGTATTTATTGGTATTTTATAAATTTCCAAAGCTTATATATGTAATGGGAATGAAGGAAGAAACATAAAAATTACTTGAATTTAAGGTTTATACAAAAAAAAGAAAATTGGGGGCAGAGGTTAAAGGCAGAGAAAGGTGATTTCTTTATGAGTATTCGATGATTATGCCATTCTAATAAATATAAAAGCAGATGCTTCTTTCATATTTATGGGGGTCAACGCGTTAAGAGCCGGGCTATATAAGCTCTACCATAATTGCAAAAGATGCAAATTTTTTTTATAATAATAAAAATGGAACTTGAATTTTTCAATTTTTTAATTAAATTCAAATGAAATCCTAGTGAACAATTTTATTAATTGACGCTTAATGTCGGCGAATAAGCGTGAGCATTATAAAGTGATTCTATTATTGTCGGTGTTAGATCCAAGGGAAGCATAGTTGTATTCTTCCCTAGATTTGAGCACACGGCTTTGTCAACCCAGGATGACTGGGTCAAAACAAAATTCAAAGAAGCTTTAAAATGTTATTGAAACTTGTGCACTGGTATCTTCATCAAATTTTCCCTTTTCTTTCAATTTTTTGAAAACTTCTCCTCCAGAACAAAATTCAAGCATCAG
Source organism: Nectonema munidae (assembly GCA_030549495.1). Taxonomy (NCBI): domain Eukaryota; kingdom Metazoa; phylum Nematomorpha; class Nectonematoida; family Nectonematidae; genus Nectonema; species Nectonema munidae. The sequence goes on along the minus strand of JAUIRK010000292.1, from coordinate 528,601 downwards.
ATACACTCTTTGTTCATCGTAAAAGTAGCCGTACATTTTCAAGATATTTGGATGCCTAAAAAGAAGAGATGGAATAAAAGCACTTAACCTTATCGAATAAGGTTCAAGCACCTTAAATGCGTTTGAATCTCCACTTCCCTTCTAACTTGGTGTTCTATCTTTGCTTTGATCAGTTCGGATTTGTTCAACACCTAAAATGGAGAAAGAATCCGATCATTTGAATAAGGAAGACCGTTATAGGCACTACTTTCAAAGCTAGAGGAAACTTTGAAGCTTTGTCTCTCGATAAGTAAACCTGCCCAAACTTGCCTTTGCCTAAAGCACGCCCAATCTCAAAGTCATTGATGGACCATTCCTTCTTTCTAAAAATTAGGGATAAAATTTATAAAATTAAGTAAGAGTAAATGAAAAACTTCTTTATATCTGGGGCTTTTGTTAATGTTGTTGGAATGGACTTAGCAGTGTTAGGATTGCGGCATGTTTTTGCTTCCTTTATCACTTCTCCTCCTTTCGCAGAACACTCAGAAAGATTTTCAGCTTCCGCATTTTTGGAAATGATTTTTGTGTGTACTTTATTCACGCGAGTTTTCTCAGGCTCATCTCTTTTTTCTTTCGTATTGGGTTGGGATTTGGAAAGCGATGAATAAACAGCACTATTTACTATTGAATAGGGATTCGGTTTCTTCACTTGATTAAGAAGATTCAAAGAAGATGATGATGTAAGTGGATTTGGATGGCTTTTGACATTTAAATTTTGATTGTTTAGAACAAGGGAATTGCAGGCATAGTTCAGTGAGGGTACATCACTTGATGAAGAGACTTTATCATTGCTACCTACTCTCCTGCCAGTGCTTGCAGTTGAAGAAGGATGCAAAGAATTCATTGTGTTTGGATTAGTCGGTTTCAATACACCAATCATTTCATTTGATTTTTTGCCATCTTTGCTGCAATTGGAGGAACGATCTTGGCTCAGCTTTTGGGGACCTTTGAGCGGATGTTCGGTACTTTCTTTGGATAATTGATCGGATTTAATTTGGCGAAATATATTGTTCATCTTTTGGAATTAATTGTAAATATTCTACAATATAAAAAATTGACAGAAAAGGAAACACGAACGCATCATCAATAAAGTGGCCGAAAAAATAGCGGTTCATAAGAAAATATTTGTGAGGTTTTTTGTTATTTTAATGTTGAAAAGATTTCAGCTAATTTTATGTGATTTTCTTTCAAAATTACAAAACTCTCAACGCAATTACGTATTTGAACTTTATATTTTCGTAATTTTATAAGAATACGCATATATTTTTTTCAAAAAAAAAATTAACAAAAGTAACAAACTTTTTTTAAAGTAATATGATAATTAAAATACATAAAAAATTTTGGATTTAACGGCAATCTGATTGATTATTATCACTACGACAGTACACTTCTCTAGAGCTTCATCAACAAGAGAAACACTTCATCATCACAATTTAACCAATCAAAAGATGTCTTCCTCTTTCCAATAAAATATGTTATCCTTTTTGAAATCACAGTACATTTCTTACATCTTTCATACAGCTCCATTGTTTCTATTACTCTTATGAAAAATCCTTTTCAATCATTATTATTTAGTTGGGGATAGTGGGCTTCTCTTGATCAGTGTTAACGTGCGCATCTATAATTTGGTTTGGTGATACTCCGTCGTGTGACAATTAGTCGCTTCGAGACTTCGCCACGTACGTTAAAAATTGGAATCTTTTGTTTCGAATAACCAAGTAATAACTATTCTAAACTTCTGGGTTCGAAATTTTTACTAAGAACATATCAAATAAACAAATAAACTAACCAACCAAATAACTCACCAACTCTTTAACTAACGAATTAAATAGCGTTGTCAAGAAAAAAAGCATACCAAGAAAAATGAGGCTGGAAAATATCCCACGGAAATTTGCTCACTGAAAAAAATTGAATCTTATTGTATTGGAAATATTTCTATTATTTTTCTTCCACAAAAAATGAAAGCTTCAAAGTAATATTTTACAAGCTGCAAAATCCAAATCAGTGTTTTTTCCAAATGCCTTCAATACCTCCGATTTTAAACCGTTGACACTTTTCATTTTATATAAACATTAGATTAAACTTGTATAGATGCTAATGTTGTCATTTTAAATGTGTGGAATAATACAACGAAAAAAAGCTATTTATTAAACAAAAACTGAAATCTAATATTTGGTGTCAAAACTCATAAAAAAAATTTTTCTTAAAAGCTCAACTACTAATAAAACAACTAATTTTATTTATTGACAAACATAGTTATTTATAAAGCATGATCTATTTGATCTTCAGATACGCACAATTAAAAATCAGGTATAGGTGTTAGATGTCGAAGTACCTCACTACGATCTTCAAAAAGAAAACAAATAGAGTTTCTTTAGTTTAAACTTTGTCCAAATATTTCACCTCACTAAACTGATAGAGGAAGCTATTAACACAGAAGCCTAACTAGAGGTCCTCCTGTTGTAATGGACCAATTTTTGTAAATTTTTAGATGCTAAACAAAATATATTTTCAATAAAAATATTTTTTTTAAAAGTATTATATTTTTCACCATATGAAGCAACATAGGGGTAGCTACATGAGGTTTTTGATGGAGGAATAGCCCATCCGCTTTAAATCTGTCATTGGTGTGTGTTTATTTTTGTGCATAGATCTAGCTTTTCTTTTCTGCAAATTTTCAAATGGATATCTGAAATCTATTTTTTATCAATATCAGATCCAATTGATATAACAGTCAACCGAATTGAGTGATAGTCGGTCAGTAGTCAGTAGCACCCCCCCCCCCCCCCCCCCCCCCCCCCCCCCCCCCCCCCAACCAAACCCCAAACTACTATAAACAAAAATAAAAAATAAAACAACAAAAACAATACATTTTTCAACATTTTTTTTATTTTTTTTTTTAATTTTTTTTTTTTTTTTTTTTTTCCTCTCTTTTACTCTTTCTTTTTTTTTTTTTTCTCCCCACAAAAAAAAAAAGTAAAAAAAAAAACCACAATTTTATTTAATTAATTATTTTTACACTTTTTTTTTTTTTTTTTCTTTTTTTTTTTTTTTTTTTTTTTTTTAAAAAATATTTTTTTTCTTTCTTTTGCTTTTTTTTTATCTTAGATCCCCTGGGATAAGTCTCTGGGCTGTAAATTTACCAACTTGGGCGCTTAGGGGGGAATCTCTGTCTGGCGTCTACCTCGTACACCGTGTAGCAGTGTTACAATGTCTAGGCACAGTCCAGATGTATTGTATTCCTCATTATTCACTGTCTCAGGGCATTTTAACTTTATCAGTTCATGTCACAAAATTTCAAGGTAAGCAAGTTCATTGTTAGCTCGATCAGCATTTTATTATTGACGGATTCATTGAATACAGCAGATTTATGACGTTTTTTAGAAGCTTAAAGACGTGTATTTTCGATATGTCTTTGTCCAAGTTTGTTAAAACTATTCCGATGACATCAGTAGAGTCTGGCTCACCATCAGATCTTGGAAAGATTAATTAAAAATCTGTACAACCATGGCGCAGTTCTTATGCTCCGGCTAAGTTTGGAACGAAGCAACGTGACTTTCAGGTTTCGTGGTATAATGGTAGGCACTGGCTGGAATTTTCGATGGAAAAGAAAGCAGCGTATTGTTACTGCTGTCGACATTTTTCAAAACATAGTGCAGATAAACAGTTCATAGTCAGCGGCTATACCAACTGGCGACACGCTTTGGAAAGCAACAAAGGCCTAAACAAGCATAGCACCAGCGCTGCTCATGTACAGGCCATGGCTATATGGAAAGAAAGAAACGTCCGAGGTACAGATAAACGTGTGTCAACGCTGGTTAATGAAACGCAGCTCGACAAAAATAGGTATTACTTGAGATCCATTGCTCAAGTTATCCAGTTTTTGTGCATTAATGAACTTCCTCTGAGGGGCGACAAACACAGTGGTATGGATACTCTGGATAAAGAAAGCATGGATGAGCCTTCTGGTCTGTTTCTTAGACTCTTTGAGTATACCATGCAAAAAGACGAAAAGCTCCGAAACATATTTAAGACTGTGCCAAAGAATGCCAGCTATATGTCTGCTATGGTGCAGAATGAACTGATTGCGATCATGAAGAATGTTGTGCTGAGAAAAGTTGCTGCCGATGTTAAATCAGCTGATATTCCGTGGTACACGCTAAAATCCGATGGAACTCGTGATCCTACCAACACTGAAAATATTTCAGTAGTTGTTCGATTTGTCAAAGAAGGGAAGGTACACGAAACTTTGGTGGCCATGCCTACTTCTGAACAACTGGATGAAGATTCGTTAACGACCGTCATACTCCAAAGTCTTGAAGGCTGCGGTATTGGAAACTGCTTGTATACTTTCCAAATGTTATGACGGTGCCTCAGTGATGTGCGGGAAAAATGGTGGAGTACAGAAGAAGGTCCAGGAACGTTTAGGAAGAGATGTTCCCTACGTTCACTGCTTCAACCATCAGCTGCACCTGGTTGTTGTGCATGCAGTTGGAGAGCACAAAGAAGTAGAGAAGTTTTTTTCAACATGTGGTGCCTTGTATAATTTTGTTCGTCGCCCCAAGCTTGACCGGTTATATGACGGTACCAAGTTAAAGCGGCTTCTTGAGCAACGCTGGACCGGTCACCTAGCAACGACGTCAGCCATCCTGGATAACCACCAGCATCTGGTTGACCTCCTGGTGACGTCTGAAGAAGCAGGATGTGATGCTGTTGTGTGTATCGAAGCTGCCTGTCTGCTCAAACAGCTGCGCAGTGAGCAATTCTTGATGTTGATAAAGTTCAAAAACTTGCAGAGCTCATTAAATTATATCCACAGTCATCTTTGTTTGCAGCGGAATGCTTGGTCTGATCCTCAAAGAGTTTGATGTCACCATGTACAAAGTCATGGGAGATATCTGTTCGTTATTGTATCCCTTCCGAACGGGATTTTCGTTGGTTTACCAACTGTACTCAGCTGCACTTACCTTTGGTGCCAGTTCCGCTGTGTGTGAAGCATCCTTTTCCACACTAACGAGAGTGCTGACATCCTATAGACGATCCATGACGCATCAGCGGAAAAGCAACCTTGTCCTCCTGTCGTTTTTGCGCGAATACACAAAGATTCTAGATTTTGATGAAGTATTGAAAGACTTTGCAAAAAATAATCGAAAAATTCAGCTGTATTAGAAAGAAGTGATGTTCTATCCTGCAACTTGTTCCTTTTTTATATATTTTGAGCTTGTAAATAAATAACTGTTGCTACTTTCAGATTCTGGGTTTGTTTTTACAATTTTACTGATTAGATTAAAATTACTAGTAACATGCTTTGGGGTTTATTCTGATATCTTCGGTTTCGTCCACCTGTCAAGTGTCCGTCTGTGAGTGAGTATACCTGTTGAAGCGGACGTTACGTATTTTTTCACTCCCTTATTAACCCAAAATTTTTATGCGTGCCCCCCTTGGACAAGTGTCCTGGCGACGGACATGGTGATAGTTATTCAAAAAAGTTTTAAACATCGAGCCCAAAATTTTTCAGAGGGGGTAACATTTTTTATAGCACATAACTATGTAAGATATTTTCTTGAGGGTCAGTAGGAATTCGCTATAATTTAAAGCTTAAACGGACTATCCCTATTGATTACATAAGTGAAAGAGCTAAATTAACGTAATAGAATACACAAGTTAGAATAAATGCCTTGATTATATTTCCTAAATATAATTTAAACAATCAAACCTTTTGTTATAGAATTCAAATTTATAGCACTCGTAGTCAGACTTAGTTTTAGGTGGCATGGCAGGTTGGTTGAGATGATGGACGGAAGCCTCTGAGTTCGATTCCTCATCGATACCGATTTGTTCATAGTTTGACATAAGCGGACATCAGTGCCTTGTCAATTAAGACACACCCACGCTACCATTAGTCAGAGATATCGTTTTTATTTTTGTTTTTATAAAAACTCATTTTTGAATAGATTGAATTTTAGTTGCAAAAGTTATATGTGTTTTTAAAAGTACCTGTTGTGATGATATTGGATATAATGGTAAATATTAGATTTCCCTTTAGCAAGATGGGCTTAAGGCAAATAGGCACAGGAATACTCATTTTAGTGCAGCTAAAAGGAGTAACATTTTAGCAATTATTTGCTAATCAAAATAAATTCTTCTTCTTCTTCATTTTAGTACAGTAAAAGTATCATATGTTATCTTCTATATTTTATAACTTAATTATTATCTGCTTTTCTTGAGATCTAATGGATTATTATTTAGAACTTTTGGAATTATTTTCTGTACAAAAATTTAATTATCAAGTAATTATCGTGTATCACTTAGAAAATTGAATAGCTAATTCACTAAAATTTAAGATTTGCAGCAAATTTTCTTCGAAACATTTTAGACTTTCAATTTCTACTAAAAGGACCAAATTTAAATGCACCCTAGGCCCAAGTCTTAAATGTTTTTGAGAACAATTTATTTCACTAACTGAATATATGAATAGTAGGGTACGTCATATTTTTAGTAAAAATAAAAAAATTAAAATTTACACCTGCACATTTGTAATTTACTGCTCGAAGAGGTAAAACAAAGTTGTTAAATTTTTTTTTTAATATTTACGTTAACCTAGCGAAAAAGGCAGATGAAGTTTGTCTACAAAAATTCACATAATATTATATGTTATACAAAGATTGGTTTATTTATTTGAAATATTTTCAACAAAATTTTTATCAAAAATTTAAAATATTTTAAAAAGAGGAATAATATATCTAAATTTCACAAATCCACTAACAAATTAGACTTACTTTACTGCTCGCTCACAACTTTGTGTATTCAAAGAATACGTAAGAAGTTTTAGTGGAGTAGTTTTCAAGTCATAGAGCTGCGTGCGAGATATTTTTGCTTTTAAAATAGGCTGTTACAGTTTCTTTTTCCAAATCTAAAAGTGTTCTGAGATTAGTAGCATTAAGGTTGACTGTACTTGGAATCTTAAAAGGTCGAGCACTGATTAGATTCATATTCATTCCCATTTCTTAATTTTACTATTATATCAATGGGCAAAATCTCTATCAACAAACATTTCAGAATAGAGTAAAGAAACAAGCACGTTTTCTGGATGAGCCCAAAATGATTGACTTTTTAGGTAATGCTTTAAATTTTTTAGCTTTCATGTCTTGTTTCTGCCAAAGCCTAAATCATTTGATAAGATAGCAAGGACAGTGTTTAATATTATGCTTTACTTTAATTTCAAAAACACTGGTAAATATAGTTGCATTATCCAGGTTGCAAGCATTTTCAAGGTTTGTATGTCTTCAGACTCAAGATTATGTTCGCACATATACAGAAGCAAACATCGCATGCTACAAGTCAGCCACCTGCTGTGCGACGATGATTCGCACCTATAAGCGACTGTTTTATAATCAAGCCTACCTTTTGTTATGGCTTGAAGATATTTCCAAGCCAAAATGCTATCATTGCTCATTTTGTTGAGAACATCATCATCAATTTCAATAAGTGGCTCTAAAAGTGAAATAGCATCAAAATCCGTTTTTCTTTCAAGAGGTTCTACCTTGCTTAAGTCTACAAACAGAACCACACCAACCTTTGTTTGAAGATGTTGGTCCATTAAGTTTAGTCATAATATGTGGTAATGGTAACTCATTGATATGAAGGCAACAGAAGGAACGAAAAAGTCTTGGATCAAGAAGTTTTTCAACGCGACTTCCATTTCTCCAACTAGACATATGATTAGTAGGGTTATTTCCAATAAATTCAAGGCTTTCATCAAATCGTAGAGCGCGACAGCATATTTTTCGGATGATTTTCTTCCAAATCATTTTCAATGGCATAGTGAGTTATTTAACCTTTAGATTCTTCTGTTACAGTAATGTGAATCTCTTTCATAAATATTTTTTTATAAGTACACTGTTATACAATAAGAAATGAATAACATAGTTAATGTCTTATAATTTCTGTTGTCAACAAAAACTCCTGTAATTTTGTTATCTTTTAAATGATCTTTTCATATAATAGTTAATATCTTCATAACACGTTCTTTAGATCTAAAAACTTTTTTACTATCGCAAATAAGATGTTTTTCCTTTTATTTAAAAAAACTACTCGAAACTTACAGAAGCAATTGCATCATTATAAATATTCAAATAATTTCGTTTGAGAGTTTCAGATTGTCTAATCACTTCATTTTCAACTTCATGCGGAAAATATCCTATTTCTATATCATCTCACTCATTAGATGAAGATAAAGAAGTATTAAATCTTTCCTGAATTTATTTTCAAGTTATTTTCTTAATATTCATCTAATTTTTTCGGTTCACCCGTTTTATGCATGTATTTTTTATTCATTTTTGTTGTTTCTCTAGAATCTACGTAAAATTCTTGCATCTAAGAAATACTTCCTTGTTTTTCACGTTGACTTCCAAACAAGTTCATGTTTTGGAAGTCTCATCTTTCGACCACATTTACATATTCAGTGTGCCACATCTCTACAATTTTTTTTACAAAAAACATTTTTTCTTTACAGAAAACAATAGGAATCTGCATAAAGATAAATCAAATAATTTTATCAAGTTTTGCTTCCCATGTGTCTTTTATAGTTTTTCGAGCTTTATTTCTAGCTATCAAAGAACATACAGACCAAGCACCACTGATTTGTTGTCCAATGCTTTTTTGATTGCATATTAAAGGTTCTTTAAGGTCACTGTTAGAATTTTCCGACCGAAGAATAACTTCTTCAGATACTTGAATTTTTTTTATGTATGTAAACATTCCTTGGATTTTGATCATTCATAAAAATTTCTGTTTTATGTACTGAAAGGCATCTCTTCAACACACCTTCTAATGTTGGAAACTCAGATAGAAGGGAATCTTCAGGGCAACCAAGGTACAAACTCAATTTAGTGTTTAAAGTTTGTCGAGTTTTTTAGTAACAAAAGTAGACATAATGATAACTAAAACAAAAAAGTTAAAAAAAATAATAACATTTCATAAGTAGCATTTTAATAGTCTAAATTAATTGTTTAATTTAAAAACTAGTAGTTAAATATTTTTCTATTTCTATTTATTTTTAAATCTATGCACGTATATAAATTTATTTTTAACAAATAAATATACCAAAATTGCATAAAATAAAATTGTATTTCCAAGTAGCTAAAATTGCTTTTCCTATTTTTTACGTTATTATGTTTATATCATATATATATATACATAATAATAATTGGACATCAAAGTTTAAAACAAAAGTGAACTAATATAACAAATTCTTTGTTTTTCTGTGTTACAAATCTAGTTACGTAATATTTAGCTGCTAAAAATGTTAACATTATAATCAAGCCTGAAAAAGAGGGGGACAAGATGGAACACTGAAACTCCCTTAAAATATATAAATGTATACATTTTCTTATAGTTTAGAACCCATAAAAACAGTTTTGCCCCCTACAAAGTTGAAAAACCTGTCTTAGGAGAGGGCTGATTATAATAAAAAATTTTAAATTCAATTTTAAGCGTAAAAGTGCCTCGGTAAAGAGAAACCAAGTCACCTAACCAATTAATTTGATTAGAAACAGACATATGGACAATTGAGGGGATTGTCTTTCTTTGTAACAAATAAGTCTCTTGTTTTACTGAAAGTGGCGTATAATTTTTCCGTGAAATGTCCTAACACAGGCATGATAAACTGTTGATTGATCAAAGTGTGTTAAATGCGATGAATTTATCAAGCTCGTACTAGCGACAATTCCTACTTTTCATGAAATGTATGAAGAGTTTGTGAAAAACTATAAATCTAAAAATTATTTGCTAAATGATCGTATGAAGAATTCATAGTTCTAGCCCCAAACGTTATTCTGGTGATTAGCGACCAAATAAAAGAAGCAGGAATACACTCAAACCCAATAGACTAGTTTAAAAAATGCCTACCCGAAGAATTATCAATTTGTTTTCGCTCCTTTTAAGGCCTTTATAATATATTGAAAACTCTCTTGTTGAGCTAGAAGGTAGTGAAGTGATGCGATCGTAATAACAAACAAAGTAAACAACTTGACTAAATTCCAGTAGTTATTAGCAGTCATGGTAGAAGTGGAAGCTGAGAGTTCACTGGGCAAAAATGTTCTTATATAAATTTTTAAAAAAAGTTTTCTGTGAGGATGTGCTCCGCTGGCTCAAAAATATGCCATTCAGAAGTATAGGCTAATCCTCAGAGGCTCCAAAAATTAATTCTGATATAAATGTTAACTTTCCTAAGCGAGATCGCTCAAGTGAAACTCGTTCTGAAATTAAATGGTAGAAGCAATGAACAAGTGCAAAGATCAAAGAAGCTACGCCTATAAAAAGTATATATTTTATATTCACTGCAGGTAATTATGTAGTGAATTTTAGAACTTTCTATTGTTTTTTCTGTCTGATGCATGCAGAAAATAAATATGTGGAAACACAGGTATGATCCAAGACGTGTCACAACAAGACTACTGAAGCATGATAAAGCCAATGAAATAAACTTTTTACAGGATCTTACTTCATGGATGCAAGTGATAAAGTCCATGAGCTAGAGGCTTTTAAGAGAGCAACTTCCTTTAAAAAGACAGCAAGTTCACTAGCCTCACTCTATTGTGAAGTGTGTAAATGAAATTGTTTTCTAAATTGGGTTTCAAGTTTTAACTTTGTTAAAGACAATCTTGAGAATCATCACAATTATAAAGAAGCTGTAGAACTCTTTGTAAATTAAAATCCAAACCGACATGAGCACTTGAAAAACGTTGTTCAAAAGGGTTTTTCTTAACAAGAATCTGCATCTCAGAAAGCAGTAGTGGATTTAGAGTGGGCGATCGCTTTCCCCCTCCCTCCCACACCTCTTTCAATTTATGAGCATATTACTGTATAGTTGAATCAAGTTTGGTTTAATTTTTTAAAACAAGAGTTGCATGCCAGATAAGTAAGAAGATATGCGTAAATATTTCTTGTGTAATATGAGTAATACTTTAGATAGACATTCAATCTTAATGCCTTTCTATATAGAATATTGAGAATTAAATATATGGGTATATTTTCAGTATTAATTGATTCTGTCCTAATTGTCTATGTTCATAACCAGTGTTGCATTGTTCTTAGATATGCCCTTCGTGTCGGTGTAAAGAAAAACTTGTTATTCTTGTAAATATCAGGATAGATAAATATCTAACACTTAACAGCTCAATAACAAGGAGCCCAGTAGAGTTGTATCCCATGGCCTATATTAGTCTCAGTCAACTCGTGTATCAAATAAACAAATCACATTTTTTTTGCTACAAATTAATTTAAATATAAATCAAATGTATTATTTCAAAAGGAAATAAAATTGGATAAACTGATAAAAAAAAATTAGAAAAATAACCACTTTTATTGTATCAAAAGAAATTTTACGCTATTTTTAGATTAAATTATGTTTAAAGAAGCTTTTATATTTTCTGCAAAACTACTATTTCAAAATTAGATTTTCAATGCACGATACAATTATTGAAGAATATTTTTATTTAAATGTAAGGGTAAAGTTGATTAAGTTATATTTTGTTAAATATTAATGTATTTTTTGAAAATTAACTAGAGAATGATATTATTATAAATAAATTTTTAAGGATATAATATGGAACAAATTAAAATAACGAGGAACTAAGAAGTAAAATATTCCATTTAGAGCAGATATATTAGTTACATCATGAAAAAGAATTCATCTACCAAATTAAAAGATAATATTTACCGTAATATGAGTTAAATAAATGAAAAAACAAATGTAATAATTAGATTTTACATAAAATTAATTTTAATTAATAAGTTTGAAATAAGTTTGAGCGAATAAGTGTGAAAAAAACAAATTAGAAAGAAAATTAAACAAGATAGAAGAATTTTTAGAATGATGAGAAAAATTTATCGATATAACGAATAGTAATGAAAATAAATATTAGCAACATAAGTAACTTTTGCGTATAAAATCATAAATGATTATCGCACAAATATTTTTCAATATATATGAGTAGAAAGGTAGCTAGGTGAATTTGTTGAATGAAGAAGTGATAACTTGCATTGTGTTTAAAAAAGGTGCAAGGAACGGTTGCTTTGTTATGTGATTTTGAGCCTTCGGTAAAAACTGAGAGTTGATAATGCGCATTTGAATTGCGTTGGTGTTTGATAGAGTTGAATACTAAGAATTTGTGGTGGCATATATTAGTTGTGTATGGGGTGGCATTCGATACGTGGACTAGGAAGTATGGGTGTATTTGTGTAAAAACTTGGTAGTGAGTAAGTAGTGGAATATATTGTTCAAGAAGGGAATAGAAAAAGGTAAGTGAAATAGAGGTGTGAATTGAGTAAAAATTAGTGAAGTTATGTGGAGCTGGGGTAGAGTGAAAGGTATTTAGATATTTTTAATTATGTTTTTCTTTAGGTTTAGGTGAAGGGTTGGGTATGTGTGAGAAGTTAAAGTTTTGACTTAAAAGTATTGTAAAATGTGTTTGTGATCGTAAGTAAACATATTCGATGTTTGCCGTATTTTAAGCATTTTTCGCATTGTTTGACTTTGTGTTTTAGTGTGATGAGGGTTAGTAGATAGTGGCCTAGAAAGATTTTGGGTTGAGTGCATAAGTATAGATATATTTCCGGTTAACTTGGTTTTAAATAATTATATAGGAGTATACGCCCATTTTTTCCAAGTAGTGTGGGATCTTAGAGCTTACTTATAGCGTTAAGATGTGGGTTTTGTTCATTGATTAATTTTGTGATTTGAGTTATTGGTATATCGGTAGATATGCCACATTATATAAATTTTGGTTTTTGCGTGGATAAAATCATTTGTATTTTGCCCGTTTTTATGAGTGTTGTTCTAGCAGTAATTTTTGGTCTAAATTTTTTAATTGGAAGTTGATGGTTCCAGAGTGGATGATCTTCTTTAGGTGATTGATAGGCAGTTGTTTTTGGTATCTAGGCTTTTGATGACTTTTTGTCGATTAATGATCTTTTCTTTTTAGTTGAAATGTTATTAGATGGAGTGATTTTTAATGTCATGTTAGGTTCAAGGTGTTTTCTAGTGCTTAGAGTGGTTCGCATTTTTGTGTTGGAGATAGGTTTTGGGTTGAGAGATGATTGAGTAGGAATATATGATTGAGTGTATGGCTATGTTGTATTTTAAATTGTTAGTTTTAGATCATTTGGATTTAGTGTAGTGTTAGCTATAAAATGATTAAAATTATTTAAGGTATCGGTGATAGAATTGGAAAATTCGGGGTCAGAGTGTCGCCTTTTATTTGTCATATCAGTGAATAATAGAGAGAGAAATTAGTGATGTTAGTCAAATAATATTATATATAGAATATAATGGTTAGATAGAAATAGATTTATAAAACAAAAGTTAAGCTTTATGTTTTTCTCTCTGACTTCAACTTTATAGATAGGCATCGAAATTCGAACAATTATGTGTCTGGTTCACAAGAGAGTTAATCTTCATTTCTTGCATTTAGAAATACAACAGATGAAAATATTCATTGACAATTTATTCAATATTCTCATCTTTATTCATAACGCCCAAAAGAGTCCCCAACAACAACACTTAGAGTAGGATTGAAACTTTCCTTGTTAGAATTAAAATCTCCAGTTGTTTTGAAGCAGTTCTAGAGGTATTAGAGACATTGGGAGGAATAAAAAATTAGTCTTAAGAATTTTATAGTTGTTTGAAATAATTTTAAAAATTAAGGATAACTCCTTTTTCATTCAAATTTTTATTAAACCATGAAAAACTTCTTAATTCTTCAATTAAAATTATTTTTCCCCGGGGAAAAAGCTAAAAAATTAAATTATCAAATTTTTAAAGATCTTTGGCAAAAACGTTTAAAAGTAATGATAAATATAATGATTGATAGAGTTAGTTCTAATCAAAAATTATATAATCAATTTTCTAAATATTAAATTTTTTTTAATGTTGTTTTACTACAAAGATATGATGGCCGACTATCAATGAATTATTTGTGTATCTTTTCCCATAAGTAAATATACTTATTTAAGTTTGATGCAAGTTATGATTTTTAGTTTCATTTTATTTTCATAAATTTTAATGAAAGCATAAGTTTTTAATAAAGGGTTTTTTTATCTTTATAAATTAAATAAATTAAGTTATTTAATTTGGTAAGTTATTTTGAAAATAGAATTAAAACAATTTTTTATTTTTATTATCGAAATTTATATGTTTATTATTCTTTATATTCTAAATATATTTGCATAAGTCTGTACCGTTAACAAAAAACACCTTTTAAACTGTTAATATAAACTTCGATTAATTTGTCAGTTAGTTCTTTAAAAAAATAACAAGGTACTTATAAACTGTTAACGTTAACCCTTTTTTCAAGATATCTACAAACTTCTTTTAAAAAGTGTGACATTTTTACTGACTTTTTGATCCTTAAATGAGCAATTTTGTTAGTAAACCCTTGGATTATCTAAATCACAATGTTCTATTCAAACTCGTAAATATCTATTTTTCGCCCAAAGCTTTAGTTCTTATTTCTTATCTTTGGAATATAAGTACTCAATTTAGTCAATCAAGGTTCATTCACTCAAGGATCTATCCTCAGCCCTCTATTCTTCTCCATCTATTTGAACGATCTATCTGCCCTACGCAATAAAAAATGAAGCTCTCACCTCAAACTTTATGTATATGAAATTTTAATCATAAATCACACAAAAATAGATAAATCTTAGCAAAATTTCATAATATTGTTAATACAAAAGAATAATCTCTCCCATTCCACTCTATAATTTACTCTCCCACAAAAAAGTGTTTACTTCACAAAAAATATGATAACTTTTCAAACTATAATTTTTGCATTGATAATATTTTCCATTGCCTAATTTCTGCGAATTTAATCAAAAACTACCTAAAATATCTTTTCAAACAAAGCCACTATTTCTTAATCTCACATTTTTTTTGGAGGATACTCATATCTTATCAGTTCCATTTTAACCGTTCCCCCTTAACTAAAATTTCTATTGTAAAAAATTGGTTGTATTGTTTGCCTTTATAATTTGTGAGTTTTCCTAAAATCGCTAACTTCATCTTTTGATACTATTTTCACGGTAGCTGAATAACCCTTAAAAATGTGATATTATAATATCTATAACTTATAACTTAGTGTTTACATTAGATACATATTTTACAGACGATGCGTGAGAGCTATATAATAATAATCCATTGCTTCAATATGCACACAATAAGTAAGCAATGTTTATCACAGTGTCTCGTAGTATTTTTGAGCAAACACATGTTGATGATCCACTAGATTTTCTCATCTTCTGTCACAATGATTCTATTTCTCTTTCTGTCTCCTCTGTTTTTCTCTTCCGCTTTCTCTGCTAAAACTTAATCATTCACTCAAGCTCTCATTCGCTCTCTTCTTTCATTCAAGCCCTCTTCTCTTGTTAAGCTCTCCTATCTCATTCAGCTCTCTTCTCTCCAGTGACGTAGCTAGGCTGGGGCATGAGGGGCCGTGCCCAAACTCCTATGTACCGCATGGTGCTCCCATGCATCTTATGCGATATCAATTTTTGAAAATTTCTCCAATGAAAGGATCAAGAAAATATAAATAATGTTGCGCAAGTTTTTTGTTTTTAAATTTTGCCCCTTCTATCAACTTTTTTTGGCTACACCACTGCTTCTGTCTAATTTGCATTTAGAGTTAAATTAAAATAGTTTTCAATCGTTACAATTTTATATCAATGAATATTGTTAGACTCACGCTAAGAATTTTTTTTAACAAAAGTCATAATCTTTATCACTACGTTTGTTACATTTTATAACATTTGAAAACTTTAATTTTTTCAAGTCAAGAAATTTTTTTCAATAGTTATTTGGGAATGAATATTTTGACTATCTATTCAGTTTAAAAGCAAGAATACTCTATTTGCTTAATATTTGAGCAGAGATATTTTTTATAATATTCGATTGTTAAATTATGTTAGTTTGGTCCTCGGACATTTTGCCTCATTATTTTCATAAGACAGTTCGTCCCATGTACAAATTCGCCCCATTATTTTCATAAGACAGTTCGTCCCATGGACAATTCGCCCAATTATTTTCATAAGACAGTTCGTCCCATGGACAATTCGCCCCATTATTTTCATAAGACATTTTGTTTCATGGATAATTCGGCCCCTTATTTTCATAATACATTTTGTCTCATGGACAATTTAAAAAAATTTAGAGATAAAATGATTAATTTGAAATAATTTAATAGAGATAAAATAAACAAGAATATAACATTTTTTTAATAATTTTACACATAATAAGCAAAGATGGATGAAACAAATAGCCTATGAGACAATTTGTCCTAGCTTTTGCTGCTTATTGAAACTTGAAAATATCAAATAAACTCTAATTCTTTATGCCTCCTATTATTTTGAAATTATTCTAAGAACAGACGGTTCCATTTTAAAATATTGAAGATTGCTTTATTAGTTTATTTTGTTTCCTTTCTCTCTTATGTTAATTATGTAGCAAAAGTTTTCAATTTTGAGTAAAAGGTAAAGTACAGCGGGTGTATTTTAATTGACAAGGCACTGATGTACCGCTTATGTCAAACTATGAACAAATTCGTATCGATGAGGTATCGAATCCAGAGGCTTCCGTGCTCAGCTCATTATCTCAACCAACCTGCCATGCCACCCATAGAATATGCTGTAGGGGATACGTCAAATTAGTTTTCAAAAAACTTAAGTTATGTTCTAAAATTTTTTTAGTTTTTTTGTAGCTCTATAACTTTTTTGATAGACTTTTTTTCCTTAAAAGTTATTATAAAAGGCAAATCATTGCATAATGTTAAAAGTTATTTTACTTTTTGTAGATTTTTGTAGCTTGTATCAATTTAGCTTTTAAACTATTTTTGAATGATGCTGAGTAAAATGAAATAATGCGATCTTAATTTTTTGTTTTATTTTTGTTTCCACAATTATAACTTCATTTTATACCCTTGCCCCTGAATCAATCACATTTTTTCATATAAACATCGCAGGGTGTCTAGTAGACTCTTTGCCTTTAGACTACATTCACTCATATACTATCCAACCTTCAGTTATTTGTTTTCTCTATGAATCAAATATCCTTTCATCAATTCCTGTAATGTGTCTAGTAGACTACTTCTTTTTTCAAATGAAAAGCCTATTCCACCCCCTAACAATTTTGGATTTTTTTAAACTAGTGTATATTCGATGGTTGTAGGTAAAAATGCCCCAATTAAAAAGTAGGAATAAATGCCCTGTAATTTTTGAATTTCATGATTTTTTTTAAAATTATATAAATATTTTATTTGGTACCACGAAAGGCTAAATTTCTTAATCTATAGGGTTTTTTTCTTTATAAAGTTCTTGAAAACAATAACAAAGGTTCAGATTTGTGGGAATGTGTTCTTAAAATCAGTTAAAACACAAATTATATTTAGAAAGTGTTCTGATACACACAAAGTCCAAAAATATTTGCTGTTTTATAAATTTTTTTTTGTATTTAAAAAATTTTTGCTATGCTGAGTTTTTTAGTTTACTTTAATTAAATTTTAAATGTTTTAAATGAAAAGTTAACTTTTTGTTTTTTTTTATAAAAAATCTTTATTTGAATCTTTAAAAAAAAATTTTTTTTTAAATTTTAATTAATAATTTTTTGTGTTTGGGCATTTTTTCCTGATTTTAAAATAGGGCATTTTTTCGGTTGCATTTTTACTGAGGGTTTCTACTTTTTTATTGGGGCATTTCTTCTACGCACCATATTCGATATGCAAATTTAATTAAAATATTTTCGCTGGAAGTATAGTATTTAAATTCACCAAATTTGTAAAAAAAATATAAAGTAGTCTTATAAATTTAGGTATGCGCTGAATAGACTCTATTTTAAACGATTGCTTGAATAGTTGGTCTCCCGTGGTTTTTCCAGACCACTAATTTTGAAAATTGGAACAAAAAAATTTTGCCCCCCCAATAATTTTGAGGATGTGCCCCTGTTTTAAATACAAATACAATGAGCTTGTCTTCGAGATTACAAATAAAAATATATTTTGATTTCACATGTAAGACAAAACAAAATACTATGCTCACAGTGCATGATACTTTTCAATATTTATTAATCATAATTACCGCATTTTTATATTATGATAAAATCATCTAATACAAATTTTAATTTTACATCTAATGGCATATGCTATTGTTATGCTGCATCTAATAAACATTAAAGTTTCAGAGGTGGCATCATTGAATTAACATCTATGTGATCTAAAGACTTTACCAACAATGTATCTATTGTGCTTATCATCACATTAAACAGATGTTTGATCATTGAACATGAGCTTGTATTATTATGATCTGATTATGATGATTACTATTGTTGTTGTTAGCCCCTAGATTATACTATCTCTATATGCGTATAATCTATCAGTTCAAAACAAAGCTTTGCACTGAGAAAGTATTTCCATTCTCAGGGAAAAGTGTAGAATTTTGTTAGGCTTTCGCAGCAGCAGCGATAAACTAGTGTAATTTCAGCCAACCCGCAAAAATGCACCATAAGGTACTGCTGGCTTTTTGCAGGCTTCTACAAATGACTAGAAATAATATATAATAATAATATAATATATAATACATGTAAATGAGTCAGATCCAAGCTTCTGCTAAACGGTTTCCTCACAAAGTATGTAGGTTAACTATTTTGCGTGGCTTTGCACATAAGTGGATGGGTTTGAGTGTCGTGAAAATATCTAGGCAGTTAAATAAATAATGAGTGTTGTGTGGATGTTGATTGCAAACTGGACAGAGTGGATTTGTATGTGTTTTTGGATTTATCTTGTGAAGATATTCGCGGAGCAATGGTGATTTGTTGGCTCTAAGTTGAGCAAGTGTATGTCTTAATTTAATTGATAGTGTTTCTTCATATGTGCTGATTTTGGGTGGAGGAATATTTATGAGCCTGTTATGTTTGAGATTACTATTGTTATTCTCATTAAAACAAAAGAACACAAGTGACTACTAGTCCTAATCTAAAATGTTAATTTTTAATCTGCTCTCAATGTCTCACATATAAGCAGGGTCAATTTTACAAGGGGTGTATTTGAAAAGTGTTTGTTTTTTTTCACATACTTTTGAAGTATTTCAAATACAAATACGCCTCACTTTCAAAACTAAAATTACAAATACAGATAATTTTAAAGTATTTAAATTACCCTTAATTAAATACAATCACACGTACCCCAAATTTCCTAAAAATAAAACTATAAAAATATGGCTAATATATTCAAAATGCAGAGAAGAAAAAGATCGTCCTTTTATCACGATCTGATAGGAGCAAGAAATAATTTATTGAGATAGAATTTTTTTTGTATCAAATTGCTTATTTTTTTGAAATACTATGTCAATAAGTAGTACAACATATAAAGAAGTTTTATGTAGTTATATCGACACCTTCAAAGTGAATGGAACCCTAAAATATGAAAATTCGAATCTATGAAGGCCGTGTCATATGCGCGAGAGTAGTTTCTTCTCTTAATTACGATGTATTGTTTCAAAATTACTTTATCATTGACATATTATTTTTTAGAATACAGTTTCCGTATTTGATATATGATTTTTGAGAAACTTGTTTTTTAAATGTCAATCGATTCTCCTACAAATTTTGTTTGTAAGGACATTAATTGGACAGTGAAGAATGAAATTGCTCTCTTGGAATGCCTTCATGGATTGCAAATATCTGGTTTGAACTTTAATTCTTAACCGACTTATTTTTATTTCTCGTTAACCCTTCGGAGATTAGTGTGGCAGCAGTGTCCTAAGAATTGAAAATCGTCTTCTTTAAGTATATGAAATTCCATTAGAAAGAGAACAGGCGATTATTAGTCGTCGAAATTCTGGTCCTCAAAAGGCCCAGGCTGTTATTTCAATGAGTTTTTATACAAACTAAAGCGGACGATTTCGTTTTGGGGAACTGGTATCCCATTAGGCCTAAAATGGTTAAGTCATTCTACAATATTTTTTCAAATGTATTCAAGCTTCTAATAAAAGCGCATCTCGAAATAACTCCCTGGAGATTGAAGCATTGACAAAAAAGGGCCTGCTATGTTCAATTTTATGGAAATATTTTATTACGTGTATCAATTTAAATATGAAGTTGGTATTTTGTGTCCACGCACATACGATGAGGATAAATCTTCATTTTAAAAAGGATTTTCAAAATTTTTGAATTTATTTGACTTTTAAATGGGTATATATCTTCCTTAACATCAAGAGGTTGAATACGTGAAACAATTCCTCATAATTTTTGGGCACTAATTTATTAGTATTTTACGGGCACGCGATCTTATATGTATTCCTTAAAAACAACAATATAAAATATAATTTGCTCTGTAATTGATTTGATGTATATGAGAGGCGAGACAACAAAATAACTCAGGTAGCAAATCTGTTAAAGTATATTTGATATGCTTTTTCCTTCCCACTTGTGCATACACTTTGAGTATAGAACAGACTGTGAATGAATACAGAGGTGAAGTGTGCGTCTTGGTTTTAGTGATACAAGTCGGAAGATGCCGAAGAGGTGGGAGCGTAAGCTCTTGATCCACTCGTTCTATGTTCGATTCGTGTTCGTGCCATCTCTATCATATGTACAGTTATGGAAGAATATTGTCCCTTGGATGCTATACCGATAAATAAAAAAAAGCCGATGTTTGATCTCAGATATTATTCTGTATTCAGAATAGACAAATTCCAGTATATATGTACCAAACTTTAGCAAAAAAGAAAAAGTTGGAGGAAAAGTAAATAAACCGTTTTATAAAAGATTTAGCTATTCTCTTGTTCCATGTGTTTCAAAAGATGCTTACTTTTTTCATGAAAGTGTATTTGACATTTTTGATATCCTATTTTTGTATTTTTTTTTGACAAAAACAGATCTACGGTTTTTGAACTACTTTTTGAAAATGACTCTACTTTGTGTGGATGACTTTAGAATTAGCTGTACGAGTTTGTCATTTTGCTCTCAAAAAGGAGTAAAATCTTTAAAATTCACATCACTGAGTTTTTTTATATTACTCAAGTGACAATATAACTTTCAAAACAACTAATTTCAATGCGTTACTAAACAAATTCCTATACCATTTTGAATTTGTCAAAACTGGGCTGTATGAGGAGAAAAACTTGATTTTCAACGGATCATCTCGAACTCATACATAAGCATTTCCTTCAATAATATCTACTTTCGTTGAAGTGGAAGAAAGAGCATTTTTATTCAATTTGTTTTCTACGAAATTATTGAAAGAATTTAAACGAAAGAAATATTTCACAAATTGTCGCATATTACAAAACCTCTTCGCTATTCGCATTTCCCATGTGTCCACTAATGACAGATTGTTTGCTCCATTTTCTATGAAAACAATTCGCAAATTTAATCAAAGTCCGTATTTATTGAGTGTCTGTTTTGAGAGGGAGTCCGTAAAGATGTCCAAAATAGTAGCGCCAGAAGACAATAAAACTTCAGATTGGACAATATGCCGGTCCAGTACATTACACTCTTGACTCTAAGCAATTGAAAATTATACTGATAATCAAATTCAACCAAAAACGAAAATAATAATTTATTTGGATTAAAATATGCTAAATTAATTAAAAAATTCAATTTTAGTTTTTTCTAGAACTTACTTTTTTTCGTACTCAAGGCTGTTTCTTCCAGCTTTGCCTGCTTTTAAACTTTTCGTGATGCAGAAAAATATCCATACTTGTGGGAGAGAGAAGACAGCAAACAAGAGTAATGAAGAAAAGCAAGGAAAGATGTAGGTTAGTGAATATGAGCGAAAAATAGGGAAACTTTGGTAGAGGATCATTAAACGTATGAACGAATGAAAATACAAGAACTTAAGGCAAAATTTAAATAGTAAAAAATCCAGAATATATAATAATACACACCCTAAATCCGATATAGAGAGAATTTGGTTTTTAAAATTTTTAAATTTTTCCTATAAATTCTTCAAGATAAATAAACGGGACTATAAAAAATTCGGTGTATCCAAGTTTGATATGTATAATGCATATCCTAGAATTTGTTTTTATCAAAATGTACTATTTTTTTCTATCTACTGATTTGTTTAGGAGTGATGAAGCATGCCTCGATGTGTATAATCCTGGATCGATTTTATGAAAAGACTAACCTACTTGTCCACCCAAATCTTCTATGGAAAAAATTATATAGCATTTTCGATTTAAAGGCGTGTGTAAGTTGCCTTCTCTCTATTCACTATGATATACTTGTTTCCATCAGAGGCATTTTTTGCCCCAGGGGGCTATTTTGAAATTCTTACGGCCACTGTCAAATGTTGCGAGTAACAAGTATTGGGTATATTATTATATTTTTTCTTGATTGAAGCAAAGAAATATTTTGGATGCTTTACGATGATAAGTAGTAATGCATTTTGTATATCAAAAAAAGTTTAAAATCTCTATTCACTCTTCGAAAGTCGCTAAGATACTTTTATTCTCCTAGATAGGCTGTTTGGTAGAAGATGGATTCAATGCTGTAAGTAAAATGGTAAGTAATGAATGTGTACAGATATATACGTCAACGTGCTGATATCAGCATTAATTTTAGTAATATCAAACCAAACATCAAAATTTGGAAGATAAACACCAAATGTAAATGTCACAAAGAAAAAGCGTTAGTAAATATCCGATTCTCCCATTATAACAAAAATAATTCAAAAATTTTTACAACTCTTGCATACAGTACCTGATGAATATATCTATAAAAAACATCAACACAGAAAGCGTCATCAAAACGCTCCATAACGGCCATATATTAATGTAAGCAAGCAAGGGATCATACATAAATAATGGTCCCCCACAATTTTTAAGTTTTTGATCCCCCTATCCCATTGTGATTTTTACCCCTCCTGCTCTATTTTTTAATACAGAGCATCTAGAATTAGTTTACCGTCTCCCGGTAGGGGATGTCTTATATGTATGATCCTCAACCTAAAATTTAATCAAGTATTTTAATTTGATTGATGATTATGCATCAAATTCAATTTAATGATTTTAAGTCATTTGACTCCTATTCAATTTCTCTCTCGTTAATTTCACTTCAATATTCAAAAGAAAAGTTGAAATTGGTTATAATTAGTTTTAATAACCCCATGTTGAAGTTACACTGCGAATCAAATTCACTATCTAATTAGCTAACTAAAATTAACTAATAAATAAATGTAATGCTATTTTTTATATCATATTATAACAAATTTCAACTTTTTTTTGAAGGAGTAAAATTATTTGGGAATCAAGTTACTGGTCATCTTATATGATATATCAAAATATACCGTTAGGGCAAGCGCTTCTTTTCTGCTAACAAGGAATATACTTGATCAACAGTAGATATATTTTGCTTTTTTAATTTTCAAATGTTCTGGGTTTTTTTAATATGAAAATTTCTTGCGAAAAAATGTGCAAACTATTATAATGTACTGTTTTGAGAAAAAATTGTGTGTTTTAGTAGTTCCTGAGTTTATAAACGGAGTATACGTTTTTTACTTTATGCAGTATTATATAAAAAAAATTCCAAATTAAAAAAGACGAACTTAGTGAAAGAATTCATCAAAAATATGGCAACTTTTGAAAAGGAAATAACAAATATGAGGTTACAACCAGAGTTTTCCCTTTTGACCACACCGTCATCTTTACATGACTCAGACGAGTTATTGGTTTAAAGATATATCTTTAGATCTATGCCATCTGCTTTGTAGTCATCCTCTCTTGGGTGCTATGTTGGAAACACTTTATTAAGGTATACTTGAAACTAATTTATAGATCTTTTTATTTTCTTATTTATATATCCTTATAATTCTGCGATTTCAATACCATTTTTTTATTTTGATTTATCCATAATATGCAGTGGCAGATCCAGGGGGCATCATGGGCTTAGCCCTCCCCCGCCCCTCACTATGAAAAATGGCTTCGAAAATTACTCTTACTAATTTTGCTTTTTCCTAAAACAATACTTGTTGGTAGTTGATTACGTTTATATCAACGATATGACGAGTCGAATTCTAAAAGACATAATACAGCTGTCGTATTCTCTGAAGACCTTTAGCAAAATTGCAAAAAAATTAAATAGATTTCGGCCCCCTATAAGAAATTTCTGGATCCGCCACCGATACCATGTAATCTCGCATAAAACCATAAAATTCTTATCATATTTATTATTTTAATTAATTTTTTATAAATAAGTTTTAATAATTTTTTGAAGGATGAAAGAGCTTATGTGCCTTTTTCACTGAAGCAAGAACCATTTTCTCTGCCGAAAGACCTAAAGAACTCAGTATCCAAATTTTCACAATCCATTAAATCAAGTAATCTTGGGAAATTTTTTGTTTTTACAATCCAAATCAATTTGGTTATTTAAAGTCGTTATTTTTATTAGTTATGCTGCCGGTTTTTTACCCTGGTTTTCTTCCTCTGAAGAATTCAAAGGTTTTTACGGTTAGGTAGTGCTCTAGCGACGCGATTCTACGTGGTTAGTAATCAAGCTATCACTAGACAATAAGTTTGTTTCCCAAATTGGGAGCGTTCGCGTTAGGATTGTATCGTTCTCTCAGTTGTATTTATATATTGTCTCATAAATTCTTGTAAAATACTATATATAATAGAGCTATTCTTTTGTAACAAGGGCCGATTGGTGTTTAGTGGGATGGAAAGTCCAGTTAGACTTGGACTCAGCATTCCGGGCGGGCCACGATATCCGAAAGGATGGGTGCGAACGTCACAAAACAACTTAATTAATTAATTAATTTAACACTACATGTTAATACAAGTTTAGAAAATGTGGATATTTTTCTCAGTGGCGTTGAAAAAATTCAACGAGGCCAAATCAGAAGGTTAAAGGAACGAGGAAAACATTATATTATTTTTAAATAGTCAAATGTTATAATCGGTTATACTTATAGGACAATTCAAAAATATTATTAGTAAAAAACTTTTCACGGAAACACACCTTGCCGAAAGACAATTTTCCGAAAAAAAACATTTTCCTTTTAATGAGCAAATCACTATTATTATTACTAACTAACTTGTAATTAATTAACTAACTAATTTTAATTCATTTTTCAATGAATTAGTTTTTGATTTCTTTTAAAAATTTTTGACGCGCATTGTTCAGTTTCCTTTATAATTCAACTTGCCATATATTTTAGGACATTTCAACCGATATGAAACGATATCCCTTTTTTAACTAATAAATTTGCGCCCTCTGATATAAATTTAAATGAAAAAGTAGAAATATAAAATTGAGAATCAACGGTATTAATTGTTTGCATTAACCTTAAAGTGACTATTTCGCAGCCGTCCTAGAATTTTTCTTCAAAAAATATTAACAACCTTCAAAATTTATTTAGACGAACCATGGAACCGCCCCACACTTTCAAAATCCCTGATCTATTTCACAAAAATTCATCACAGCTATTTAAAATTCAAATATTATTCATATTTTTAATGACTAATAATTTAATCATTGTATATTTAAGGTTTACATGCTCAAAGTAGCAAAAGCAAAAATGACGAAATAATAACAAAATGTTCTACAAATGATGGTCTGCACACTAAATCTCGATAGACAAAATAAGTGAGGCCAATTTGCGCGGTCCTACAAAATATTTAAGGAAAAAAATGATACAAAAATTTACTGAAAACCGATGACTTTTAACTTAACTAAGTTACTAATTTACTAACTATCTAAGCAGCTAGGGGTACTTAGTGTCCGATCTCTCCATCTAATAATCCACGGGCCTCACCATTCAAAAAATTAAAAAATAAAATATGGCGCCTATCTTTTAATAATGTTCTTATTCTAATAAATAAATTGAAGATATATAAAAATCATGCATATCATTGACGGTCACGATTAAGTCCTCTAATATAGATCCTCTATCTGTAGTAAGAAAGCAAATTGATAGTAAAAAAATTATCGTAAAGTGGGGTAAAAGAAATTAAAATAAGAAATATATATCACGTTAAAATCGGAAAAGTGAACAAAGAGACCGTAGGATATAGAAGCTCATATGCACAAAGATTAGAGCTGTTGTATGCGACATTTGTTACTTCAATTTCAGACAAATCATGTAGGTAAACATTTACAATAGTATCTGGCTACGTTACTGTATCTAACTTAATTCCTTTTCTGTCTCCATTTTGTCGCAAATGATCTTCTTTTTCAATGTCGACATTTAGTCTAGAGACGATTATTTGTACATCACTTTGTTATGTTTTGCCAGTTTTGCTTTATTAACATAAACATTAGATGCATGCCTTGAGTGTCCAAAGAAATCTCATATTCCTTTTTTGTATTTCCTCATATTACTTTGCCTCAAGGCGACTTTTTAAATTCTCATATCTGCTCAGAGAATCGAAACTATTGGCAAATGTGGTGATGACGTATTCATCACATTTTATATGATGACTAGTCTTGTTAAAACTTACCATCACCCTCTTATATCTTCTACATTCTATGACAGTTGTGTGTGTGTTAGAAATAGTTCCTTCTTCGTAAATACCAAATATGAGGATTTTAGCGTTGTTATATTCTCATTTTTTTATTGAAATGTAAGTCTTTTTAAACTTCAGGATCTTATTTTCTATAATTCATAAATGATTTTTATTTTAGTGAAAGAAAAGAAAAAAAGTCGAAGAACGAAATAATAAAGTCCCTAACATTAAAATTTTTATTTAGAATAAATTTTTATAATTGATATGTTGATATTTTTATTGAGTTAATTCTATTTGAAATCGCATTTCCAAGTTACACTTCTTTTTCACAATTGCTCCAGCTCTATTAACATGTTCCTTATGCGTCTAACCTTCGAAATTGTAATCTTCATTTTTTTCTCTTTATAGCCTTTAGCTTTGACCTTAAATATACAAACATTTATACAAAAAGCATATAAATAAATAATAATGACTTATCAATTCGAAAAAGACAGCATGGCATTCCACAAAACCGTGTAAGCGTGTTGTTATTGATTTAGCTGAATGGTTTAGTGAGTCCTTCATTTGTTAAATAGATTGTCAGTAGGTTGACTTAAAAGCACTTTTCTTGTATTTTTAAACGGTTATTTATTTCTTTGATGAATGATTAATTCCTTTATATATCCTTAATAATTATTTTCAATTTTTAAAATCAATTCAAGAGAAATCAGTATCACAAAAGCTCATCCATTCGTGTAAAGATTAGGAATCTTTAGAAAATGAAATGTTCGTTAATCAAAAATACAACAAATCTGGGAATATAAATTAAGACTTAAAAAAGTGCAAACTTGAAACTATTAAATATAAAGAATGAATGCATTGATAGCATTTTTGGAGTAAACACAATTGAAAAATCGCCATCCCACCCAAAAAAATTAATGAAAGTGCTCCCCTGATCTCATTAACGCGTTAACGACCAGAATAATCGGACGATATACTTTTATAAAGTCGACTCTGGTCTTTACCCAGTTGAAGTAAGAGATTGTCTGAGTATAAATTTGAATCAGAAGTGATCTGTGGTGCCATTTAAAATGGAATAAGACAACTGTGCATGCTCTGTTTTGATCGATGCTTTTCTGTACTCTTTTGCATTGCCAAACCTATACAAATCGGATGGCTTCTTGAACCAAGGAAATATCGGGATTGACGAGTAAGCCACTTGATCAAATATATGCTTGAAATTGATGATTGCTCCCCCAGTATTGAAGACCAAGCAGATAAATAAATTATTATAATTACGCAAATAAAGTTTAAATGAGTTATAGGTATTAAAATTTATAAATTTTTAAAAAGTTCCCAATTTGAGTTTGCTTCAAACTGTTTTTTCACTCAATTTTTTACTAGTTACACAAATTGCCGCGATTAACACGTTTGGTGATAGAAAAAAAACTATATATGTGGAGAGAGAAGAGAGCGAACCTAAACTAGAAGTATTGGGAAAACGTAGCAAAAAGGAAAAGATAAGTTGTTTAGTGAATATGAGTGAAGACAAAAAAAATTGGGTCCCGGGTGAGAAAGCGTAAGAACGAATGAAAATATAGGAAACGCTCAAAATATATGCGAAAGATCCAAAAAATGCAATTGTGGGAAACCATGAAAATCCTATGTATACATTGACTGCCCTACTGAATCTATATAAAATATATAATGTTTTTTCTGCCATTTTGTCATAATTATTCTATTTCTTGCGTTCAATTTAATGAAATTGTTAATATTATCTTTAAAGACTCACTTTTAACGTGTAAGCTCCAGTCAATAGAATGCGCCAAAAATCTCCAAATTTGTTAGTGATGGCAGGATGAGATCTGCGATTTATGTAAATTCTTGCTCTGTGAATTCCTTGTCCAGTAGATTTATCAACTACCACTCCGTGTATTGCTTAAAACATTAATCGTATATACTAATTATTTCCATTCATTTCATCATGTAGTGCTCTCTAAGGTTGGATCAAATACATATTTTCTAAAAGTCAAATAAAGTTTCAGCACACGCGTATGCTCCAACATAATTTTAAACTGAGAAGTATTACACTCAACACCTTAGGTACAAGTGGTTGAGTCTTTTATGATCGTTTGACGTTAAATCTTTTCAATTAACCTTAAGAATGGATTACGCAAACGTCAAATGTAGTATTAATTTATACGCAATCTCCACAACTCCAACTAGAATATTGTAAGAAAGGAATTTTTTACTCACACTCGATAATACCGGCATTATTTTTTGCCCATAGAACTCATTAAAATTTTACATTAAATTTT
Source organism: Nectonema munidae (assembly GCA_030549495.1). Taxonomy (NCBI): domain Eukaryota; kingdom Metazoa; phylum Nematomorpha; class Nectonematoida; family Nectonematidae; genus Nectonema; species Nectonema munidae. The sequence goes on along the minus strand of JAUIRK010000292.1, from coordinate 499,772 downwards.
ATATTTTAATGAGTTCTGTCGCCAAAAAATACAATTGGATATAAATATGCTGCAATGGTTATTTTAATTTTAGTTTTTAAAATGCCAGAACTTCAGACGATCCAAAATGTTTGTATACCATTCCAAGATTGTCGAACATCATCGGTAATAGAATTTTTTCACTTTTGAGTCACGTGAGATACCTCACTATGAGATTTGTTAATGATTGTTTTGAGTATCAGAATAAGTTGAGTTTACATTTTGAATCTTTACTTTTAGACATAAGGTTATAGTAGCTAATATTTTTGTACAGTGGAACCTCGGTTTTCAAACGTCTCGGTACTCGAACAATTCGGTTATAAAACGAGCCGTTTCAGTTTTCGAACAGAATTCGGTATTCAGCCTGCTGCCTAACACGTGATGAAAGCAAATTTTCAAAGAATAGTGACACAGAAATAATAATAATTAATAAGTTTTAATAATGTTACATAGAAGAGCATTTCAATCTTCCTTCTTCTCATATTCTCAAAACAACTGGCATCCAATATTTATATAAAACGTACACATCGAATTGATAACACATTTACACATTATATATATATATACTAACAGTGCACATAACATATATAATGATTCCTGCACATAACAAATCATACTCTCATCTTTTATAATTTACACGTGTCATCACTTGCGTTTTCTTTCTTTTCCCTCTTAGTAGGTAAGAGCTTATAAAATGAAATTTTTATGACATATTATTTAGATGGAGTGCTAATTGTGTCTTCTAAAGAAAATATAAGTGACGGTGACAAAGGAAAGCGAAAAACTGTAACCCTAGAAAAATATGAGGATAGAAATGTTTCAAGTGCTCAAATTAAAGAAATGATTTCAAAATGGAATAAGCTGCAAAACTTTGTAGAAAAGTATCGCCAAACACGGTGATTACCAACAGAACAGTAAACATGTTCAATGACAATGTGAAGACTCATTTAAAAAAAATATTAAAGAGCCGGCAAAAACAACAAACGCTGGGAAAATTTTTAGTGAAAAGGACAGATACTCCGAAGCAAGCCCTACCTGAGCCGAAATAACAAAGATTAGTTGTAGAACAAAATGAAAACTGTGATTCCGAAAAAGTTACTATAGAAGAGGGCTCTACTTCTGAGTAATAACTTGCTCTGTTATTCACTTGTACGTTATGAATAAACATTTTTCTTTAATTTTTCCTTTCAGCAAAATAATGGTACATTTGTTTTTGAAGATGATTTGTTTGTACAAAGTCCTGTACAGTTGATTTGGTGTTTGAGAACGGATTATTTGCTTTTACATCAATTCTTATGGGAATAAGTGATTCGGTATTCGACCAAATCCGTTTTCGAACACTTTGTACGAACGAATTGTGGTCCAAAACCGAGGAACCACTGTATTTGCATTTTCTTTTCAGTATTGTAGATTATAGAACTATTTTTCCGCCAATAATAATTTTCTCGCGTGTGCGAGAGTATATACGAATATTATACGCGATTCACGACTTCACATAATAGCAGTGAGGAAAGGAAGAAGATATAAAGGCGCAGAGATGAAATACCTTTGGCTTGCATCTTGAGAAATGCGATCATGGCGGGAAAATTCTCTCGCCAAAAAGTGATCAATTTGGAAGGATTAGGGAATTTTTTGCAGGATATTTCTGCCGTGAATGATAAAGCGCCATTAAAGTAGAGGTAATCTTGTAGGCCTCCTATTAACAAAGATATTTCATGCTTTGAGACATTGTGTTCATATTTGTATACGTACCTGTTACTGGGTACCAAGCTGCTCCGTTAGCTTAAAATATAAAAGGCACGATTAAATTTTCAATTTAAACTCCAAAAAAAGTATCAAAAACTAAGAAAGCTTTGTAAATCAGTACATTAACCCATTTAAGACCAAGCAAAGCAGACGATATCTAAAAAAAACGCAGACGATTTATATTCAAAGTCATTGAAAAAAGCAGACGAATATGAAATTACTTATGTTCCAAAATAGGAACATTGGTCGTAAATGGGTTAATATTATATCACCCATTTCTCATATGCGCCAAGTAATTTTTTTATTCTTAAAAAGACACGGGGATCAGTCGCAAAAAACACTTTCAGAGATATCATAATGTATTATTTATGACACTTTAAAATTTAAATGAAGCTTATTGCATCATATATTATTTACTAAATACAAAATATTATAGTGGACAAAGACATTAATAATGTCTGAGTTTACTTGTCATCGATACTTTCAATGAGAAAAGCTGTGTGCATAAAAAATAAAGTTTAGCAGCCTAAACAAGTGAATCAAAGCCAGTCTTTCCACAGCCAAAAAATGGTTAAGTTAAGTTGAGATTTGTTTGTGACGATCGCACCCATCCTTACGTATAGCATGGCCTCGCACGAAATACTGAATCTAGAATCTACCTGGACTTTCCATCGCGCTTAACCCTGAAAACAGCCCCTAACTTCAAAAAATGATCTACAATATTGTTCAATCTAAAAAAATAGAAATTTTACTCACACTCTATAGAACAGGAGTTTCAAGCTTAAATTGCTTTCACAAACTTTTTTGGCAGAAAAATCTTTAGCTGGCAGATTTTTAATTCATGTGTGAAAAATGAACTTTTATTTCATTAAAAATTTACTGAAGCTGTTATTTACATCACTCAAAAGAACGAAATGAAAATGAAAAATAATCTTGTTGCTTATCACAAAGATCAAAATGCCTAATATCAAAGAATATATGCAGTTAAATTTTTTTTCCTCCAAAGTAGCTTGATTGAAACATTGTTGTTATTGTCAATGATTTAAAATATAACTATTCTATTCTAATTTTTGGGCCAAAAGTGAAACTTGCATAATACAGTATTGCGATGAAATATTTTAGGTTTTCATGATATCCAACTATATATATGGTATGTTTTGATTGAATTTTTGAATTTATTATTTATAGATCAGAAAATGCTGGTAATAATAAAGAGCGTAATAACTCTTGATCTGCATATATTCTCAAAGAATGCTAAGAGAAACTTCGAACGGTTCCTGGTGAAAACATCTGCAAACCAAACATTAGGAAACCAGAACTGTCGAGATTTTGCGGGAAAAGTAATCACGCAATTATAGAGATCATTACTTTATAGTTCAACTAAAAATGAACTTTGGAAGATTCAGGGCATTAGTTGATCAAATTGGTTATAATTATAATAGTTTTAAATAGTTTAGTCAGGTAAATAAACCAAATACGTGATACCTTATATCTATATGAATAATATATAAAACATAATAAATTTATAATGACACTTAGCAAGATTAGTTCAGATTTTTCTTATTCAAGCTCTAGAACTGACTAAATTTATCTTCACACCTACCACTAAAAATGAGAATTTGTTTCTAAAACATGTAACGGTTTTTATAAGATCCCGATAAAAAAACGTTTAAAAGATTAAGTAAATTATAAATCTAAAAAATTAGACTCTTTTTGTCTTGCAGTTTCACTTTTCTTTGAACACGCAACAATTTCGATATTTTGAAAGTTAAGAATCATTAAAATGTTTGTATTTTATCTTCCATATTTTTAATTAAAATAAAATATTGGACATGTTAAAAGAATTATTTTAATAAAATTTTTTCAATTGGGTAACTGAATCTCAGCTAAAACAATCTGAGACAGTCATGCCAGAACAAGGCCAACATTGTTGGTTGCTTGCATCGATACTGATGCAGCTGTTGGTCAAAAGTGTGTCCACCAAATGTCTGGCCACGGACATTTTTATCAAGAAAAATTTGCTTCACATTTTAATTTTTTCAAAAATTTTATTCATTTTTAATTCTGAAAAATCTTGTAATATTTTGATTTTTGGATAAACATATTTTTATTTTTTGAAAAAAGAAAATAAATCATGATAGAAATCGTTTATTCCTTTACAAATAACTTTTAACTTTCCTGATTTTGCTAATTCGATTTGATTCAAGTTTTTAATCTGTTTACTCAACTTTGATAAAATGTGATTTTATCAACAAAATATGAGATAATGCTATAACTATTCAGAAATATTGTCATGAAGACAAGGGCTATGCGAGTAGACATACTGATTCCATGTTGAAAGTGTTGATCATTGCACAGTTTTCCTTTGGTTATCATGCTTGGATTATTTCGCGTGTACGTTTTAGAGAGGAAGCGATAAATGTCATCATCATCAGAACGGGAGTAGGCTTTGATTTCTGAAATTAGTTAAATGGGGTCTCTTATAAAAATACACTTTGATTTAGTGTGAGGGCAAAAACCTTTTGGATTGGTGTCGTATGGATAATTCATGACAAGGGCACCTCCATGAAAATTGACAGCCAACACGATACTGACTTTTTTGATCCAGTTCATCACAGCTCTGGTCTCAGGTTGGATGATAGTTTTGCGTGACACTATGTAGTCAGGGAAGTTTCGGTTCAAATCTACGTTATTCGCATTATTTCTGAATGCATCGAAGAAAAATATGATAAGTACATTGAGATGTATTTGAGTGTCCAAAAAAAGAAGAAATATATCCTCTTTTGACACTCAATGTTCTTAATTGCAAATAATGTATATAAAAATTTGAAAGTAAAATAAAACATTCTAAACAACTTGTCGCTTCTCGAAATTTATTTATAAATGAGCGAAATGTATGAGCTTTCAGCTTGGATTTTAATAAAATTTATTTAAACAAATAAATTTAAAAAGTCAATAAAGTTTAAATTCATCAAATAATCTAGATCTAATGCAAAAATGCTTAAATTTCAGTTGTAAAAAAATCAATTAGTGTCAAAAAGATTTTTTTATCATGTTTAGGACACTTTAATGTGCACCCATTTTGACTTTGCCCTATCTCACATGATTATTGGCAGTTAGAGACTAGCACTACTAGATTCAGACGAGGGGTCCCCAACTTTTTAGACTATTGACTCCAGAGAATTTCTAATTCTAATCCACCCCCAGATATGATTTAATAAAATTGAATACTCTAAACAAATATTACAGGATATTCTCTCCACTGTTGAAATTAAAATTTGAAAAATCATATTTATATCTCATTTTATATATTTATTATCAACCCTCTTTCGAACCTAATAACCATATTGACCCCATAAAAAGTATCATACATCCGTATGCCGTCTATAGTGGCACCTTGGCAATCCTTGATCTAGAGTAGACGTATACTTCATTTGTTATGCCTTCTCCTTTCAACTTTTAAGTTGGGTAGCTAGCCTTTGTAAAGCGCAGGAGTAAGAAAGGATTCCATGTGGACAAATAAATTTTAGTGTTATAATTTTTTTAATTCATGCGAGCGTGAGAAAGGTTCTCTAAGATCATAGGACGCAAACCACAGATCCGCAGACAACATATGGTCTATGGAAAAAAATAAGTGGTCCGTGGAAAACCATAAAATCCATTAGCATTTTTTTATAAATAAAAATTTTATACGATTTTTTCTTTAAACATTTAAATATGCCCTTCAATGTATGTCTAAACAAAGATACATGTAAAATCCATATTTTTTAAAATATACAGAAGTTTTTTTTATTTTGTTATCCACAGGAATTGTAATTATAAGTTTAGTGGTAGGTGAGGTTTAAATGATTGGCGAGCACTGGTATAAATTATTGACTTTGATATCACCAGATCTTGAGTTCGTTCCAGTACTAAATTTCCTTGATCATAGTTCCATCATTAACCTAACCAGGAATTTGAACCAAGAAGTGGCAGGGAAACAAAAAGTTTTTAATGGGTGACCAAAAATATTCTAAAGCACATACCTATAAAAAATATTATTTCACAGAGTGCGCCACGCGTTCGGCCTCTCAGGCCTCACTTGGCTACGTCTCCGTTGTAGATGCATTTCTAGATTCGTAAAGATTTATATTTCCTTTTAAAATAGAAAGAGATTTGTAAGATGGAAGAAAGAGGATATTCATAAGTTATTATGAATGAGAACTCTCTCCCCTTCTATTCTATTCTATTCCAGCAAACCTTCCGTGCTCATAGTTCTGCCTAAGCGGTGCAATGCCCCTTCTCAATGAAAAGACTCCAAGGAACCATTAGGTTCAAACACGCATTTTTGCAAATATAACTTTTATTTTTTTAGAACATAAAACCTTCCAACATTATTTTGAAAAATGATAAAAATAGCTGGTAATTGTTATTATATACTTTCTCATTATTGATTTTGTATAGTGATATGTAACACGATAAAATTCTAAGGGACATATCACTGAAAATGCATCAAACCTTCACACAGTGGCGTAGCCAGAAATTTTAAACAAGGAGGGTCCAAAATTTTTTTTAACTACCCTAAAATATTTTAAAGCACAAAGGATATAAATATAGGCATGCTTTTCGCTTTCATTAAGTCTCTTCCTTCATCCTTTTAAATGATTTGTTTTTGTAGTGCATGACTGTGATAAATTCTCTTTTTCATTTGATTTGAGACATAGATGAACACAAAAGCACTAAATCGCATATGAATGCAAAAACACAGGCCAAAATAATAACTGAATAAAATTGGGAAGATAAACATAACTTATAATAATTTACAATTTCATATCTCCTTTTTGCAAACACAATACTAAATTTTAATCATTTTAACAGGTATTAAATTTTGTAGAGAGATAGCTATAAATAAACAAGTATCCGTTTTATTTGAGCTTTTTTCGATTCTAATTCCTTTCTAATCTATTCGAAAAAGAAAGGATAAAACAGAATGAAAATGTGAAACAGAATTGAAAAATATAATAGAACAGAAAATGGTATATACACACAGTCAGACCGCAATAATCTAAACGAGTGTGCTGTGTAGTGTATATGTTACACCTCAATTGTTAATTGGCCTATTTCATAAAATCGGCACTTTCATGCACGAATCTCTAACTATAGTTGATAAGACAGAAAAAGCGATTTTTGAATTAAAAAATATTTTTGTGTGCAGCATAAAATTGCTGATTTCATGAAGTGGGCAAAACTATTCCACATTTCACAAATGGGGTGTAATATTTCTATTTTATATAAATGTGTTCTCACAAATTTATTAGGAAAAATTATTTAATTTGAAATTTAGTTTGTACAATTTAAAATTTAAATTTTTTTATTCCAAGTTCAATACTTTTAATTGGATAGCAGTTTTTTAAATTGAATTTCAATTATTTTAACATGAAATTTATTTATTTTTAAATTTAACCCTGAAATGGCGTAGTTAGCTAAAATATTAATGAAGAAAAAGCCAAACCTTCCATACACATAGCCCACGTTCTCAAATTTTTTGTGCCTTGAAAGGGTGAGCGCTTTGTAGAATCCATCAGGATTGAGAGAAGGCAAAATATGAATTCTCATTGTGCTCCGAAGGAAGAGTGCATCAGATGCGTTGCTTTCCGCGAGATACTTTATGAAGTGTAGAAGGATTTCCTTGCTCGCTGCCTACAATACACCTAATCTATATATTCCATTCATTTATCTTTTTTAAACAAAAATCCATAGTTGTGAAAGTAGATTAAATACATCTGAAATGAGAATGCTCCGAATTATGTGTAATTTTACTTTAAAATCTAGAATACGTAATGAGAAATTTATGTCAAGTGAGTGAAATAAATGGTATTTTAGAAAAGCAAAGGCTAAGATCTTTTGGTCACATAAAGAGGAGATCAGAAGGAGAGTTTATCAAAAAGGCTTAGGAATTTCAAAATTTGATTAAGGGTAAGGGTAGACCAAAAATAAACTGGAAAGAAGTAGTTGAGAAAGATATGAGGAAAAAAATTAAAATTAGGAGACAAGCAAAATATGGGAGATTGGAAATTTGAACATATATTTATTCGTATTTGTAAAACTGGCTAAACCTTAGCTTGCTGGGAAAGTAGCATATTGAATATTGCATTTGATATTTATATTGAAAAGAAACGAATTTCTCTAAGACATGCTAGATATGCAAATCAGTGAAAACGAATTTACCTCATTTCCGTGCATATTTCCGATTAAGGTGACTTCGGGTCGATTGCGAACGGCCACACTCGGATTGCTTTCTGCTATTGCCATAACCCAGAGATTTTTACCTAAAAATAAAATTAAAGTTTATGCTATCTCTTAATATTTCTCAGTATCTATTTTTTGAATACGCCTATGTTAAATTTTAATATATAATGAATAAAAAAATATTTTGAAATTTTTTTGAAGAGATAATCTATTTAAGTACCCGTAAAGTTAACCATAATTCATTTAGATCATGGATGTCAAACTTTTTATTTGGTGGCCCAATTTCAAACTATAAGTACCTTTAATGTGTCACGATTATGGTGCTTTTTTGAAAAGTTTAAAATGAAAAATTTCAATGCAAAACTTTATTCAGACAAAATTTATTAAAAATAATGTGATTTCTTACACTACTTTCTTTTGACATTTTCTTTAGGATTTTGATGTTATGCATAGAAGAAAATATCGTTATATAAAATTGTCTAGGTAGACCAACCTTTCGTCGACTTCGAAAGGAGATTTACTGATCATTATTAACTAAAGAGAATCACGATTAATAACTATATAAACAAGACAATTTTTGCAAACCAATTGATCAGCTAAGTTGGCGACGAAATCATGTTTGGTGGTTGTGGACAAAACGCGTTTTGCTTCACATGCATTATTATCGAAAAGTAGATTTTCTTTGAAAAAAAAATTTATTTAATATTATTCTACGTTTTGAATTGAGAAAAAACTTTTCAAACATTTTAGAATTGATACATCATTGATTATATTTCATGAACAAAGATGACCTAAAACTAAATAACTAAACAATATTTTAAACTTTGTTTCTTAATTTATTTTATATAAAAATCCGTCATGTTGAATACCGAGTTAAAAAGAAATAAAATACATACATTTCACAAATCAATGGTCACCAATAAATGCAAGTAAAAAAATCTTTCCAAATGTCAACTATGAGAAAAATCACATTGAACAAATCAAACTAATACAACAGAAATTACTTCGCAAATTACATACGTATGCTGTATATGAGCTAAACTCCTTACTCTGAAATATAAAGCTGTATAGATTTACTCTTTACTTGTAAAACATTATTATTTTGCACACAAATATAAATAATGATAATTCAAACAAGAATTAGATCTTCAAAGCTTGAATCATAGGGGACCCGCATAAAAAAATTAAATGGGCCGTTATGTGGGCATCGGGCAACAGGTTGGACATCCGTGATTTTTGTCATTTAGAAAATTTAAAAAATGAAAACCTCTAACGGATTTGCCAATGGAGTATAAATGCGTTTTTGTTGGATGAAGTTTTTGCGTTTTAGTCAGAAAGTTGTCTGTTGATCTTTCATCGTGGTAATTAAAAAGTAAGACATTTTTATCTTTGGCAAAAATTTGCGCAGACACACTCCCATACTTCAGCATTCCAAAGAGGAATAGCAGGTGCAAGATCATTTTTACCTAAAGAAATACAGCATATATCATTTATCTGAAGAACACAATTACTCTTTTCAAAGGTATCATTTGTGGCTGTTTCATTGGAAGGAAAATTACTTTTCATAACGGCACTATATATCACATATGAATTAAGGCCGCTACACACACTGCCACTTTTACGCCATCAAAGCTCCATTTGTTTCTTTAGATAGAGTACATTTTTTATTACATATACAATACATCATATTGAAGGAAATTTCATACACGTTCTGTTGTTGCGCGTAATGTCCTATGTATTATGGCAACAAGTGCTTACAAGGAGCGTAATATCAGTCTCTCTCATCATTTTATTTATGCTAAAACAATTTTGAAAAGTCAAACGCCATCGATATTCTATTTTAAAACAGTGCTATATGTGAATTTTTTTTTTAAAATCTAACCTCATAAGAATTCAATGTATAAAAACTGTAGCATTTAAATTATATCCTTTCTTTATCAAAATAAAATACTTAAAATTTAAAGTTCAGGCGGTTTGGGAGTTTTTTATTTTTTTATTGCAGGTGCGGAACGATTGTAAAATAATAAAAGGCCATGCGGAAAGGCGCGAGTTTGGGCAAATTTTTATAACTTGTACATGGCTCTAATATGAATGTTATGTGTTGGACCATCTCTAAAGTATCTTTACATGGCAAACACATTTTATTAATTTATATTAACATCTTTGATTTATAGGACTTAAAACCATAATCAACATTGAAACAAAAATCATTATTTCATAAGTAAATCATTAAATATGCTTTATATGACGGAAAATATCTAACTATATTAGACCTACTTTTTGCTAAAACATTTAAAAAAACATTCAATATATTTTTGCAACATTTACACTCCTGTATTTTTTTTATTTCTGTAAAAAAGTACGAGTACCGTAAAAATGTGTAAAGTTTTTCCATGAATTTTTGCTTCAAAAGGCATAGGTTTGCCATGAACAAGTGCATATCATATGTGGGCATTTACGGTATTTTGCACACGCGTATGACTTTTAACCGAAATCTCATGAAACCACCTGAAAAAATTGGCCAGTATTTTTTTAATTTTTACCAAATTGATAAAAAATTATTTTATTTTTATATATGAAGAAATGTAGAAAATTTTATCTTGAATTTTAAAAATGAAAAACTCACATTATCTTATGAAGTCGTATTATTTTTCGTTTTTAATCGCACGTATTCGTGGAAATCTCAGAGTCATTTTCAAATTTTTAGTAAATCAATAAAAAAAAAATTTTTTGATTTTTACTTTTATATATGAAAAATAAAAAATTGTATTATGAAAACTAGATGTGCGAGAAATACGTGCGATTAATAAAGAAAAATTATGATAACTTTTTATTTTTTCATAGGTTAAACTGGGTACGTAAAAAACCGATTTATTCAGATTCGACCAAATTTGACCAGTGTTGATCAAATTAATACTTTATTTATAATTTTAGTTTTATTCTATTTTAAGCCATTTTCACAAAATTATCAGATTTTCAGTCATTTTGACAAAATTATCACATTTTCAGTATATATAAAAATAAATTCAACTGATGCTCGAAAATTTGCGCCATTTTGTGAATGATCGATGATGCCAGAAAGTTAGAAACTTTAGACAGCAAATTGAGGATTACTGTTTTTAAGATTGAGGGCCATTATTATTAGTCGAATTATGAAGCAATAAACGATTACCATCAGGATTTTAGCCATCTTTCTTGTCACGGAAATGCAAACGCTTTGATATGATTGGATACAATTTTTGGAATAATTTTAGTCTCTCATTTGTACACACTACCTCAAAATGGATTAATGCTTAAGGCTTAAAAAAACAGCGATATCATATTGAATGAAACATTATGTAGCATACTTATTGTAAGTGCTGCATAAAATATATTACTCAATAATTTTGACATGTTTTCGTTTTGTCATAATTAATCTTTTTGCTTCAATTGTACAAGCCACACCTTTTTGTAGTATAGCATCTTCTCAATAGCAACAGAAATACTTCTGTTGTAGGAAACCACACGTGTACTTTTCACATTTGTTTATCATTTTCTTTCATCTTATACAAGTTCACATTTTACTTTCACTTATTTTTACACGATCTATTGCTTTTTTCGCATCAAAGAATGGGAAAAAATAAAAGAGCCTCTTTTTTATTAGCAAGGGTTCTTTTATCTATAAAAGATGAAAGTGATTTTGGTGAAAGTGAAAATCAAGAAAATGAAGAAATAAATTTCAAAGAACCGTCTTGTTCTACATACACAGAAAAATCTAATGATGCAGAAAACGATGACGAAGGGGAAATTGATATATTTATAGAGAAAAACAGTGAAAATGGAAACAATTTTAGTTATCGTGATGCTGATGATTATCATGAAAGACAATTATAAGAACTTGATTCAATCCACGATTTTGGCAAAGACACTTCTTCAAATGAAGAAATCAGATGTGGTGATATAGTTTATTGGAAAAATCCTCCTTTAGTTCGATCTTCTTCGCAAAACATTTTGAGAGTTACCTCGTCCTTTATATGATCCGCAAGATGAACTCAATGCATTTTTGTTATTTTATGATGAGAATATTTTTTGCAAATCCAAAGATTTACCAACCGAAAAGTCAATGATATGATAAAGAAGTTTATACGTCAAAAGTGTAGGAAGCCCAATCCATCGTTTATGAAAACATTTTCGCTTGATGAACTCAAGGCTTGTTATGCAATCTTGATCAGGAGTGCAATTTCAACGGAATTTCGGAGGTGCCTTTGGTCACCTGATGATTGCAGACCTTTTTATAAAGCAACTATTGGATACCAACGATTCAAATTTTTTCTCAGATGCTTGAGATTTGATAACTTTGGAAATCGAGAAGAAAAAAATGACAAGCGGGCTGCTATCAGAAAGATTTAGAATATGTTTCAAAAAAAACTTGTTACATGGTTTGATTACAGAAAGTACTCTGACGGTTGATTAACAGCTTTACGGCTACTGGGGCATATACCTGGAAGAACTTTTATTCCTAACTTTTTTTAGACGTGGTGGAGGCTCAGATGCAAAAATGAGATGCCGGGCGGATGCAAATTGATAAAATGTCGGGCTGAGTGGATGCAAACTGATATAATGCAGGGTAGGGCGAGTGCGGACAAGTTTATACAACCCGCGATGGGCTCTAGTGTGAATATATCCCGGAAAAAAAACAAAAACGTTCTACTCTTGTCCTCTTTGCAATTGACATTTCATCGAGAAGAGACAAAAAGCCAGTTGTAATTTTAGATTACAACCAAGGAAAATGCGGTGTGGATTTGATGGACTCAATCATTGAGGAGTTTAGCTCCAGGAGAAAAACAAACAGATGGCCAATGCTAGTCAACTACAACATGATTGATGTTTCATGGAGTAACTCTTTTATTTTCTTAAATAAGAACGGGTATCGTAAAACCCGGAAAGAGACTTGGCCTTCAAACTAGCCTTCCCATTTTCTTCGAAAGGAATGAGTATGCAAACCCTTGCCGTTTCTATAAAAGAGGCTAAAGTTGGTTTCTTAGATGTTGCGCGATGTAAAAGAAAAACTAAAAGCTATTCAAGGTCCTGTAAGTATTGTAAAAAAACTGTAGAAGAAAATGTTCTAGCTGTGGTGTTGCAATTTTTCGTGAACATCGTATTCAAGTTAAAGAAGAATACTGCTTATTATGTAATAAAAATTTGTTTTTAAAATAAAAGTTTTCAGTCTTATCTTTTTAAAAACCTTTTTTTTGCATTGTCTCATATGAGTAATAGTTTGGAATAGCAAATGTGAGTAAAAACAGCGAAAATTTTTTATACCACAAAATGGAGTGGCTTGTACAACTAATGTATGATTTTTTGTTGTACGATTGAGGGTTAATACAAAATCGATTTATAGATTTTTTGTATGTTTATATGAGAAAAGTTTTTAATGACACCGTCAAAATTCATCTCCATCAGATGCTAGAGCAATTTTTTAAGAGTTTTATCTCATTTCTAGATTTAATATTTGCCGCCTCAAAGAAGTGTTGGCATATGCTTCCTCTCCCTCCATATGTGAGGTTCGTTGGACAAGTAAATATTTTTCGTTTGTTTTCAATAAATTTTTTCCAATTGTTTACATTTTAAGTTTTTTTGAATAAAACCTATTTTATGATAAAAATGATAGGACTCAAAATTTTTATTTTAGCAAAGAATGTGAACAGAAATTTCTAGATAATATACAAAACAAAATTCAGTGGAAACGAGCCAGGTGACTTATTCCATGCCCGCCGCCCTAAAATGAGGCCCTTTGTATTTGTTTATATAGTTTTTCCTTATATTACCAAAAAAGGTTTACAAAATAAAAACAAGATAATCGTTCATTCGATTCGCGTGATGAAAGAAAATTGGCACTTCGGCATCGAATGAGTGATTTTATATACACCGCTGGGAGAATAAATTTCTTCAAGATAAGAAAAAGTCGGCTTTGAGTTAGGCGTATACTTTGGCATGTAAAAGAGTGTCTTGAGAGCGGGACCAGTAACACCCGAATGTACGACGTATCTAAATTCATCACAATACGATTTTTGCATGATAGTTTGTAGGTTCTTAGCAATTAGATTTTAGCGTGATAAAGGTATTTAATTAGAATTTTTTGATATTCTGATTGTGCATCTTAATTGCGCGTTTATAGAGCTGACAGAAGAAGAATGTATCTGTTATATATCAGTAGTAGTTGTCGTTGCCAGATATCCAGATTATTCGGAATTGTCGCGGTTTTACCATAACGTAATCACTGGGGATTGGAAAGATCCTGTTTTTCATGAACAAATATTATATGTCAAAAAAAAAAGCTTGAAAAAATTAGTTCTAAATATAAATATAATTGTTTATCCTTTTTTTAGTATAAAAAGTCATTCTTTATATTTTTCATATTTATTATCACTGTAAGAAATAAAAAATTTTGAACCCTGGGGTAATTATGGTTCAATTCTTGGAACCCTGGTAGTAATTAATTTCTTAAATATTAAGAAATTGCGCCTATCTGATACTTATCTACTCAATCACCTACCTTAAGTCTAAATGACTTTAACAAATTAAAAAACAATTCATCCAAATAAGCACCCAAGCTATTAGAAGAAATGACTAATTATTATATGCCTCACTAGTTAAACAATGAATAATCCAAATAACTAAATAAAACTTTGCCTACACTATTTGGCTAAGGCAAGTGGACATTTTGGACATGCTTTCATACACTTAGAATATTTTTTCAAAGAATCATAGTATGAATAATTGAGCATCGATATGTGTTTCATAAGATAGTAGTGAATACCTTATTAATATGAAGATCTTTTTTTTGAAATTTTTAACAGATACAAATTTGGAGAAGCTTTGTGTACATTGAAAGTAATGTGAAAGAATAATCGTGCTGTCTTACTTGTACTTTTACAAACATAAATTGAGTATTAGCAGGGGTCTTTAAAGTTTGTATCCATGTGTTTTACAAATTAAAAAGCCTCTGGCTATTTTCTTATCCTCTCTACACTTCTTGTCTTCCTTTGTCTTTATATTTTCTCGCTCTCTGCTGAGTGAAGAGGCAGAACAACAACATCACTGGAAGTAGCCATGATAAGCACGATCAATCAATCCACACTGCTCTACTTTGCTTGGTCGTGTCTTTTCCTGGTCATCACGGCCTACACCCAGACTAATCTCTCTCTCTCTCTCTCTCTCCTTAGCGAACCGTTGCGGGAGGTCGTTAGGAAGTAGGTTATCAAAACATTTCAGCTTGCGATAGGGATTATGAACTTGGCACAAATTGTGAAGAAGATTGTTTCAGGGAGAGTTTTGTACACCACATTGTCATATCAAGCAAGTCAGCACATCATCATTCAAGATTAGCGTATTCACGAAATTTTGTTTGAGAATCAATTTCCTAATATTTTAAACTTGAGCTTTTTGTTCTTTCCACTAGTAGGTAACCCATCCCATCCAAGGTATGCATATTCTTCCCTATCTGGCCATGTGATAGGGAATCGAACGTGGCTAATCGGTTCACCATCCTACGCTTCAATCACTATGCCATCTCCCGAAAACATCCATAATTTCTTTCACCACAACCGCACCCACATATTTAAAAAAATATAGAAGCTAATTTTCCAAAATGTTCATAGTTTGTCAAAGTAATCGGTATCTATGTTTCCATTTTTTTTATATCATTCAGTTTCCTTCAAGTTTTTAGTATTCATGAATTTCAGATATTTTATCCAAACAAATGAATATTGCGTTTTACTTGAGTAGGGACTTTTTATGTTTGTCCTTTTTCATTTAGAGGTCGTCTTTTTTATTTTAAGTTCGACTTTTTTACTCCAGGTTCGTCATGTTTCGTTTAAAGTCGCCAATTTTACTTTAAGTCAATTTGGTCTTTTTAACTTCACTTTTCCCGAACTCTACTTTCTTATCGGAGCAAAAGAATTATTATATTTAAAAACGTATCGAAATATGGAAAAAAGCAAATAACGTAATCGAACCTGATCAAAAAATGTTTTTATGTTTTTACATTGTGAATAAATGCTTACAACATTCTTTACTACATATCATGTTTTTTATTTTTTTTATATTTCTTGCTCATGGACTCGTTTTGAATAACTCGATTTGAAATAATATCAAACTTGATATCTAAATTTAAAAGATGAATTCCTATAAAATTAGACGAGTAAAATTAGGCCCTTTGAGAACCAGAATTTTGAAGAAAAATCATCTGCTTTTTTATCAATGGAATTTTGTATGTTGTAAGCAGACGATTATTATTTCCACACTAATCCTCAAAGCGTTATTAAAAAAGTTTATGCCAACTTCAATAATGGTAACGCAAAAAAAGAGTCCTGTGCACTATGTCCTATTTTAGCTTCAAACTTTTCCACTCAAAACATATTCCAGAGCAGAAGAAGTTGTGCTTGATGAATTCATTTACAACGCAATAGTAAGCAGATTTGTGTGAACTTGTGTACCTAATTCTCGCCACATGATTTCCAACGTGAGTGCATTTGAAATTCCTCGTGATAACGACAAAAATTATTTTTAATAAAAACAGATTTGCCATGTTATCATGCATTTGGGAAATTGATAAAAAGAAATAAAATTTATTGTCTACCTTTGAAAAGAAAAATATATCCTGGCTAGCTATTTGGATATGTTTTTAATATTGCACTCTAGCCTAGACACCTGCGAATTCTAGACGGCTATATATCAAGATCAGATGGAATAGAAGATTTTAATATTGAAAATAATATGGGATAATAAATACTAGTTTGAATGGGCATCGCCTCAATCCACCTATTTTTTATACTCGCCATCGGCATTGCTAAACTTTCCAATGATTAGCGATCTTTTGAATGGAGCCCCATATAAGCAAATCAGAGTTCGTATTGGCGGTGTCAAGTGTGTATAAGAGCGTTTCTATTTCATGCATATAATGATATAAATTAAAGATATAATGGATGATATAAAAAGAAAATGCTTTTGAATTTGACTTTTCTCTATGCTTAAAGTGAATCAAAAATATATATCTGTGAAAAAATTGTTGATCAAAGAAAGAATATTTGGAAAATGAAATATATGTAGTTATACTATGAGAATAAAAATAATGGCGCCAAAAACAAAAAACCAAATATTTGAATTTGCGAGCTCAAACAAATTTGTCTTGCCCTCTTTATAACCCTTTCGTGACCAGTGTATCATATGTGATACATAAACAATTTTACCTTGGCCTGCTTTTTCATATAGTTTTGTATGTGAATCTTCTGCTTTTTAATAATTATCGTCTGATTTTTCTGTTCACGAAAGGGAGAAGGAAACCTAGAAGAAAAACTCATCTTTTTACATCATATTTATAATTTATCAATGTCAAACTTTAATAATTTAATATATAAATGAAGTCTCGCTGAGTGATTGAAATGGACGTGGAAATGATGAAAAGTAAATTCTGAAATAAAATGTCTTTATTCATCTTACTCCAATCACAACAACTCACTATCCTCTTCCTCCAGTTGGTAGTTGGAGATCCGTTAATGACAATAGGCGTCGAAAATTTATCTCCCAAAAATGTTATTTGAACAAAGACATTTTACTTGTGAATTTACTTTTTTTTTAAATTAAAATTGCTTCTGTTATTCAACAAATCTTGTTTTAATAATTTTTATTTGATTTCAATAACGTATCGATTTGCGATGAGGTGAAAACTATGAAGATAGGGATACTGTCGAGAATAGAGGTATCCAATGGGCCCATTTGGCTGAATCCCTTACCCTCCCTCCGATAAAAGGTGGTTCACCTCTACCCATGAGAAAATTAGTTTTGATACCGAATGACAACTTTTCGATCACATGAAGACAAGGTGATTGTTCTTCCTGTGTACACCTTTAGGGTGGTTGATGTGAACTACATGTAAAGGATCAGCTTTTCCATTTTGGAAATGAGCTTACATTATGGCTGCTTGATCTTCTTCATGTGATCCAAACTTTTGAATAATAAGTAAATAAGAATATAAATTAGACTAAGTTCATATTCAAATTGACTTAATTAATTGTTACAGTATTTGAAGTCGTTTAAGCTTTGAAGGCGAAAGTTTGATACGTATGACCCACTTCTCGTCCCTTTCACTTTCCTTTGATTTTGCGTTCCTTACAATGAAAGTGGCTGCTACGTCTCTGATGTGAAGGGATGATGAGTTATTTATTTACATTTCATTTCCATAAAAATCACTTTACCCTCACATTTTTTAAAGTGTGCGTATTGGTAGTAATTTTTCTGGGGTATTGAAGTCTGTTCAAAGATGGTCGAAACATGAAAAGAAAAAAGTAAGTGTTACTCAGCCATTTTTATTTTATTTTTATAATAAAACAATGGGAGGTGCATATTTGGCTAATTTTTTAGTCAATGAGTATTAGGCTTATGACTAAAAAAATTTTTTCACAATTTTTGCTCTCCTGATATAACATTAGATGAACTTTTACCTAAATTATATTTTTTCAAGTATTATTTCCTTAGTTGATGAAAAAACCTCCCGCGCCTCATGTTACATTACCTTTTCATGTAGATGGTCCACAAGATACAAGAAATATATGTAATGACAGTGATATAAATAGCAATAAACAAAAATGAAGATATAAATATAACGTTTATGGTTTGTTTTTTTCAAATATTATAAATAAAACTTCTGGCTCAGAGCTATTGATAAAAATTGTTTCATAAGTTTTTATTATAAAAGTTTAGGAACATACATCTGTGTAAATTTTTACATCATTCTTATAAAATATTCTAATTTTTTTAGGCTTAAAAATTATTTTACGACATGTTAAAAATGTCGTCTCAAACTAAAAGCTGTGAAAATGAACGGAAAAAACTGGACAAAAAATTTAAAAGCAAATACTAAGCGTCGTCCTTGTATACCAGAACTGAAGGATAATATAAGTGAAACATTAGGCAGAATGTCTTCAAACAAGGATATAGTTGGAAGGTTCTTGGGACTTTATGATGAAATAAAAGGACGTCATGACCGAATAAAAAAATTTCTTTAGAAGTATTGAAGCTTTGGGAAAAGTTAAATTTTCCTGTTCTTTCCGAACAACAAGTGCCTGCAAAAAATCAACAAACTTATTAGCTCCTTTGAGAAATATAAAAAAAGACCTTCAAAAGAATATGAAGACTATCTTTTTTTTCTTTTTGATATTACAAAAGCAAACAGTGATTGGCTCTGTAGTCAAGACAATGAACTCTATAAAAAACAAATCAAATCAAAGGGAAAAGTAGGATATACAACCTGCAAAATAGCAGCAGTCTCTTCAATTCATCCATCAAAACGAATTAAGAGTACCTTTTCACCAGTCACAACAATTCAAAACGCTGCATTGGATTCAAGTGATAGTCAGGAACAAAGTAGCAACGATGAATACATTCCCGACAATCTCCAGGAAGAGTTTTTTACAAAAAGAAAAAGACGCCACTCGACATCTTCTGCTGCCAAACTTGTGTCGCAACACTCTCTTTCTACCCGAAAGTCTTCAAATATACTAAAAAGTCTTTCTAAGAAGGGTTTCAGTGTACCAACACCTTCTCAATCTGGGTCTGGCGTAAAACAATAATCAATGGAAAAATAATTAAAAATCGCCTCATGGAACTAATTTCTGAAGAAAAATTTTGTTTGCATTTTGATGGCAAAAAAATTGAAAAGAAAGAATATCAAGTTGTTTGCCTTACTAATAGCAAATAAGAGAACTACGTCTTGCTATTTTAATTTGTTCAAGTGGAAGATCTCAAGATATCTTTGAATCACTTTATAATCTTATTTGTGAGTACAATGCATGGAGCAGTATTCAGATGATTATTTCCGACACCACTGCAGTAAATACGGGATGTAAAAATGGTGTTGTCTTCACGCTCCAAAAAACTTGTTTTACGGCATGTTTTAAACTTTTTTTTTCCTACTCAGTCACAGTCACCTGACATAAACTACGAGTTTATCGATAAGATTTTAAAAGACTACGATCAACTGAATAATAAATATGCGGGTAGAGAAATGATTCCAAAGTTTGAAAAAATTTGTTGGAGAAATGACTTTAAGTTTCTCTTTGAGCTTTGCCAAGCCTACAAATTTTATAAAATAAATAAAAAATGGCCGTTTATTAAATGGTGCAAACTACCACCTATTCATGCCGCACGATGGAATTCACGAGATTGCATTTTTTCTTCTTCCTAACTGGCGAACACAGTTAACTGTAGTTTGTGATTTTATTTCAACTACATGGTCACGGATTTGGTTTTCTAGCCAACACTATACAAAAACTGATTATGAAGATCTTTTGTCAGCAGTAAACAAAACTAATTGTCTTAAAGCTGCAAAGTGCTTGCGTACTCACTGGAAAAGAGATGCATCTTATCTTGAAGTTCCACGGTCAAACATGGTAGCGGAACGAGCTATAAAAGTGATGTAAGAACTTTTTTCAACCTGCAAAAAAGACAAATACCTTAACACTAATTTATTAATACAAATGCACAGATCTAAAGAATAGTTTTATCATTCTATATGATATGTAAATAAGTTTCTGTAATCCATCCACTCATAATACATAATAAATTATGATTTTAATAAAGAATGTATGATACTCCACGTATTATATCGTAAAAAAACAAAAATGATCTAGACGCGGAACATTTTTTTATAAATTAGACTAAAAAAAGTTGTTTTTAGATGTTTTAATCAAAAGTTCATTCGGTAGTACATCAGGGTAAGAAATTAAAAATTTGTCATAACTCTAATGAGTATACATGTACTATAAAGTCTAATAAGTGGTACTTAAAGTGAAAAAGGACAAACTTAGAGTGAAAAGGGACAAACTTAAAGTTCGAAAAACACACGTTAAATAAAATGTAAAGACTTTACTGTAAGTGAAAGAGATCTAAGGTTGCAATATCTTTTTGTCAAATATGAATCTTGTTGCAGTCCTTGTAGCGAAAATTTTATAATTTTGCCTATAATAAGCATCCTCATACATCACAAACGTGTGTGACATGTGATAACTAAGGCATATTCAGTGAAGGCTCCTCAAGTTTTAATATATCAACATTTTAGTCTCTTCACATCGAAACCATTAACATTCATTTTTATACATTATCTTATTCGATATACAATAGAATATATAAATTATGTTATGACTAAAATGCTTAAAAGTTAAAATAAGAAAGTTATATCAGAGGAAATCCATGTAGAATTGAGTCGATTGTAGTCAGGTTGTGGTGGGCCGTAGTGCAACTATCTATAGTGTGATTGCATTTTTGGGTGAGTGGTCTCAAGATAATTCTGTCACATTTGGCGAACTATGAGCAAAAAGGTTTGGATGGTATATTATTAGTCTACCTTTGAAAAGAAAAATATATCCTGGCTAGCTCTTTGGATATGTTTTTAATATTGCACTCTCGCCTACACACCTGCGAATTCTGGACGGCTATATATCAAGACATTGTATCAATTTTGAAAAATACGATTTCGAGATACTCATCCAAAGTTCATTAAAAAAATCAAAGTCCAAAGTTGCATTTTATATGCTAAAGAAGCTCCTCTTTTTGTTTAGTTCTTTTAATTTTAAGTTTTTGTAAAAAATTTTGAGTGCTTATAACTTTTTTTTGACAAAATGTAAACTGACCATACTTTGCATATAGCTGTTAAGATATAAAAATGGAACATTATATCAAAATTTCAAAAAATTTGAACAACTTTTGAAAAAGATAATTTTACAAAAAAAAAGGGATATATGTATATATAACAATAATAACATAACAATATGTATATAGAACGATATACGCACCACTTTTATCGGAGGTCATTTGCAAAAAAACTACAAAACAAAATTTTCAAATTTTGCATATAGGTAGGTTACTATAGTTTTGCATATTGCATATCTCCAAATTTGTTTGAATTTTTTTGTTGTTTTATAGTTAATGTAAAATTAAAGGTTTAACTCATCAGGTCTATAATACAAAACTTTAAAACTCATCAGCACTTTTAGCACCTTTAGATCTTTTCGCTATATATTATGCCTTTATCAATGAAGCGCTTAGCTATTACCATAGTAAGTAGCAACAGTCTTTGGTCCATAACGAGTTCTATCTTACATCTATATTCTATTCAATTTTATACGTTTTTTATTTTGTTCTTTTTGTTTATAATTTTTTGTTTCTTAACCCTTTTAGACACGTGACATGTCAAATTAAAGCTCTAACTAAGCTTATTAATATTGCTTAGAATGTAACTTAAATTTTCATGAAACTTCAAATTTGTCATTTTTGGCTTCTTAAACATTATTCGACAGTATCCCATTAAGATAAACTCAAAAAATAACTTTAAAATTAAAATTATTATTTTGAATAAGTTTAAATTTAAAGAAACTTAGGGTTTGTGCAAACGAGTTTAGCTTTTGAGTTTATAATTTTTTCTTTTTTTCATTATACACTAGAACCTACGTTTTACGTACGGCACGGGACCGAACAGCGGATGTAAAACGTAGGATTCGTAAAATCCAGGTTGACCTTTAAATTGACATACAACACGAAAATCCTAGCCTGGATCACATATGGTCACACTGTGTACGACGTGAGGGACTATGACAGCTAAAGAAGACTACTACAGTGAAGTTGGATGAATTATTATTAACCTTTATAAACTTTTTAATACATAAAATCACAAAGAAAAAACGTATTGCATTTAATGACCAAAAAGATGACGTCATCGATCATTTGGCGAGGATGTAAAATCCAGGGAACGTTATTTCGTTTCTCAAGGAAACATCAAGCTCAATTTATACTTTTCAATAGTACCTAGATTGTAAATTAAACATTGTAGAGAATTTAGTGTTGTCTTTTTGATGCTTTGTGAAGATGAAAAAACAGTTTAAAATTAGTTGTCTGTATAGTTTGGGTAATTATTAGGTATCATGACAAGTTCTGTTTTTGAGAATAAAGTTACACAATACTTTTGATTTTGCTTTGAATGAAATTTAAAAAAAATAGCAAATCTTTATATAGGTTTTGATATTTATATACATAATCACATAGTGGGTAAAACTATAGAGGCATTTTTATGTATGCTCTTTTGTTAAAAACTAATAATTCACACAAAGTTATGGAGAAAAAATAGCATTTGTGTGTTTAAAGAAGATATTAATTTTATGGAGGCATGGAACAACCATGGAAGTGTATTTGAAAAAATTAAAATTAAAATGCAATGCCTCTATGTTGTTTAAAACATGACTTTTTTGAACAATACTGCTTTCTTGTTTAAAGATTAAACGAATTTAACGTAAAACTCCTTAACTAAATCGTAGAAACATTTATTTTATTTTTAATGTATATAAAAGTATTTCCAAATAGGTGTATTCCTTATATATATAAAGGAATACTAAGGCTGCTATTATAAGATTTGCGTCAGTATACCAACTAAACTCAAAAGCTTACAGAAGTTCGTTCTTGCAGTTTGTCACTATTTTCAAGTTTAAAGAAGTACCCTTACGTCTCTTTTTAATCTCTTATTACAGATGTACTAGAATTTGCTTTTGTTTTTACACTGCTTCCGAAATCAAGTGTGATCATTATTCCCCTTCTCACAGGTTTATTATTATAATTATTCAAAAAATAGGTTTAGTATTATATTAATATACAAATTTTTAATAACCCCAATGCATAAATGTAAAATTTGTACATTTTTTTGCTCAAACCACAGTGATTTTTTGTTTCCCTTAGTTTATCGTCATAGAAATGATCTTAACTTTATTGTAAATTGTTCTTTTAAAGGGTGTGGTGTTTCTTTCAGGAATTATAATGCTTTTAGGAAACATTGTAATCGCAAACATTTAGGTATATCAGACAGCTATGATCATCACGATCCGCTTTACGATGATAGTGATGACTTAAATGTTGAATGTTCAAGGTTAGAAACAGGAAATGATTATGATTCAGCATTTTTAGTTGAACTTAAGTCAGTCTTCTATTTGAAATCTTAAAAAACTTGACATGCTAGTTTCATATGGTAAAAGTAAAAATTTGAATACTTCATTTCCAAAGTTTCCATAAATGAAATTTCATCAAATTCTTCTTCTTTATTAAAAAACTTGACTAACGAAAACATATAGAAAATATTACAGCAAAAAATCTGCCTAAACTATCTCAGTACATAGAAAATTATTTGAGAAAAGGGTAAGTTTTGAAAATTTTTGATAAAATGATCGAAGAAATATCATTTCATGCTTTGAGCAACGATTGTTTGAGGACAAAAGAAGATTACAACACATTGGGACAATTGATGCATCAAAATATCCATGTATAGGTTTTTCACATGGGAAAAATCCTTGGGTAATTTTATATTTATTCATGAAAATATAAATGTTTGTCTTTTAGTCTTTTTTTACAGCGAAGTTGTCTCAAAAGGTAAGAAATTTGCGGTGGAAGTGGAAAAATTCACCATCACCAAAAAAGAAAAATTCCAAAAGAACAGCGAAAGAGTTTTTTAATTGTGATCAAAATGGTATGATAATAACTTTTCCTTGTTCTCCGGAAATTATATTTGTTTTTTAGAAGAATTTAGCGAATGTTCATTGAATGATGCGCAAGAAGTGTTAGATTCTTTTGAAAACTTTGAAAATAGGGATACGGAAAATTATTGTTCTGCTCTTAAAATAACTTTTCCAAGAAGAAACGCAGTAAAAGCTATGATTGGAGAAAATGTATACTCTATAACTAAAAAATTTAAATTTTTAAGAAGTTTGAAAAACGTAAGCTTTTTTTGAAATGTTGTAATTTTATATATTTTCTTTATTTCTATTTAGATCGAGGAAGAATTTTACTTGTTGAAGTCTGAGTTGAAAAAAGAAGCAATAAAAGAAAACTGGACTGTTTTGTTTCAAAGACTGAAATATTATTTAGAAATAAATTCTGATGTAAGAGTTTTTTTGTTTCTTTAGAAATGTATATATACATTAACTATTTTTACCGGAGTTCCAAAGTTTAGAAGAAATCATGTTTGAATATAAAATATTGAAAGTTTTAGAAAATAAGTTTAAAGTCAAAAAAGATCAAAACAAAGTTTTTTTAATGGAAGAGATAAAAGTATATATTTTAATTTTTATAAGTATTCCATTATATTCTAGTATTTTAGGAGTATTTTGAAGAACAGTCAGAAAAAACTTCTAACATAAACTCGTCACCCAAGCTCTTAATTTTTCTGGAAAGCAATCAAGTTTCAAAAATCAAAATAATTGCCAATGGATTGATTTACACCTGTGATAATGATATCAAGATGGCAATAACCTGGCTACTACAGATTTATTTTGTGTTTGACTTACACTATCCAAAAAGTTTTCAACTTTTGGGTTTTCTGCAAAAAGAAATTTTGGAGGATTCGAGTCCGTTTTATAAGGGATCAAACCTTATAAAATTTGAAAAATGTTATAAAGAATTTTGATGTAAAACCCGATTTTTTCTCTATATATTGAAAGTAGTTTGAATAAAGTTTTTAGATTCACTTTTTTATAACATTTTAAGCTTAAATTTGTCCAAATAGTTTAGTAGCAAAATATAACGTATAAACGGTAAACATAAATCATATTTAAAATGATTACGTCAGAAGTGTTTAAATCTATACGCCTCAAATTATGTTTTAGTATAAACGCGTTATATGTAAACGCGTTTAAAAGTCGAGACAAATTTGGCGTTTAGAATTGTGTTTAGATTCTAAACATATTTATTTACAGTGTACATTTCATCCGACTTAGAAAAAAATTTTGTTATGAACAAACACTCTTAAATGTTCAGTAAGGTATAGTTTATACACATACAGTTCAATTAATCTCTAGCAGAGAATTGATACTTTTTAATTGTCTTGAGCTTTTTTAGTTGAAGATAAAATTACTAAAAATTTTCCCATTATAAAAGATAAGATACTTTCTTAATTGAAATATAAAAGTATCCTTATAGAGTTGTATTCTTTAGATACATTTCAAATGAAAAACATTTAGGTAAACTCTTTAATGGAAATTTGCTTTCCAAAAAACTAAAAAAAAAATTAACCGTAATTAACTCTAATTAAAAAATAAAAATTTAATGAAATACTATTTTTAAATTTAATTAATCTAAAAAGCTAAAAAATATGAAAAAAAGAGATTTTTGATTTTAGCTTATATATATCTATATACTTTTTTTGAAAAATTGTAAAAAGTTATATAATTTAAAACATATTTAGACAAACTGTAGCAAGAATTATATATTACTTAAGGTTATACTACAATACCTGTAATCCGGTATCACTAATTCGGACCTTCGTTAACCTGGCACTTTGATTATTCCTGAAATCTTTAATTTAGTAAAATTATTGAAAGATTGATTCAATTAATGACTGAGCTTCTTGAAGGTTTATAAAATAAAAGCGTCATGAATGAAGGAAAACTAATGAGTCTTTATATTTTGCAAGAAAGACTATAATTAGAGAATGACCAAAGCACATAAAACAATAAGTTAAAAGGAAATGTTCAAAAATTGTATACACCTAATAGAATCAGTACATCTGAAAATTACCTAAAATATCTAAAATTAAAAAAATTGTTTGTTGTACTTTTAGCATTAAACCGACATCTGACATTGAATATTAGCTCGAGTCAAGTTTATAGTGAGAGAAATCGAGCAAACAAAGTGTGAATTTTTTCACATCATTTGATAATGCACTAGACCAGTGGTTCCTAACCTTTTTCTTCCCAAAGCCCCTTACTGAATTTTTTTTTCACCACCCACCCATGTTTAACGATTTAAAAAGTGAAAGAATAAAAGACTTTTTCTTAAGAAAATATAAACAAAAAACAAAATTGAATATTTTTCATAAAAAATTAAATTCAAAAAAATATGAACCATGAAAAATCCTCTAAAATTCAATGGCTTCCTTTCAGCTGGTGATTTTTTATTGTTTCATTCAAATTAGGACTTATTTTTGTAAGTTTAAGTCTTAAATCCCCTACTTCATCTATTTTTAAGAGCAGCACTAAAACCCATTTCCACCAGGTATGTCGAAGGAAAAGCGAAAAATAAGACTTTTTACCGAAATCTAGAAGAAATTTACCAAAATCTGATAAAATTCAATGATTTTACATGCAACTACACTATATATGCTGAAAATGATTTTGACTTTCCACCGAAATCTAGAAGAAATTTACCAAAATCTGATAAAACTCAATGATTTTTCATGCAACGACACTATATATGCTGAAAATGAGTGTGACTTTTTACCCGAATCGACCAAAATATACTAAAATTCACCAAAATCTACCGAAATCCGACAAAATATACCAAAATCCCCCGAAATTTAAAAGAAATTTACTAAAATCTGATAAAACTCAATGAACATTCATCAAATTAGACAAAATATGCTGAAATTATTTAATATGGAAAAAACTTAACAAACTTTTCCAAGGGAATTCAGAAAACTCTATCAAAATCAACCGAAGTTAGAACTAAATAAAATAGCTAAGCTAAAACTTACTCATTATCATTGAAAGTTAAAAAAGTTTCAATGAAAAGTTTAAAAAACTTCACAAAATCTAATGACTGAACTTAATTCTGTCAAACTCAGTAAAACTTTATAGAAGTGAAGTTATTAAGCGAAAAATTATTCTTTTTAATTAAAAACTAAGTGTTACTCAAAAAAATCCAAAAACCTCACCGAAATTAACTTAAATAAAAAAACCTATACAAATCTAGCAAAATTGAACAAAATTATATCAAAGTGAAAAAGGAAAGTCTGAACTCATTTTTATAAGTAAATATTAAAAAATTAAAAAAAAATGGAAAATTCGACGAAATTCATGAAAATTCTTGTAAACATATTGCATATGTTACCGCTCTTTGACACATGGTGGCGAATTTATTATTTTCGTCATTACGTTTGTTACTTTTCAGTTTTTCACTCTCTACATACAGCAATCTGTCTCGCTCTCCTAAAACGTATCCATTGCGACGTGATTTAGTATGTGTCCTAAGGCGGTGTTGTGTAACTGGTGCCTGGTCAAAACGGCCAAAAACCAAAACGGCCAAAAACCAAAACGGCCAAAAACCAAAACGGCCATAACCAAAACGGCCAAAACAAAAACGGCTAAAACCAAAATGACAAAAAAATAAAAAGGTTCAAATGTATACAAACTATAATAAATATTAATTAAAACTTTTAAAAAACAAATAAAAGTGTATCACTATAAAATTTTTCATTTTTCTGTTTTGTTAATTGATTTTTTAGTTAAATTTTTATTAATTTAAAAATAATAATAATCTATTTGTATTATAAATAATATTAAAACTTTGTAAATATTTGATACTTAATTTTTTTAATTAAAAAAAAATTACATAAATAACAAAGAAAACTGCCAGCAAATATTGTAAAAAGTATTTTTGAAATAATTAAAGTGTTTTTCATTCGTTTTGCTCATCTCTGTTCATTGCTTCAAAAATGTAAAATTTGTAAAACAATTGCGTAATTTATTATTCTTTTGATATTTCTTCTTGAGTGCAAGGATGATGAGTAAATATTTTTGTAATCCTGAAATAACTTACGATGTTGACACTCAAATTTCAAACTAAGGAGATGCTTGTTTCTTTTTTGATTGATTGGAGCTCCTTTTGAGATATCTTACATATGTATGATTGATGATCTCCAAAAACAATGAATAGCAAATATTTTATATAAAGAAATACTAGCATCTATTCTCTAACATATAAAAATACTATTAAAATCTTAAAGTACATATTGCAGGCGCCAAACTTTACTTGTTGTACCTTTTTTACTAGCGTTTTTGTTATTGGCCATTTTGGTTTTGGCCGTTTAAGTTTTTGGCCGTTTTGGTTTTGTTTTTAAGCAGTTTTGCCTATGAACCGTGTAACTAGAGGGATAGTAAAACTGTATCGACCACTAGATTGAGCAAGCGATAAAACCTAGCATTTTTGTTTTGCACTGAAAATACCCCCATTAAACCAACAACTCATCATTTTGTATCAAAACATATTTCATAAAATATTGTACTGAAAAAACAGTGCAAAATGCCCTGTCAAAGGAACTAATGCTGTAAATGAAAGTGTTCCTTTCTAGAGTAAATAAAGCATGAACCGGAAATCATGTGGAAAATGACAGTTGACTTCAAATCTTGAAAAAATGTTTGTTTTTGACAGCAATCAATTTGTTACTCTTCTCTGGGGAAAAATTTTCAAAAAGTTTTGTCTATTTTAATGAGTATTTCACTCATAAAAAAACTAGTAACGGTTACTGGAATTCTCCAGTGAACTTATTGTCTCAAAAGTATATGAATTAGCAGTAGTTTGGGAAGCATTAGAATTAAGCTTGAGACTAATATTCATATTAATTTAGTCAAATTTTTTAATTTTTACTTATAAAAATGAGTTCAGACTTTCCTTTTTCACTTTGATTTAATTTTGTTCAATTTTACTAGATTTGTATAGGTTTTTTATTTAAGTTAATTTCGGTGAGGTTTTTGGATTTTTTTGAGTAACACCTAGTTTTTAATTAAAAAGAATAATTTTTCGCTTAATAACTTCACTTCTATAAAGTTTTACTGAGTTTGACTGAATTAAGTTCAGTCATTAGATTTTGTGAAGTTTTTTAAACTTTTCATTGAAACTTTTTTAACTTTCAATGATAATGAGTAAGTTTTAGATAAGCTATTTTATTTAGTTCTAACTTCGGTGGATTTTGATAGAGTTTCCTGAATTCTCTTGGAAAAGTTTGGTAAGTTTTTTCCATAATAAATAATTTCCAGTATATTTTGTTTAATTTGATGAAAGTTTATTGAATTTTATCAAGTTTTGGTCAATTTATTCTAAATTTGGTAGATTTCGATGGATTTTGACGGATTTCGGTAGATTTTGGTGAATTTCAGCATATTTTGATCCATTCTGGTAAAAAGTCACAATCATTTTCAGCATATATAGTGTGGTTGCATGTAAAATCATTGAGTTTTATGAGATTTTAGTAAATTTCTTCTAGATTTCGGTAGATTTTGGTGGATTTCGGGTAAAAAGTCAAACTCTAAAAATCGCCTTTTAACCAGAATTTTTCATACCTGAAAAAGTGAATGAAGCTTTTGATTCAATGTCATTTTGAAATTCAATCACTTTTTCTTGAATTTTATAATTCATTTCTTTGACACACAGTTGAAAGGATCAAAATACCACTCAGGAACTTGAACATCAATCAAGTCTTTGAACCGTTGCTCTATCTCGGATTTTAATGAATTTATGTGATCCATGTACACTTTTATAACATCATCAATTTTTATTCTTTCTTTAAAAATAAAATTAAGATTGGGAAATTGATGAAAGTCATGGCGGCGTAAACTTGGAGTGAATATCTCTAATTTGTTGATGAACCCACCAATAATTCCCTTAGCTTTTATTATGTTTCAAGATCTTCCTTGAAGTTTCAGATTAACATCATTAAATTTTCCAAAAATATCTGCCAGATAATCAATATTGTTTTTAATTGAACATATGTTATCATATGTTTCCTTATCCTCATCTTCAAAAAATTCTAAAATGCTCTTATAAAGTTCAAAAAATCGAGAGCCATCTCAATTCTGTATTCATCAAAAGAGAGCAAAATTCTTCTTCATTTTCCCTACAAAGATTTTGAAAAGCCTAACTTTTAAGTGAGCTCGCCTTTATTTTATTAATGGTTTTTATAACAATTTGAAAAGATTAGAAAAGGTTTGGTGACATCGTTTTACCGACGAATTTTTGTTTATGAATGGCACAATGAATCGTCAAAATTTCTGGACAAGTTCTTTTCAAATGGGCTCAAAAACCTTTGTAGCTAACGCCCAAGTTGGAAACCACTGCACTAAACAATAACGGATTTACTGTGTTGATTTGCTTTGAAGAATTTGATTCATTACAATTTTTGGTTAAGTTTTTAGTCGCTCTTCAAAGTCGAAAGCAAAATAAAGATTTTCACTTGAATACAATGAATTAGATTTAGGTCAAAACGATCAAGTCGTTTTTAAACTGAAGGATATTTGGATTTCGCTCGATTTTGGCATGAAAATACTAGATGCATTAAAGTTTGCTTTACTTACGCCAACTTCGTTTGTTGCCCATTTGATATATTCTAACTTATATTTCTCGACAAAACGAAAATCTCAGTATAATGCTTTTCGTATGTTTTATCGTTTTGTTTAGCAAACAAATGACAACATGTCTTCACCACATACTTATTTCTTATCTTTTTTATTTTTCATCTACTTCCTCGTTTTGCGCTTTCGCCTTTCACCATCGTAATTACCATCATCATCATCAAACTTTACCGCTGCTAATCTCTCTCACTGCTCATCTATATTATCATCACTCATCTCTCCTGTGCTCCTATTTCCTTACACTCAAGTACACAGCATCTTCATCCACATATTCTCTCATAGATGAAGATTAAAAAGAAGTCTAGCCAAGATCCTGGTCTAGACGCAAGTAATATTCATAAAAATAATATAATAGTTAGGAATGAAGAGATTATTACGCAAATTCGTAATAATCTCTCAGTGAAGTCCGACTCGAGCTCCTCTGAGTGCGAATCCGAGACCAGGAAAACTCAAAGCAAAAGAGACCACCCCTCAGACTCCAAATCGGATGGGGAGTTTACCATAGTTAAAAGACGCACTATACGCCAAGTCGTTAAGGCAGCTGCTGAAACAGTCAGACCTAGGCTCAAATTTATCACAGTATTTTTAAAAAACATACCCAATCTTGGTAGTAAGCTGGCCACTTACAAAGAAATTATTTTACAAAAACCCAGTGTAAAAATTATAAATATGTTCAAACTGGGGAAACTCAATCTTATTAAAGTCTTGGTCGAGGATGTTGAGTCCAAGGACGCTCTCCTACAACCCTTCGCCAAATGGCCATTTGTAAAGGGGTACGTACCAAAGGAAAATGCGTGTGCAATAGTGATCAAGGGGCTGACGATGCAAGACGCTTCAGATGTCTCTGATGCCATTAAATCTCTTGGGTATACTTGTACTGAAGAACCTCTGTTCAAATCCATGGAAAAGGGGTCATGCTTAAAGGTAACCCTAGACAGCAAGATAACTGTCGATAATCTGAGAAAAAACGGACTCAATATTCTTGGCCTAATATTTCGTTGCCATGAATTTCGTCCTAGAGCCAAAGCTCTACAATGTTACAAGTGCCAAAAATTAGGACACGTGTCAGCAGCATGCCAAAACAAAGAATGCTATTTAATATGTGGGGGGGGGGGGGGGGGGGGGGGGAACATGACCGCCGCACATGCAAGGAAACTCCAAAGGTAAGCAAATGCTATCTCTGCGGAGCCGAGGGACACTCCGCCGCATTTAACAACTGTCCAACAAAGATAGCAGCTCTTCAACACAAAGACGCCTCAAAAAAAATCCCAGGTAAATCCGAAGCAACAAACTACCAAGGCTAAACCTGTGCAGGTAAACAAGCCCAAGCCATACATTCCAAAAACAGTATTAGCGGAGTCATCTTATTGCCAAGCAGTGACCAGCCCTATCTTACCTAAGGCACCATTATCAAATGAACCTTCCTTCTCTGAGGAAGCCTTTATGAAAATAGCGCTTTCCATTTTTAAATCCCCAGTGTTCAAAGAACAACTGGAAAAATGGTGAGCGCAGTGGCTGCAGATCTTCTGCTAGAGTGCCAGTAATTAGGATAGTGTAGTGTCAATCTTTCATGCTCAAATTTTTGCATTTCAACATTAATGGCTTGGCTAAGAAACGTAGCGCTCTAATTGAGCTTCTGGCCGAACATAGCATAGACGTCTTCTCTCTGAACGAAGTCAAATCTCAAGCCAAGTATTCCATCCGCATCCTCGGATATAGGACATTTGTGCATCCTGGAACAAGCCACTCGCGAGGTCTAGCAATGGGTGTGCGAGAGGGGTTAAAGGTTTCCAGCTTCACAATAAGTGACTCTGGGGACTCAATGGCTCTGAAGCTTGATCTTGGTAGAGCTGGACATTTAGTTGTATTGGGCTGTTACAACCCGCCTAGTAACCCTCTGTTGGACTACGAATTTATTGAAAGATAACTTCGCTCCTCCGATAAGGTGCAACTACTAGGTGACCTAAACGCTCACCACACTAGGCCGTTCAGTAAAACCAATAGCGCGGCTGGCACCGACTTACTCAAGTTGGTAGAGGATTCGTATGCGTTTATCGCTAAAGATCCAACACCGACTCGTGATAAGAATGTGTTAGA
Source organism: Nectonema munidae (assembly GCA_030549495.1). NCBI lineage: Eukaryota > Metazoa > Nematomorpha > Nectonematoida > Nectonematidae > Nectonema > Nectonema munidae. Next base: position 466,491 of record JAUIRK010000292.1, on the reverse strand, counting down.
CCTTGCAATCATGTCTTTTAATCTAAGACCACTTCTAGCCTCAATAGTGGTTATCCAGGACTGCTGTGTATCTGTCCACAAGCCCTTGTTGGTCACAGTTTCTTTAGATCCACAATTCACGGCTAACAAGAGAAATTTAGTGAAGAGGTGGGTCTTCAGCCAAGCCAAATGGGATAGGTTTAGATCGCTACTAAATGATTCAGCCGCGTGGGTCATGATGTGCATAGGAGTAAAACCTCCTGAGGAACTGGCGGATTGTGTTAACGATGCTATTCTCTCTGCGTCACAAGAGGCAGTTCCCTTGAAGGAGGTTAGAAAATACGAAAATCCAATTCCGAAGAATGTCCTATTACTCATCAAAGAAAAACGAGCTCTCTAGAAAATATATTCACACTAGGGACGCCGAGACAAAGAATCTCATCAATCGATTACAAAAACTCATTAGGAAAAAGCTCGGCGAAACCACACCTAGGAAAGTTACAAGCATCACAAAAGCCTCTAACCTGCTACAGGGCTCTTCGAAGTTCTGGAACCTGGTTAGAGGGCTGAAGCCTGGCTGCAAAGGTCCAACGTCGGTCATTTGGAATAACCGAACAGCCATTGAGGCGGAAGATAAATGTGCACTGCTTGCTGATTATTACGAAGATGTGTATAGGACAAATCCAGGTCCGAAAAATTTTAATTCTGAAATTGAGTTTTTTAGGCGTTTACCTGCGACGAACGACACTAACTTCATCCTAGAGGACCTGATTCAAATCATTAAAAAGCTTAAAGCTAGGAAAGCGGCGGGATGGGATGAAGTTAGTAATCTATTCATCAAAAATCTTCTCCCTAGGTTTAGGGACGTCTTGCTGGCAATATATAACTCTTTTATAAAAGATGGGTTTTACCCAGACTGCTATAAAAGGGCTATACTTATTTGTGTGCCAAAGGCTGGCAAGAAGAGCGGCAAACCGAGTGACCTACGGCCTATCAGTCTTCTCCCTTGCCTGAGCAAAGTGTATGACAAATTAATTTTTGGAGTACTCGATGCTTGGTGCAAGGAACATGCGATTATCCCTGAAGAACACTTTGTATTTAAAAAAGGTTTATCAACAAATCATGCTCTGCTTACCTTGCATCATGATGTTTCTAAAAGCTTAAATGATGGCCTCTACGTAGGGATGATATCTTACGACCTGGAGAAGGCTTTTGATACGGTCTGGCATGAGGGTTTGCTGTTCAAACTTAGTAGCATGTTTGTCCCATCATGTATCTTCAAGGTAGTTCACAGTTTCCTTTCTCGACGCTCATTCCAGATCAGATTAAATAACAAATTTTCAAGGAGAATAAGCCTAGGCCGCGGGGTCCCCCAAGATTCACCTCTAAGCCTTCTTCTGTTCAACATCTACTTATCTGATATTAGGGACTCTTTCAATAAGTCAATCTATGCTAGGATAATTAGTTTCGCAGACGACATATGTGTATATTACTCCGCTAAACGTGTTCCGCGTATCTGCAAACACCTTACGGACGTAAATACCATATTAGGGGGGTATTTCACTGGATGGAACCTTAAGGTGAATTACTCTAAATGCAAGTTCATCATCTTTGGCGCTAATTGTCCCAAAAATAACCCGCCAACTATAGGGAATATTCCCCGAGTTCGCCACCTAAAATATCTAGGAATCAATTGGGATGCAGGATTTAGTTTTCATCGTGAAGCTCACGAAAAGATAAAAAAAAAAGGGAAGAAGGATCTAGCGCTATATGGATGTCTTAAAGACCTTGGGTCAATTCCACTGTGGTAGGCAAGGTCATTAAAATCCTAACAATGCCGAAATTGACTTATGGAAACTCCATTTTGGGATGCCTTCCCTCAACTTGGACCAACAAAATAGATGACCTCGTGTATAAACTTTTTAGGACTGTTTATGGCAACCCTTTCACTATTGCTCATAGCCGGACCTCCTTTTCTTGGTTCCAGAAAAGGTTGGAGAAATTAAATAAAAAGTTTTTCGAAAAATTAAGGACACACAAGCATTGCCCACAATTATGTCAAGCTTGGGAGCTCATGCAAACCAAGGCTGAAGCGTTCTTGGGTGTATATGCTAAAAAAAAAGAGAAAAATTATCCTAGGTTACTACCCATATACAATAGCCCCCAAGCAATAGGGAATTCTGCGTTCTGCGATATAGTTCTGTTTTTTTCTGAGTTCTAGATCCGCCTACTTTAATTTAGGATTGGCACAAGGTATAAGTCCCAAAACAGTTTCATGTTACGAGCTTGGTTAGGCATAGTCCGTAATCTGGCCTCTATAGGAGTCCGCTTGTAGGACCGTTTAAACATTCCAATTTTAAAACATATATCCTAGGGACAACATTTAGGGATAGAGTCAAATTCCAGGGGTAGATTGTTCCTAGCCTAGCATGCCCTAAATTATGTATTCATTTCTTAACCGCTATAACATGTATCAAATATTATTTATTAATAATATATAAGATATTGCATGCCTTCTAACGCTTCTATTTTTGTAGCATATACCTTTTATAATCATATTCTTTTATTTAGGAACAAGATACATTCCGTCGTGCCGGTTTTTTACCCTGGTTTTCTTCCTCTGAAGAATTCAAAGGTTTTTACGGTTAGGTAGTGTTCTAGCGACCCGATTCTACGTGGTTAGTAATTAAGCTATCACTAGACAATAAGTTTGTTTCCCAAATTAGGAGCGTTCGTGTTAGGATAGTATCGTTCACTCAGATGTATTTATATATTGTAACATAAATTCTTGTAAAATAATATATATAACAAGGTATAGCTATTCTTTTGTAACAAGGGCCGGTATGCGTTTAGTGAGATGGAAAGTCCAGGTAGACTTGGACTCAGCATTCCGGGCGGGCCACGATATCCGAAAGGATGGGTGCGAACGCCACAAACAACTTAATTAATTAATTAATTATTTCTTAACAAATTTTCCACGCTTTACACGAAGAAGGCTGTGACTCCAAATACTGGGAAACTGCTGCATAAGGATATGTTAACAAAATGTTCCAAAAAAACTTTTCTCAATTCTTCACCCTCAAAATTTAAAGTGTGGAGAAACGTCAATTTATAAGATTTTTCAATCATTGTGAAAGTTTTCCAAACAGTCATTCTTCTGATGGATTTTGCGGACTCAGTACAGCAAAAACTTTTAATATTCAGCATAGATCATTGAATAACAATATTCATTTATCAAAAAATATATAAAATAAAAAACCTTCATCAGTGTTTTTGAGTCGATAAATAGAATTAATAAAGACAGAAATTGTTGGCGACATTAATTGAGTAGACTAATACACCGATCCTTTCAAATCCACTTACTTTCAATCAATGATGTTTTCATTGATTGAAAAAAGATGAACTGTTGAAAATTTAAATTAAATAGAAAACATAAAGTAAGGAGTTCGATTAATCAAAAGTAAAAATCATGTCTTTCCAATAAAAATGAAGGAGGATTTGAAGATTGTTTATAATTCTATTCGAAAATGAGGCCTTGAGAAAACGTTTTGTTCATCTCCTTTTCATAAATTTTTTTCCATGGTTTCTTGAATTTCTCAGAGAAAAAGCAGGTAAAACGGTAGAGTTTACGTCCATGCATTTGTTGTTTATATTGAATACCGTGATCTTATCATTCGTTGTTTGTACCTGTATGTTAAAGATGGCAGAGGTAATTTATGTAGTCTTTCCTTATAATCTAGATTTTCAAGTGCTTTTTATTTTTTGGTTATAAATCTTTGAACTTTTAAGCCGTTTATGTGTAAATTGAATAACAAAGATCCTTGGATAACACCACTTGTTACATCGGTTAAACTTGATAGCTGTCCATTGACAGAATCTTGTTGTGTTCTATTCTTTAAAAAAAATTCAATTCATTTTAAAACTTTAGTATTTATGCCATACGCTTCTAGTTTTTTGAGTAAATAGTTGTGGGGTACTTTATCAAAAGCTTTACTAAAATCAAAGTAAAGAACGTCAACAGTTAAACTCTTTTTTAATATGGTGGCAATATCATTAGGACTTGTGGTGCTTGAACAGACGGTTGAAAAATAATGCTTAAAAATTTCAGCTTTTTCGGTATTAGTTTCTATTAAATTCCAGGTAAGGTCTGTTAAGAGACAGTAATTGAAGTTTTTGTTCTTAAGTGAATTCAAGTAGCTCCAGAACCTCTTAGGTTTGTTCTTTATGTTAAACGAAATATCTTTTTCAAAGGACCTTTTTGCTTTTCTTGTCTCAAATCTTAATGGATTTGGGGTTCTCCTAAATTCAGACCATAAAATAAGATCTCTATACTTTTTATATAGACTACACTTTTTTTATATAAAGATAGAGTAACGTATTCAGGTATAGGCTGCGTTTCTTCCTGTGTTTGCAAAGGGATGTTTTGTGCAATTGTTTGATTCAGAATGTCCATAGAAAATATATAGAATCCATAAAACTATTATTGTGGGAATCCCATCGACGAATGATAACTCTCTTTTCATATTAACGTAGTTTTACGTATGTTGAGTTTCTTTGCAACCGAAGAAATGATTTCAGTTTTGGAGATAATTTCAAACGTTAGTGGGTAATGGTCGCTACCACTAAGTGCAGTAAGATAGGATACACGATCCCCGGTGGGAGAGTCCGTTATTAATAGATCTAAGACACTTTCTCTACCGGAGTAGTTAATTCTTGTAGTATCCTTTATGATTTGAAATAGGCTATTAGAAACCAAAAATTCAAAAAACATCTTTCCTGCAGAATTTACTTTAGAATGTAAAATTTTTTGTAGATTCCAGCATATTGAAGGATAGTTGTAGTCGCCAATAAATATCCTACAAAACTTTGGAAACTGATTAAGAAAACACAAGAAAAGTTGAAGTAATTCTTGTGTAGAGTGGAATGTTGAAGGGCTTCTGCAGATGAAGCAAGATTTTTAAAGCAAGGTATTCAATAAAATCAGGTGTTAAAGGAGATAAACTTTGGACATTTAAAAATGGTCTATGGTAAGCAATAATACTTCGTTTAGTGGAGAGTTATTTGAATCGTTATTAAAGTTGGTATATATATAAAGGTTTTGGAGAAAGAAATTACTTGAATACAAAGGAAATTTGCCTGGGTTTTTCGGAAGAACTTGAGTAATGAGAATTAAATCTGAATGAAAAGTTTCTATGAATAGAAAAAGTTCTGTCATTTTGGGAAGAAGTTAATTAGAATTGGTATAAAAAAATTTCAGTTTCTTGTTATGTGTGACTTTATGTAAATTGAAGGTAGGTTTTATTTTGATAAGTCAAAAATAATATTTGAAACGAATTAGAATTTTATTAATTCATATTGAAACCTAAGAGACTTAAATTTTCTAATTATGAGTAAAAAAATTTTAGTTTAGATTCAGTCATTGTCAATATCAATAGGGAAAAATATTATTGTTGGATTATTGAGACGATATAAATGCTAAATTTTCTAGAAAATCTTATAAAAGGAAATTCATTTAAATAATGATTTATTCATACAAAATTTTAACGTTTCTTATTACATATATATATATATATACATCTTCCTTTCTTGAAGCTTCAGAGGTAAACAACAAAAGCTTCAATGTATTCGAACATTATTTTTATATAAATATGAGACTTTTCTTGAATATTACTCATAACCATCCATAAAACTTAAAGTAAATCAGACTAATGAATATACTGATTTACGTAAAGATATTTGAGGCTAGACTTAAAATAAATTAAAGCGTATCTCAAAAATTTGACCTGATTAGGCAAAAATAATTTGATATTTGAATTCAGCAGACCCAAATTACCCTAAATCAACAAAAATTGCTAAATCAGCAAAATTCTTGTTGACCAGTGATATCACTAAAATTTAAAACAGCATCAATGGTCGATTGACGATAAAATTTTTTCTATCACTGATGATTGTATCGCCGATTTAGAAAAAGCACTGCTCGTCAGACTTTATAAAAGTAACTTGCAGTTCTTGCGATATAAAATACAGTAAAATTCTTTTTAACTTTAATCAATTTTCATTCATGGAAAATATCATTCTCAATGTGTGTATCATTCACTATATTTGAAGACTTAACTTGATTGATTTATTTAATTTTAAATTTAAACCTCATTTCCGTTCTGCTTAGCTTTCTCGGATCATGTCTGCGATCCTGCATGTTAAGAAGAGTAGAGTGGAGTTGAAGAGTCGGACCAGAATGGGAAAAGTACTTTTCATCTAGTGTGTTAGACATGCCCAGTGCCTAACATGTTTGAAGACGATGCCTTTCTTGAAAAAGTACAACCTGCGCGCTGACTGTCAAACAGAAGATCGATCATCAAACTTTGTTTCACTGCTTTGGCTGATAGGTGGGCGGCAGAATACAATTTAGCTTTCCCAAAGCAAACTTTTGATTAAGCTGACAAGGTGGCGGCTCGTTTATGCGGTCTTTCGCTCATCGATCGCTACTTCATCAATAAACTTGGGATCATTACTACAAAAATAACTTCGTTATAGTCATCGTTACTTTGAACAAAAAAGTGCTTGGTTATCGTTATCGTAATTAGAACATTTTTTGGTAGTTTTTCGCTATCGTTACCTACATAAAAAGTTTCATTACCTTTCGTTAAATATTTAGTAAAAAATGTGTAACTATTTTGAGAAAATAATAAATAGAGTATTAAATTTCAAATACAAAATTGTGTGAAGTTTTTGTAATTTTGAAATATCCCATATAATTGCTGAAATGGCTTCAAATGAAAGATTAAAATAACAAAAAACTCCAAAGTATTTCATTTTATTAAATCAAAATTGACAGAAAGTCAGGATATAAATAAAAATAAATTTATCAAATTTTGAAACAAATATTGAAATATTTCATAAATACACTAGAGATGTATCGGATGTGAAAATTTTTGTATCCGCAGATGCGGATTTGAATATCAAATTTGACATCGTAGTGGATTATTTCCAGATTCGACCCTATGAAAGTCGATTGTGTAGAAGTGCCTTTTCAGTGTTACTGCCGATGAAGATCTTGGATTTTTGTTACTATGACTTTGAAATGATGAATGCTTGAGTCAAATTATACATTAAATTTGTAATTTAAAAACAAGAAAAAGTTGATAATTATTGCAGAAGTATAGAAGTTATGAATAAATATATCTCCTGTCTTGATTTTAATACTCTTTTATAACAGTGCATGTGAAAAAATATATATAACAAAAAATTAATGAAATCAACGTAAAAATATATCGTCGTTATCTTTAGCGTTAATTTCAAAATATTTTACTTCGTTGTCGTTATCTGTTTAACGAAAGCGGTAACGATAACGAAAATTCAACGAAGATGTCGTTATTTTCCCAACTCTTTTAATCAAAGAGTATCTCGTTGCAAAACACCGTTCTCGATTTGAGAGCGTGAGCATCAAAACATGTGCGACTCAATGAAGACACACTGCTCAACTATCGTTGCCTTCTACATATCTATTGACGAGACGAGTGCACCGATCTCACTGGCAGGGCCCAATTGTCAGTTTTCTTCTGTGGGGTCTCTGCTGACGTCCAGGTGTGAGAAGAATTCCTTCAGCTTCTCTGAATGCGTTGCACCACCACTAGGCGAGAAATCCTTAAAGCCGTACTTTAGTGTGTGGAGCAGCACTCCTTATGCTTCTCCTTTCTTGTTTGTGTATGTGTGTGCGTGTGTGTGACAAATGAAGAGAGTTACCTGTCTATTACGCTACTGTGACGCCGCTAGACACACTCAGCTAATCCACAAGGTCCCTTTAATCATCCACTAGGAGTCCCTCAGAGCAAAGTCTACCTATTGACAGTCATGACTGTAGTAGTGAAGGTAGTCAACTCTCTCCTCTCTCGTAGACTCAACGACCGCGAACTACAGTTACGAGGTAAACGTGTATTAGAAGGACCTGTTTTACTTCTATGAGGTCGGCTGGCTGAGTCAAACCGCCATGATGTTGCATGCATGCAACCTGTTGCAAGAGATCGTCAACTTCCTTTATCAGAAAAACTTTCCCCACGATGATCAAACATTTGAAATTTTCTATTTTAATTTCGATGTGGGATAGCATTGACGTGTGATTTCTTCATCGCACATTGTGGCTATAAATATAAATAATACTCTAGGCTAAAAAACAGTAAGGTGTTATTTCTCAACTACTTATAATATAAGCAATGCACTGTGAAAGCCCATAAAAATGCTTTGATTTGATGGGTGAAACCCAAAACAAGTAGTTCTAAAGTAGCTAGTATCCATAATAACTAGTATCCAAAACAGATCACTGAAAAAAATAATTAGTAAATATTACTAACTTAATTAGTGGGTTTTACTGTACCTAAATCCACTAATTTAATTAGTATTATTTACCAATCTATCATAAAAAATATTAGTAAATTTTACTAACTTAGTTAGTACATAAATATAACAGCTTAATTAGTAATGTTTACCAATCCTTATTAGTAAATAGTACTCACATATAGTTAGTATTATGTACTGATTAGGTATATCACTTATTCAACTGGGAAAACTTTCTCCGTGATTCACTTTCGTGAAAAGAAAATAATCATTCAGTTTCAAATAAAAATTATAAAAACGACAGTGAAGTATTAACTTGATTAAATTATTTGGAAGGCTGCAGAGTAATTCAAAAAGTTAACTTGAGTAGTGGGCTGGATAAGTTTGGCAATTACTGCGTTAGATGCTCAAATATATACAGTCGCACATTTTTACTTTTCTAATTAAAATAATGCATAAGTTTATTAACCTTCGCTATACGCACATATGGCAATTTACTCCACACCAATATTTAAAAACTCGATAGCGTAAAATTTTCTCACTATCGTAATTTTTTAACTACCATGTAAATTTAAGTAATTTTATGATTTTTCATGGATTATACCTGAAATTACCATATGAATATTTTTTTTCTGAATATTTTCGAAAAACCATTTTTTTGACTTTAAATTTTCTAGATGGCGTTAAAACTTTCAAGAAAAAATAGCCTTCCAACTTCATATAAAAAAATTTATTGACAAGGAAGATAAAAAAAAATTATATACAGTTTTCACATATTAATTTAGTGTGATTTTTACACATAAACAGAGAGCATTTCTTACATTTTCGCGTTGTTCTACTTTTTTTAGGCTTGCAAATATTGCAGAAACCTCGGCTACTTGATGATTCTGAGCTGTCAACCTGGTAAAATCCATAGAAGCTTAAAATATTTTTTGTCTTTAGATTTATTTGAGGAGTTTGCGACCTGATTTTCATGGACTCTTCGCTCAAAAGCATAGCCAAATGCTTTATAAACACTTTTCTTCCACTACTTTTTATTGATGGGTAGTTGTCAGGCGCATTGAACTTCGCAATGATGAAAGAATTTAGAACACTCATATCAAGATAATTCGCAAAAGCTGCTCGAGTCCATCTTCTACAAGGTTTGTAGCTTCGGTATTGCTTGACCATTCTATTCGCGACGTCTACCCCGCCTTTGTATTTGTTATATTCTATTAGAGATTCAGGCTTAGCAAACTCAGAAGAAATCTCGACCTTTTTTCTGTGTTGAGATGAAAGAATGTAGACAACTTTAAAATTGCGTTTTGCATGCTTGCGAGGAATATAAGCGGAAAGGGAAGCTTGGCGAGAATAAATGATACGGGATTCACATTCATTTAGATCAAGAGATTTCAAATAAGAAGGCTGAAGAATTCGTGGGATAAATCTTCGAGAATACATGACTGTACCACAAATGGTAATATTTTTTGTAAGTCCCCACTCTGCAATTTCATGGGAAGTGAAAAATCGATCAATATAAAGGCCACAGCCATCAGGTAGATTTGCATCTGTTACCAATCTTTTGATGATGTTCTTAGAAGAAAAGTATTCTCTGTTGGGTAAACCAGAGATGTAAATTTCTGGTTTGAGAAAATAAAAACTTTCAGCATCATTTAGATGATAAAATTTAAGTCCATAATGACCGGGCTTTTTAGGATCATATATCTTTATATTGCATCCTCCTCTAAAGCTGACCAACTGTTCGTCTATTGTAACCACTTTACTTGGAGTCCAAAAGTTAGAAAAAGTGTCATAAAAATGATCATGAATCTTTCTTATAGCTGATATTTTATCATTCGGATTTCTTTCAGCTTTTTCATCAAAAGTTAAAAAATTGTGTATCAGAACAAACATATTTCTACCAAGTGCAGCCTTCAAAAAAGGAACACCAAAAGCTTCATTGAACAAGTTGGAAATTTTTATTCTCTGATCCATTGATTGACCTATATACATCAAGCAAGACAAATAGGAAACTAAGTGAAACACTTGAAAATTATCTGCATAGTGTCTAAGATTACTATGCTTAGGATTTGATGTTCTAAACGTAAAATTTAAAAAAATATTTACTTGACCTTCTATAAGTATAAATTACACAAAACTAAATCAATGGACTGAAATTTATGTAAAGCTCTTGATAAAATTGATCTGTCTTTTTGCATGTATGTGTTTGTGTTTGTGTGTGTGTGTGATCGTTTGGGTATATGTATGTGTGATCGTTTGGGTATATGTATGTGTGCGTGTGCTTATTTGTGAATTGAATTGTGAATCGTTTATACGGTCGAGGATCCAGATATGGGCCTACCCGTCAGAATTCTGAGTCCAAATTCATCTTGCACATTTTACCACACTAGCCTTTTGGTGAGTGATAAACAGTTATCTAACTTTTCTCTGAACATATAAATTAAGCTGGGTGAAGCAAAGAAACTTAAGTATTATATATGGCGTTATAAAAATACAAAACTCATTAGACTCCTCTTGAAATAGTATCGAAGGTTCCCGTACGGGGTAAATATTGTTGTAATAGTTATGATACTACGATAACTAGACAGTTTTACCAACCCAATCTTAATCTACTCCGAAAAAACCTCGGGGCCTTTAGAATAAAAATCTCTGATGAAAAACGTATGTGTGTGAGTGTATGTAATTTTTTAATTTTTGCAACGAATTGCAGGCATGCATTTTCGTTTTCGGATATTTTGGTTTTCGGAGATTTTGGTTTTCGAAGATTTTGTTTTAGGAGATTTTGGTTTTTGAAGATTTTGTTTTAAGAGATTTTGGTTTTTGGAAATTTTGACCTGGTACCTTACTAACGGACTACTTTCATTTGCTCACTCACTGAAAGAGGGCAGGTTAAACTTTTATAAAATAATTTAGGTTTTTGAAGTTACTACCGTGATTGAAAAATAAAAATATTATTGTTATTTCAACATTCTAAATTACTTTATTTGGAAGATTGATTTACAAAAAATTTAATTAATTTAGTTGAAAAAAACAAGAGTTGTGGATTTTGACTTTTGTACCTCAAGTTACCACATTACAAAGCTAGTCATTTTTGGATGGAAACCTCACTTAGTGTCATAAAAATAATTACTATTGTGTTACTTTTACTAGAAAAGAAAAAGACCAAAAAAGATTTCCGATCTCGTGAAAAGTAAAAAATATAGAAGGCAATATTGGAATATTTTCAAAACTTACGCATAGTTAGAATCCATCTTTTTTTTGGTTTTGAGAAAAAGATACTCTATCAATTCTTGGGTAAAAAAAAATGGAAAATTTTCAAGATATTAGTTTCCATAATAGCAGAGTTTTTGGGACCAGGTGGAAAGTTTATAACATTTCTTATATTTTCACTTCCAACTCTTCCGCGTGAATCATAAAACGGCTCCCAACTGTAATCAATCTGATCTGGGCAAATCAAATTGTCATCAATGTCTTCTTCCAAATCCGAACTTTGAGAGTTTTCTTCAGAAAAAAAGCTTGAAAAAGAAGATCTTTCAGAAAGAGTAGAAGAAGAAGAATCAGATTCCATTATGAAGTTGATAAACTTTGTTGTACTTCAAAACTCAAAAAAGGAAGCAAACGTGGAAAGATAACAAAATTTTATGCGTATGCACGTATGGTTTATCTAATACAATTGGTCGGAATGTACTTTTATGAATGTACGTATAATCTTGTGCAGGTGAATTTATAGCGTATGATGTCGTGGATATGAAGGATTCTACACAAGCAATTGTGTTCAAGTGTGTTTGTAAAATCTCTGCATACACAAAATCACATCGCTCATTTACATTTTCTTCATTGATTTTTGTATTGATTTTTACTCTATGTAATTCTTTGAATTAAAAAGCCTATGGAGTAAATTGCCATATGTGCGTATACAGTGCTATAGTGATATTCGTGCGTATAGCCAAGGTTAAACATTTCTAGAATAAAACAAATGTAAAAGCTTAATTAAGAGAATATACGATATATAATATAACTAAATAAAACAAACAAACATAAATTACCTTTTATTTTCAGGAACTGTTTTAAGTGACCCAAATTCTTTCATTATTTCAGAATATATTCTGATAATCTTTTTTTTGATAAGTTTTTAATTTCAAAAAACAGTTCCTGAATTAAAATAAGAGTTTTATAAACGGAAGGAGGATATTTTAAGTTGAATACATAACAAGAACAAAAAAATTTTTTGAAAAGTTTTAAAAACGCATTTGTTTTCGATAAAATAATTCCATCAATTATAAGTTCAAAACTGTCTTCTTCGCTTTCAATTGTATTTTTCACTATTAGTGAAATCGGAGCGCGCTCTTCATTTCCAAAAATCAGAAATTTCAAAAAATTTTCATTAAACAAGTAGGATATTTTAAAAATAAGGAGGAAATCCAGTGATTCTAAACAGTGATCAATATTAAATGTTATAATTATGTTTTTAATATATTACCATTTTTACATTTAGGTAAAAATTTTGTAAAGTTTGCGGAACCAACTTTTATTTTATTTTCAAAAATATTTTCTATTGCAGCTTTAAACAGTAACATTTTTTGTAGAGTATATTTGTTTATATCTTCAAAATTTAGGAGATGCATTCTTCTAAACTCTTCTATAATCTATAAAAAATAGTTCATAAAATAACATTAAAATATTATATATGTATAAATATCTAATTTTTACCTCATTTGATAGCTTCAGCATTGGGTAGCGAGTAATAACATCAAAAATGTTTTTACTTTTTGCTACTAAGAGTCTTCCTTTTTGGAAAGTTTCTTGCATATTTATATAATTTGAATAAGTATCTTGTGTAGAATTTTCTTCATTTTGAATACTTACCATTTTTCTTTTTTTCTCTTCAACAATATTAAGATTTTTGTCTTTACCTTTCCTTTCATTTTGAAATTTGTATTTTATTTTTTCGTTCCAATATATCTGAATATAACTTTTAAAATAGAATAAGCTTATTACCTTACAAATAATCATTTACAAAAGCCGACGATAATCCATCTGATGTAAAGTTTGCAGTTGAGGGTACTGATTCAGTAAACTTTCAGTGATATTTTTGTAAACAGTAGAAGTAGGATAACTTAGTATAAAAATGTTAATTATATTATAAAATGATAGAACAAAAAACATAATACATTCCATCTTCAAAATTTGTTATGAATAAATAAAGAGCGTCAAGAAGTTTTCGAATATCTTTTTTTTTCCAGAGGTTCTTTATTTAAAAGTTTTTTTTCCAATCCTTTAGGCAAATAATCTGCACTTAAAATAAATTCATTTGAAATAACCAATCTAAAATAAAGTAAATAAATTTAAATCTCGTTTCATAATTCATGATTAAAATGTTACCTTTTTGAAAAATTGGGTCTTTGCGAATGAACATGCGAAGTTTCGGAAAAACTTGATTTTTCACTTAATGTATCTGAATCATTTGATAATAATAGAACTTTAAGAACTCTCATATCATTTTGTAGATGAAAGGTTTCCTCATTCAAATCAATATATTCGCTCACATCATTATCATAATACTTTATGCTAACAACTTCTTCTAGATTAAAAGATTCCAAACAAAGTGCTTTAACTGAAAAAAAATCGGTCTCACTGTTCATCTTAATTTTCTTGGAAGAGTTTTTAAAACTCGCAACAATATATTCCATTTTCTAGATAAAATATTATATAGTTATATAAAAAAAGCAAAGTCAAATTTTACATAAAATCAAAATATTCCTATTTTTAAAAAATAGCATATTTAGGTATAATTATTTCATCATTATTGACTGTAGTATAAACTTCCACAGGATGACGATACTTTAGGTCATCTATAGGCAAAATTACTGCCTTATACGTAGGTTTAAGGGGCGTGAGTAGGGTTGGTTAGATGCTGGATTAGATAACTCAAGGTCTTGGGTTCGATCCCGCATCAAGCCTGCTTTCCTCATAGTTCGATACAAGCGGCGCAATTGTGCCTTCTCGATGAAAACACCCGATGGTACCTTTACCTTTACCTTTAATAACATAACAATTAGCAGAGCGAATAAAACTTTCAGAAAAGTGTTCGTAACATATTAAAAAAAAATTGATTCTATACTGATTATATGATTAATCCTAAAAAAAATTAGATACAAATCGCTAATTTTTTTGCTGATAATACACTGACCTTTGAAATATTTAATATTTGAATAAGTCACTGATTTGCTTTCTTTGAATATTAAATTTTCGAAGCCTCTCTCTTTTAATAGTGTTTGAATTTTAGTGTCAAAGCTATCTAAATCCACGTTTTGATAGTTGGGAGAATTTTCAAAATTTTTGAAATAAAAATCATCAAGCAAATAAACTGATTGTAAAAACTGATGACGATGTGCCAATGTTTTTGTTAGGTTAATTGTATTTTTTATTCTATGGTAAATTTCTTTAAAATAAGAATGCTTTGATTCAAAACGCATTGTTTGAAAATTCCATAGAGGTCCAAATTTTTTTATTTGAGAAGGATAGTGAAGAAAAAAAATAATTTTTTTGAATTCTACAGTGTATAATTCAAAAAATTCTTCTATGAGGTCTTCTAATATAAACATTCTAGGAATATCGAATTCAAATGATATCAAAATATTAAGTATATCAAGAAGTTTAAGCAAAATTTTATATTCTAATATATCCTCAGGTATTTTTTGATATAATATAATTGGCAAAAATCTAATTAAACACCAATTTTGAGATGAAGTTTGTATAATTTTAATTTTTTGATGAACATATTTAAAAAGATAAGGTTTATCAGCTAAATCACTGTGGTTAAATGGGAAGTTTTGTAAAATAAAATTGATGGTATCAACGCTAAAATATTTTTTTTCAATCAAGCTCTCAACAATGTCTGAAACAACCCAAGGTACTATACCTTCAAAAACAGCATGGCTTAAATCAGAGGGCATATTTTCGGTAACATTAAAAAATTTCAAAGAATTAAAAATACTATTCCATTTAACACCGAAAAATGTGGACAATTTATTAGTAACTTCAATGTTTTGAAGATTTTCACTTAAATTTGTAGGTGTTCTTAAAGGAAAATTTGTACAAGAGCGGTGTTTTTCAATACTTTTTTTGTCTAGAAAACAAAATCTGCAGTACCGATTTAAATTAAAAGCTTCGCAAAATCCTCCAATTGTGTGAGATCCAAGATTATCAGCTAAAATAGCGCAAAGATACCCTTTTATATTGTACGAGATATTATTTTTCATAAATGAAACACCTTCATTTTCAACTAATTTCAGATCTTCAAAAAGAGGATTTAAAACTTTGTTAAAGCCTACTTTCTTTATTAAAGATGTATAACAAATCAAAACAAGATTAATACATTGAGATTTTGTTCTCGTTTTAGAAGGCAAATTCCCTAATGTAAAGTATATGTCACTGAGCTTAATTTTGTCTGATTTCACACCTACCGGGTTAGAAATAGTAAAGTCATCATAGTAAAGAAAGATTTCTAAAAATTTACTATGCTGAGAATTTGTTTTAATTGTTTTATATATATCAGAATCACAAAATTCTCTTAAAATACCTTCAGTAGAAACTTTTTGATTAAAAACATAAGAAAATATATCATTTTTCATTAATAAAGCTTTTATAGTTTTAGATATAGAAATATAATAATAAATGCACTTTTTATTAATAAGTTCACATTCGATACTAATTTGTATTGGTTCTATAAATGTACTTTTGGATTTAATATATTTATCAAGTAGATAATTTGAACCTAGTTGTTCAAAGCAATAATCTAAACTATTTTTTTGATCAAATACTGTGAGAAATTGTAGGAATATTTCTTTTGAAAAGTTATTTGTCTGACAAATTTGCCAAATAGATTCCTTTTATATTATTTGAATATACACGTTGTACATTTGGTGCTCTTGTCAAATATTTCAAGGAATATAATACAAAGAGATTTTTACATATCATATATACCGATGTATAGGTTGAGCGTTGAGTGCTTTAATTATGCCTTTAAAAATGACCGTCGACTTGTACACTAAACAAAAATAATCTACTTCTAATATTAATCAAACTTTGAACCACAAACACTTGAGATAACAAGGATAGTGTTTGATGAGTTTTTACAAAGAAAATAGCGGCGCATAAATATTTCTTTGAGAAGGAAATTTGAAAATACAGTTCGTTTATAATTGAGCTTTCATTGCAATGTCATTATTGCAACAATAAGTAACGCAACAGTCTCACAAAAGGGCGAAAAGACAATCCTATTAAAAACTACTAATCATGAGAAAATTCGCTTTAAAGTGGTTTTATCATATTTCGCTATTACAAAGCTAAAACATGTGGTAGTTGTTTTCAAGAAAAAAACAATACAGAAAGGAAAGTGGTCTTGTAATTAACTGTCACTCAAACAGATGGATGGATGGAGTTCAATTCAATGCTTGTCTTGTAGACTGAGCAAAAAAAGTTAAAGCTATAACACAGAAATTGCTGTTATACCAGGAGGTCTTAAAGGTGTTTTTCATCCAATGAATGTTTAATTGTAAGGGTTCAATTCGTTATGATTGAAGGAGACAAGTCCTACACTAAGTCTGGCAGCATCCACAAAAAATATTTGCCAGTGGGTAGTGCAATCATGGCCTGGAATCAAGCGAGCAACAGTGGAACATGCTAATACCGTTTTTAGACTTATGAACCGGTATATCATATGTTTATCTAAGCTTTCACTAACTTTTTTATTTTTATAATAATGATTTGTTCATTATTTAAATATGCTCTAAACTTTCGTGTTTGCGTCTATACATCATTTTTGTATATATATATTTTTTTTTCAATGAAGCAAAGGCATCTACTTTATATGGTGCTGTAAACACCGGATCTCAAATTTTCATTTAATATTATATATAATACTAGATTAAAAAATTTATTCACACGTACTCACGACATAATATCTTTTCCAATTTTGATAATAAAATATTATAAATGAATTTTGCATTCTTTCTTTTGAAAAATGAAGTTTGTCAGAAAGTGAAGAAAAGTATCATCAAGTGAATAAGAAAAGTGCGTGGCATCAAATGAAAGTCAACGTTTTAAGAGTTTTTGTGTGTTTTGAAAATAAAGCGATCGTCTTTCTAGTCTTACTCACATCCATGCAATCAATAGAAATATCCTCGTTTATGAGTAAATCATTGTGATTAATCACTTTAATAACGTCTATTTTGTTTAGTGAGAGAGTATCTAATGCAACATTTTGCAGCAAAGGAAGAAAGGTGGTAAAGAGATCTTGATTTAATTGGGAAATGTTTAGTGTGAGGGAAAGGGTATAAACCGTGTTCTGCGGAATGTTTTTTAACTCACAAGCTAGAAAAATTCGTGAATCAGAAAGGATCTTGGCAAAGATGATACGTGCAACCCAAGACATCACCTGAGAATTGTTTTGATCAAAGTTTTGGTAGGTGACTAAATTTAATGATTCTCTAGAAGAATTGAAGGAAAGAATAACACATTGGATTGAAGATTCTTCATTCAACTTGAGTAACATAACTTCATTTTCATTGGATGTAGGAAAGATAAAGAGATTGGAATCTTGGCAGTATGAGAATAGGTTCGGAAGAATCAACGCTTTAATTTTTTCTTCGTTTGAAACTCTAGGCCCTTCTTCATCGACAGTATGCTCTCTGTGAGAAATTGAAATGCAAAGTATGGGCTGAGAGTCAGAATTAAACAAGAGAGAAAGGAACTCGTACAATTTATTCAGCTCAAAGCTTAGAGCGAAATGCTCCTTAAGCAAGGAGGTTTTTGTGGAATTTGGAGTTTGTTGATGACACTTTAAATGCTCAAGTAGAATAGATCTTAAGTCTTTGTACAAATCATCAGATTCTTCATTGCCAATTGGCTCCCAATGTGTTATGTCATCTAATTCGAAATACTGACCTATGTAATCAATGTGAGAATAAGCTCCCGACACAGCATCCCGTTGCATACGAAAGGTTCGGCATATGAACTCTCTGATTTGGGCAACAGTAGGCATGCTGACAGCTTCATTTAATGGAACGACTGATAATGAAGAATCTTTGATTCTAAGCAGCCATTTGCTAAATTGTTGAAAACAGTTGAAAGTGCGATCTACCACCTTCTGCAACTGCATCATTTTATTTGTAAAGGAGTTGAGAGCGATTTTTGCGCTTTCTACGTGATCAGAAAGAGTAGCAAAGTTATGACTGAAATCGAAGAAGGATAAGAGAGCGAGTAAGCGATCCAGATGCAGGTTCAGCTGGCACGTGTCTAAATGTAGACTGATGCTATTGATATCGCTTACATCCATGTAGGAGGTGGCAACTTTGGCGTGAAAGTTTTGCATGCCTTTTGCAGCGAGCACTTTATTGAATAAGTAAGCACCGTGTTCATCTATCCGGCCAGACATAAAAATACTCAAAAGTGATTTTTCCATGTCTATGATTTCATCGGAGTCACTGTAAAGATTTATAACTTTATCGAATGAATCTTGGCCTAGGTTGTAGTAACTATTTTTCATGAAAAGAATCTGTTTGTGAGCACTAATTTCACAAGAAAGGATCTGAACTAATTCTTCTTGTATGAAATTAATGGCAAATAAATTGTCTTTTATTTTTTTCATACTAAAGCATCTTATTCCAAGCAATTCATTGCTTTTAAGGTTGTGAATAAAGCAGAAAAGTTTGGAAAAGTCTTTATTTAGTTCCACCTTTTCAACATATTCGTCATCTTCGGTATTTATATGGAAAGAAGTGAGCAAAAAGGCTACAGAAACAAAAAACTTAATCAAATTCGGCTGAAACAAAACAACAAGAATGTCTAGGATATCCGGATTCGATGGAATAACAAGCTCTTTATCCAACACTTCTTTTCCCAGCACATTTTCATTCAAATCGGGTATAATTGGATGAAGACCAAAGAACTCTCTTTTCAAGGATAGGATATCTTTTATAGAAGAGGACGCGCTTTTAGTGCCTAAATCATTTTCAAAGTTTAAATACTTATCCTGCAAAGTTGATAAAAAGGTCTTGGAAAACTGATGTCCGAAAAAAAAGAATTCTTCTTCAAGTTTTGTTGAAAACCAATAAAACGAGCAGTTTTTGTGCTGTAAATCAAAGGTATAGCGTATATTCCCATTTTCAGAATCAAAAAGGACACAGAAAGCACCCGGTTCATGGCTCAATAAAAGCAGTTTGCCATCTGGTCGCCAGAGCAGGGCTTTTGGAGTAAAACAACGGTTATAAAGCTCCTTTTTCCAAACAGATATGCTTAGATCAAGTCGGAAGACTTTGGTCGTGAAGTTGGAATCAACAAAAGCAAGAATATCCTTTTGAGAATTGAGTGTGAGTAGAATAATACTTTTGGTAAATCTCTTCTCTGATGCTTCATTTTCACAGTCCTGTTTCATTATGCTAAATCAATAAAATTATATTACAGTAAAATATAATCCAAGGACGCAAAAGTTGGCATTTTGTTTAATTACATTATTTAAAATGTCAATCTTTTTTCGATAAATGTATATTTTGATGATACATAAAATATAATTTTATGTAGCCACTTTTAAAATTAAGCATAAAAAATAATATTTATTAACCAATCAAAAATAGAAAAAAAGGAAAATTAAGATGATTTTAGGGGTATGGTGCGTTTTCATTCATCGAAATAACAAATTATCAATATTAAGTTTATTGAAAAAGTTTAACAAGGTGAGGAAACTGAAAAAATTAAACCTTTAAAATAATTAAAGAAAAAAACCGTGTTAACAAAAACTTTTTAGAAACCATTAAATACTGCATTTAAATTTTCATTAAAAATGCTTTAAGATATAAAAAAAAGATGAGCAACTTTTTTAGAATAGATTTCTTGCTTGAAAACAAATGTTTTAATCAAGGGTTCACACCAAATCATTAGCAATGTTCGAAAAAAATTCAAGCAGTTTGAATAACCATGCGCTAAAACGTTAAGAATGAGAAGTGCCTTTGATAACTATTTATATAGATAGGTAAGCGCGTTGCATAACGACGTTTGCCGAGTCCGATATTTCAAAAGGATGGAAGTCGAAGTTGGTATCCTAATAAAATTTAGGAGTCATAGTTAGATTTTTTAGATAAAAAAGGAAGTAACGCTGTGGATGAAATGTTGTAGTATACAGGTTATCTAGATTA
The DNA here is from genome assembly GCA_030549495.1 of Nectonema munidae. Lineage (NCBI taxonomy): Eukaryota > Metazoa > Nematomorpha > Nectonematoida > Nectonematidae > Nectonema > Nectonema munidae. Next base: position 445,987 of record JAUIRK010000292.1, on the reverse strand, counting down.
ATATGCCAATAACATATAGTGAAACAAGGAGTCCAAAGAGGCATCGAAATTAATATGGTTATGACTTTGTATTAATGTTTATTTTTATAGACCTTCATACTGCACTGAGCAGTGTGATGCTGACGGAGCTCTGGTACTTTTAGAGCTGGCGCCTCTTTCGGTGATTTTGCCATAGACACTTTATGCTATGTCTTACACTCGATAACACTGGCAAATGACAGGAATCAATGAAGAGTCAGTCATATCTCAAAGTGAAGCAAATGCCCAATAAATGGGTGCTGATAAAGACGACGACGACGACGACAAAAGGAGAGAATTTACTATTGTTATGCGATGAGAATAAAATATTTCAGAAAAATGCCAAATTTCTAAGAAGTAAACTAAAGTTAGAGATGGAAAAATGTCTAATGTGAAGTTACACAAGAATTATGATGATACCATGCAAAGATCAAGCAACGAACTTAGAGGTTCGAAATGAATCATAACACTGGAATTTCAACGAATATTTTGTTTCATTATAAATTTTTGTGTTTTTTATGATGTTTGATGTGCTAATTCTAAAATTGACGTTATTTTTATGTATTCAATATTTATAAAAAAAATTTTCTACAAAAAAATTAACGACGGGATAACATTTTTTAAATAAATTTTAATGCTTATTGTTTCTACCTGCTTTTGCATAAAGGTAAAGGTACTGTGGGCTGTTTTCATCGAGAAGGCACAATTGCGTCGCTTATATCGAATTATGAGTAATGTAGGCTTGATGCCTGATCGAACACAAGACCTTGAGTTATCAAAACCCAGCATCTAACCAACCTTACTCACGCTTTTACATAAATTGTTAATATGAGGTTACGATACCTGTGAGGTGAAGAGGATAGAGAAATTTTCTACTACAGACAAGAGAAGAGTACTTTAGATTTTTGAGACATTAGCCTGAAAAGATTACTTTTCTGGCCATTCATTTTTTGCTACAAACAAATTATTATCCGGACAAGAATCCTTCTAATAGGTTTCTGAACATCATGAAGTTAGCGTACATGTTCCATCTATACTCATTATATTTGATTTTGTCTAGCAAAAATGTTACTCTTATGTCGCATTCTTTTATATTTAACCAAGAGGGATAGAATGATATGTTGTTGAGAAGTAAAACAAACTCTTGAGACTTTTTATAAAAGAATCAATTAACAGGCACCATTGATCGGACGGATGTTTTAAATTTAATTCTTTTAACTCTACAACGACCAGAAAATTCTTATACCTTTAACGACCAAAAGGGTCAATTGACACTAATATATTTTTTTTTTAATATAATTACTTATTTTTATGTATAAAATGCTAAGTCTTAAAAAATTTAATGATTTGCCTTATAAATATGCATTCGTTATGGATAAAGAGCCTGTTAACATGGTTTTCCTTTCACACTTTAGTTCACTGAAACTAATTTTAAATAATATAAACTAAAGAAATAAAATATAACAGTTAGATTAGAACATATATTTTTAGAACAAGTTCCACATATTAAATTCACACACTTGCTACATTTAGTTTTGTTTTTATTTTTTTGCAGAAAAAGCAACCTTTTCTTTGTGAAGGAACGCGCTTCTGAATCTTGTAAGCGCTAAGATAAGTTACACTTTTTTTACTTCTACATTCAATTGTAAGATTCTCTGCCAAATACCACAAAACTCTCTTCTTGCATAGTTAATAATACCTGCTTCTTTAGATAAGAGAAAAGAGTCTAGACCACACATATCAAGAATGTCAAAAAACACTGCCATGGTCCATGAAGGTCTTGTTGTATAAAACTTTATCATTTGATCACTTGTATCCACTCCTCCTTTGGTAAAATTGTAATCAAATATAACAAGCGTTTTTCTTCTTTCAAAGTAAAATCATTATGTAAAGAAGATAAGAGATAAACAACTTTGTTTGTCTTTGCTTTATAAGCATCTATTATTGTGTACTCGTTATAAATTGTTGCAGACTCTAATAAGTTTAACCAATTCTTCCGTATTTCTCTTCTATGAGATCATTGTAGCAAGAGATGTTTTAAACTTTTTCAGCTCTAAAGCAAGAGGCAAACTAGTGTAAAAGTTGTCTGTTGTTATGTTTAGTCCCATATTCAAGAAAGGTGTCATAAATGTCATGACAACATGCTCTCCAAAAGACTTAGATCTATTATCTTGCCGGTGTATCAAAAACCATTTATTACATAACCATTTTTAGAATCTGATAAAAGCCAAAACATTATTCCAAGTTTCGACCCCTCAAAAAATATTTGGTTATGCATATTATACAATAAAATTCTTTTGTATTATTCGTTTAATGACAAAAATAAAATGCATTAAATAAAAATTCAGTTTTCATTAAAATAGTTAACAAGAGAAACTTTTGAAAAATATGTTATCATACAAACTCAACGACTCTGGATGTATTTGGTGAGTATTAATCAATGACATATTTGGTTCAAAATTAGTCAGCTTTAATCGTAAATCACCAATTTTCTCCAAGTTGAGTTCCTTTCTTTGTTTAGTTAAAATTGCCTTAGCGTGACTAAACCCGCTGTTTCAACTATATAAGAAGTTGGAAAAGAAAGTAAAAATGGCTCAGCTGCTTTTTGCATCTTAGGGTATTTAATTATAGTATTAATATTGTTCCAATATTCCTTATGTACGTATGCTCATTGCCTCGTTTTATTTTCAGTGCCAAAATAGGACGTTCATAACAAAGAGAACGGGATCCAAAAAGGTACGCCAAATCATGCAATCAATTCTAACTTTCATGAAGAATAGACGACTAAATGCTTTGTTTTTTAAAACTAATAAAGATGATATTTGAAATATGATATTGGTAATCATAGTTTGCAACTATATTTTTAAAATTTTCAATTGAAGATGAGGCTGTCACGAATCCAGATAAAAGCAATCAAGATAACTGGAGGAAGCAATGGGGGAAACTGGAAGTAATCAACCAACAATCTGACCCACATCCATCCTTAGACGGGAACTCTAATTACTCAGAAAATAAAAAACCGCCAAATAAAACAGAAGCTCGAGACAGGGGCGCACATCCTCAAAATTTGAGGGGAGAGGGGTACTTTTTGTTATAATTTTTGAAAATTATAAAAGGATTTTTGTCTAATGAACACACCATCATTATTACCCGACATTATACTTAAGAAGTTCTCTAACTTTTTTTCTCGGTACCTTTTGGCTTAAAATTTATTCATACAAACCCCAAAAATCCAGATATCGAAAATATGATGATTTTTAGTGTAAAGCTTTCAGTGAAATATTTTCGAATGTAAAACAATCAAACGACTTTATTCAAAAACTAATAAAAAATAAAAATATATAACTTGAAAACACAAAGGGAAAATTGTAGTTTTTGATTTTTCAACATTAACAATCAGTGTGAAGGATGTGCGATTTTCAGAAATAATATGTTCTATCCTTGGTACATTTTTGGATAAACAAAGTCGAAAGCCATGCTCCACATTTAATCTTGATCTATGTGTTCTTGATATTTAAAAGCGCAGAAAAACCTTGCTCACACAAGTAAGTACTTGAAAACATTAGCAATAATTTCAAAACTACTTTAGATATAAGGGATATCACACATCTTAGACCAAAAAGTTTTGAGAGAATGTGTTTCAAATGCATCTTTTGCAGTAGAGTCGTTTACCAACTCTAAAAATTCTTCTTGCATATCTAAGAGAAGATTAACATACATGCTAAAAGGATTTCTAATCAATTTCGATTCAATCTCATTTAGTTCTGGAAAAAAAAGCATGAAGCTCAATCTGTAAAGCTGCTAAATGGGATTAAATAAGCTTCAGAATTTCTAGTTTCTCTTTTATCAGGCATTTCGCTAAGATGTTTAAACATAGTAAAATTTCTATTTTCAATCCTTTCTTCCCAAAGTTAAAGTTTGTCCATGAAATCAATCACAGTTATAAACCTACCTTGAAGTGACAGCTTAAATGAATTTAAACGTGAAAAATATCAGTTAAAGAGGCCAGCTTTTGAAGCCATTGGTTGTCTGATAGTTTTCTTGCAAATTCCATTGACTTCAACTTGTTATCTCGCATGAAGAATTCAGTAAGTTCTTTTTTCAGTGATTCAACCCTTGCTAAAAGTCTTGTATTTAAGGCGCTAGATTTGTTTGAGTTCACCATGTGTACAACATCGTCAAGCACTGATTTTAAATCAAATGGGAGAGTTTTTGATGCCAATGAATATCGATGCAACATGAAATGAAGATGTTTTTATTTCATAAGTTACCTCGAAAACCTGAACGATGGCCAAGCATTGCTGGCGCTCCGTCGGTTGTTATTGCACATACATTTCCCCAACTTAATCCTTCTTTCTGAAAAAACAATGAAACTTGGTTGAAAATATCTTCACCTTTCGTTGTTGATTTCAATGTTTGAGAAAACAAAAAATTTTCCTTAAATCTTGATCTTTGATATATCTCACAAATACAAGAAGTTGAGCACATGAAGCAGTATCCGTCGACTCATCAAGTTGAATTGCAAAATTTCCGAAAGCAGAATCTTTTATTTCTGTAATTACCTGTTGCTTGACATCATCAGACATATCTGCTATTCGTCGATGAACTTATTCATTTGAAAGAGGTATTGATGAAATCGTCTGAGCAGAGTCACTTCCAATGAGACAACTTATTATGTCTTTACAACAAGGAACTATCAATTTCTCGGCAGTATTATGGGGCTTTCCTTCTTGTGCGATTCTTAATGATACCGTGTAAGATGCACGTAAGCCGGCTTCATTAAACTGAATAAGAGGTCGTGAAGAATGAAAACGTGTTTTTTAAAACCCTTTCTTTTTGTTTGAACTATTTTTTGTTGGCAACTATTTAAATGGCGTTTCAAAAAAGCAGGCTTCATGCACTCTACTGATAAAACTTTGTCACATATTACACACTGAGGGAAATCTATGCTATTTTTATTGAGAAGGGTAAAGCCAAATTGAATGTAGCTCTCATCATATTGTCTTTTTTTCGGTATTGAATTCATAAACAATTTAAAAAAATCTAAAAATAACCTAAAAATCATAAAAAGATCAAATGCATCAAAAAATCTAAAAAATTAATTCATCTTTAAGATCTTAGAAAATATTTTTACCAATGAAATCAATGTTTGATAATAAAAAAATAAATGCGTGCAACCATTTTAAAATTTAGTTAAACAAAAAATCTGAACTAATTTTTTAAAATAACCTTTTTAATCAATTTTTTAATTTAATTTTTTTGTAAGTTTTAAAAGTTCGCGTACCCCTGAAAAATTTCTCACGAACCCCACTTGCATTGTAGGAAGTCAAATTACGTTGTTTGTAATTCTGATTGCATTACTACCTTATAGCTCAGTGGTTTTCAAACTGGAGTCCGCAATCGCGAAGCAGTTCCATGGGGACCGAGAAGGGGTCACTGAATGGATCGTTTGCGCGACATATTAGAGTCTTACAAAACTCTTAGCAGTAGAACCAATGGAAGAGAAATATTTCAGATGGTGGACAATTTTTTACAGCAAATGTTATTTGGAGTGTGTACTGATCTGGGCTTTAGCAATTTCTTGTTCTAATTTTTATGCTCTGAGCAAAAATCTCCAGATGTAATTGATACCCAGTGCATTATTCATCGCCAAGCCTTAATAATGAAAAAAGTGTTCTCAACGAAGTCATTAAAACAGAGTAATTAATTGAAGCAAATGTCTTCAACTCTTGTTTATTTTCAGAGTTATGGAAAGAAAATGATTCGAAAACTCTTGCTGTACTCAAACGTAGGGTTTTGGGGCCAGAAAAAAATTGTCTGGCTCCGGCTCCGAAGCACAAATAGTTAATAGTCTCGGGCTCGGCCTCCTTCAACTTCTTTAATCATTAATAAAAAATGATTGTAGCAATACCACGTATATAGTATCTATAAAAAGTAGATTATATAACTACCTAACTGTTTTATTATATGTTTACAATTGATAAAGATTATCTACACTTTAATTTTTTTTAATTTTTATATTGAGAAATGGAAAAGAAAATGAGAAAAATTTGTGCAGGCGTAATGTTCATAAAAGAAGGAACATATGCAGAATATTACTATATTCTATACACATTGACAGAGTAAACCATCTTAAATATAGATACTGGATAACTGAAATCATTCAAGCCTTTCGATAAAGGAAGAACCTAGTCCCGCTTTCTAAGAAAGCTTCCCTTTCGGGCTTGAGTATATTTACTTCTTATTTCAAGATATATAATATTGATGTACATTTATTTCAATTAACGTATTATAACAAAACTATACTGAAATATTACAGATGCAGAAAAAAGATCTAATAATATACATATCTACGTAATATATGTTGACAATTATTAGGGTATGTATCAAATGTAATACAATGTGTTGTGGTGTATGTTAGTTTTTGCATATGAAATATATAGAGAGAAGTAGTGAAAACTACGACTAGAATTACTATAGGTTCTAAGAAAGTTTCCTAAAACTGAAAATTTTCCCTAGCAATCTCTCAACATCTGTTGTATATGTTCTACAAGAAAATGTGTCCATTTCATGTAAATGACGTCAACACTCGCACCATACATTCATTTTAGTTATTTATATACTTATGTCTACTAATTAAAGTTTAATATATTCCTATTTCAAAATCCCTATTTTCAAACATATAAAAATTGAAAAGTAATAAAAAATATATTTTTTTTTAGAAATTTAAATATTTTAAAATTTTTATTAGGTATCATACATACATCGAATACAATAATTTTACACTTTTCAATAAGTAGACGGATATGGACTAATTCATTGAAGAGTTGGATCAGAAACTAGAAATTTTCATTTGATTTTTGTCGATGGCAGTTTGCTTACACCTAGGCATTGGAGTGTATTATGACTTGGTCAATGAAAAGACGCATATGATACACTATCAACTTACCTGTACACTCGTCGGTAAATAATTTATAATTAATAATAAATTGAAAGATAAAATAATCAAAAAAAAATTAAACCATCACAATAATAAATTGTGATGGTAAAACTTTTATTTTTACAATATTCGTATGCTTTTTTTACTTATATCATTTTGAATAGATTACAATTTGAATAAATTATAGGAAAAATAGAAATAGTTCAGATATTTTTGAAAATGGAATCGATACTTAGCAACTCGATATATTTTATTTTTAGCAAAAAAATTGCAATTTTTCTTGAAATTCGGTTTCGACAGTTTTGACTATATATCCTTCCGAAACAACTATGTATTTAAGTTGCTTGGAGCAAGACATAGGAGCCATATTCCTATATGTTCAGATCCGGCTTCATGTAGACAAATCCTCTGGCTCCGGCTCCGAAACCCTGTCCAAACGTGAGGTGGCTTTCCAAACGAAAACTTTCGACGCGATACTATGGAAAGAAATGGAGCAATTTATGCAAGGCAAACTAGACATGCATTTAGACTTTTCTGATGTCGATTTTCGTATATTTCTATCATTTTTAGTGAACATATGTGAATCTAGGAATTCCATTTTAACCTTGGGTCAAGTACTCCATTGTCATAAAAAATTGACAGATTTTGAAATGAAGTTGGAATTATCACATTTTTAGACAAGAAAAATTTTACTCAATTTTAGAACATATTGGTTGATGAAAATAAGATTTTGATCAGTAAAGATGTGCTGGAGGCCATAAAACATCATGTAGCATATCTTAATCAAGAAATTTCTCCTTATTTTTCTAATCTACAAACATTTGAAAAATACTATCAATTTATCAAAACGACGTTTATAATCTCGATTAGTAATCTCGCCTCAGAAGACTTATTCAAGAACAGTTTAATGATTGAGGAGGTGAAAAACATGTTTTTTTTGTGAAATGTCTCATAGCGATTTTTCGATTGAAATGTGACAGTCATATGCTGATATTGCAAAGATTGCTCTGAAAGTTGTTTCGATTTGCGACTACACATGAGTGTGAGCAAGCGCCTTCCATGCTACTTGCCATTTAAACCAAATCCCGCAACAGATGGGAAGCGAGCAATGATATTGAAGTTGCATTCGCAAAACTAGTTTAGATGAAGCAGATGCATCCATCCGTTTTACTTATTGATTTGATTATTCAGACAAATTTTAAATAAACAATTGTCATTTTTTAGTACAGTAGTTTGTTGTATTATCTTTTTAAATGAGACCCCCAGCTATTAAAAAATTATAGAGAGAGCTACGCCGAAAATTTTTAGAAAGTTTGTAAATCACCCTTCAAGCTCAACAAGAGAACAAAATCATCTATACAGTATAGCTCACTACTCATTGGATGTAGTCTTTATCTCCCTAGCTGACTGGATTTGCGCACCTAGCTACAGATTATATTGATGTGTTTCCAACTACAAAGGACTTGGAATAGAGAAAACTTCAAATTCAAACCTAAAGTAGTCTGCGGGCAAGGAAGAAGATGCCAATCAGGGTGGTTCAAGAAAGTGACGTGTTACAGTACATCTCAGAAACTGAAGCGTACTGGAAATTGGTCAAATGTCTTGACACAAACATTGAGAGAGCCATCGTTCTGCAGATGTTCGGGCGCAGTGTTACCATCAAGCATCAAGAAGCGCAACTACAAATATTAGGGTTCAGTTGAATGAGCAAATTAGGAACAGAATTTCACTTAACTGTGATATAATCTCGTCGAATACTGAAGTATTACTCTTGATGGCATAACAAAGCATGGCCATTCAAGGACAACTTTTCTGCATTTGTCAACCACACAGCCAAGTGTAACAAGGTGTTGAATGACCACTTAACATATACAAAGAGAAATGCTAAATACACATAACGAGAGATTCAGAATAAACTTTTAGACCTGATGGCCAAACAAGTGCTCGAGTCAATCATCCAAGATTGCAATGCCGTGGATTGTTTCACATTTATTGATGATGAGTCAACTGAAGTTGAAATTAAGGAACAAATATCTGCATATGTTCATTTCATCCATAAAGATAAGAACAATAAACATATTCTGAGAGAAGAGTTTCTCAAGTTTGTTCATGCTGATAGCGGTGCAACTGCTCAATACTTGGCAAATAAATTCATTGAAACTTTAAATGAGTTGAACATCAAGATTGAAGAAATGCGAGCTCAGGGATATGATGGTGCAGCAGTGATGAGTGGTCCACGTATCTCGTGTACAGACAAGAGTTTGAAGACGCTATCTTCTAGCAAGGTACTTCCATTGCAAACCACATGTGTTCAATTTATGCATTGGCTATTCTTGTGATGTGAAGATTATTCTAAATGTTTTGGATACTGAAAAGGAGATTGCCATAACCTTTGAGTATTCAGCTAAATAAAGTCTTCATTTTCTAGAGCAGCTTTAACAGAATGAGAAGGTGAGAGAACAGATGGGTGATCGCAGAAAGTTAAAGCCACTCAGTTACACAAGATGGGCCTCCCGAGCTGATAGTCTGAGTGTCCTATTAAAAGATTTTGATGTGATCGTTGACACTCTTGATGAACTTGGATAACACGGAGATAACAAAGCTCGTTGTTTAGCTTCTGCAACAACAAAATGGGATTTCATTCTTACCCTAGTTGTACTTGAGTATATCTTCAAATACACTCATCGTCTGGCAGTCTTTCTACAAAAATCAAGCCAGGATCTTGTCGAAGCATCCAGAGAAGCAAGCGCGTGATTATCAATCTTTGAAAGAGTGAGAAATGATGAAGAGGTTAGGAATGATCTGTACCCTAAAGAACAGAATATTGCTACAAAAATATGATGTCACCCCAAAGAAGCCATGAACAGTTAGGCATGATACAGATAGGAACAGTCTTGATCATCTGATCGGAGAAATGCATGTTAACTTAGTGGATCCACCCCCAGAATTTCAAGCTCAGTACTTGATGCCAAACTCACAATCAGATTTAACGGAAGTTCACATAGACAACATATACACTCATTATCAACATGATTTTGATGCAACTAAAGAGCAATTTCAAATGGAAGTCACTCGTTGGAGAGCAAGGTGGGAGATGAACAAAGAAAAATCAGACTAGCTTTTGGAAACTTTGAATGCAACCTGCAAGGATTTATATCCATGTATCTATACTGCAATCACCACACTAGTCACATATACAGTCTCTGTGTGCACAGCTGAACGAAGTTGTAGTGGCTTGAAGCGCATCAAAACACGTTTGAAAAACACAATAACACAACAGAGATAATCTTGCTTGGCGATTCTACTTATCCACAAAACAGGGGCACATCCGGGGAGCGAGGGGCAATTATTTTCTATAAGTAAGAGTTGCCACTTGTTTATAAAACATGTGTGATGATTGCATTATAGGGTGTAATGATGATTCGAATACATAATAATGTAAGATAAGGGAATAAAAGAAAGAATGCAGATTTTCGAGTCAAACAAACATCATGCCAAGCTGCTCTAAAATTCCTATCAAAAATATTTTACAAACGATGTGAGAGCTATATAATAATAATAATAATTCATTGTTTCAATATGCACACAATAAGTAAGCAATGTTTATCACAGTGTCTCCTTGTAGTATTTTTGAACAAACACATGTTGATGATCCACAAGATTTTCTCATCTTCTTCTGTCCAAGTGATTCTATTTCTCTTTCTGTCTTCTGTTTTTCTCTGCTAAAACTCAATCACTCAAGCTCTCTTCTCTCATTCAATCTCTCTTCTTTCATTCAAGCTCTCTTCTTTCACTCAAGCTCTCCTATCTCATTCAGCTCTCTTCCCTCAAGTGGCGTAGCTAGGCTGGAGCATGAGGGACAGTCCCCCCCCCCCTCCCCATGTACATCATGGTGCCCCCATGCACCTCATGCGATACCAGTTTTCGAAAATTTCTACAATGAAAGGATCAAGAAAGTATAAATAATGTTGCTCAAGTTTTTTAAGTTTTTAAATTGTACCCTCCCCCTCCTATCAACTTTTTTTCTAGCTATGCCACTGCTTCTCTCTAATTTGTATTTAGAGTTAAAAATAATTCTATTTTATCTCATTAGAAACTAGTTTTTAGCGAGTAAGTTCCATATTTTCAGAACCTTTTTTCATGATACCAAAGTTCAGCTATTCAAATTAATCACAGATTTTTGCTAAAAATTTAGTTCCATCAATACACCAAACATTTGCAAAAATGAAAATTTGTTTGTTTTTAAATGAGAAAAATAGTTTTCAATCGTTACAATTTTATATCAATGAATATTGTCAGACTCGCGTTAAAATTTTTTTTCTACAAAGATCACTTAATCTTTATCAGTACGTTTGTTACATTTTGTAACATTTGAAAACTTTAATTTTTTTAAGTCAAGAAATTTTTTTTCAATTACTATTTGGGAATGAATGTTTTGACTAGCTATTCAGTTTAAAAGCAAAAATACTCTATTTGTTTAATATTTGAGCAGAGATATTTTTATAATGTTCGATTGTTAAATTTTGTAAGTAACACTGTACATAATTAATTAAATCTTTTTTTAAGAAAATTTGTTGATTATTATAATAAAAATATAATATCGTAACAAAATGTTTCAGTTGTTAAAAATGTACCGGATCTATTTATGACAGCTGTCAGAATTTTATTTGTAGACAGAAATAGTCAAAAAAAACAGAATGATTTTCTTGTTCTCGTATACTATGATTTTTATGATTTATGTTTTTTTGTGTTCTTAGACTTAAATAATTTTATGAAAAGTGATTAAACTACCATTTTTTGTATACTATGATTCCTTACAAAATGTAAAAAATACAAGCGTTACGAAATCACCCTATAAGGGTTAGCTACTTCAACGTTGGCTTTTGCTGCTTATAAAAACTTGAAAATATCAAATAAACTATCTCATTTTTATGCCTCTTATTATTTTGAAATTATTCTGAGAACAGACAGTTTCATTTTAATATAGTGAAAATTGCTTTATTGGTTTATTTTGTTTCCTTTCTCTCTTATGTTAATTATGTAGCAAATTTTTCAATTTTGAGTAAAAGGTAAGGTAAAGGTACCGTGGGTGTGTTTTCATTGACAAGGCACCTATGTACCGCTTATGACAAACTATGAACAAATTGGTATCGATGAGATATCGAATCCAGAGGCGTCCCTGCTGAGTCCATCATCTCAACCAACCTGCCATGCCACCCATAGAGTGAAGCTACATTGCTGTAGGGGATACGTCAAATTAGTTTTCAAAAAACTTAAGTTATGCTGTAAAATTTTTTTAGTTTTTGTGAAACTCTATAACTTTTTCTGATAAACTTTTTTTCCTTAAAAGTTATTATAAAAGGCAAATCATTGCAAAATGTTAAAAGTTATTTTACTTTTTGTAGCTTGCACCAATTTAGCTTTTAAACTATTTTTGAATGATGCTGAGAAAAATGAAGTAATGCAATCTTAATTTTTTGTTTGATTTTTGTTTGCACAATTTTATCTTTATTTTATACCCTTTATTGAGAGTCTAACTAACTTACACTTATTCTTATACACTAAAAAGAATACAAAAATTCTAATAGCAAGTTTTCTATTACCCTTTTTCTACACATAATTTGAAGATGGTGCGCATTTATTTGAAATATATATAAGCTATATATAAGTCCTCATTCATTGTTGACATTAAGCTTAATACGGCGGGGGTTAAAGTTTACATTAAGCTTAATAAAAATGAAATCGAATAGACAAGAGAGCAGTACGAATTTAGAAAAATGTGTTGTCTTTTTTGGAAGACGCTTGAAAGTCCGCCTCTCCAATAATTTCAAGGATGTGCGCCCCTGAATCAATCATATTTTTTCATATAAACATCGCAGGGTGTCTAGTAGACTCTTTTCCTTCAGACTACATTCACTCATATAAAACTCTACAACCTACAGTTATTTGTTTTCTCTATCAATTATCAAATATCCTTTCATCTATTTCTGTAATGTGCCTGATAGACTACTTCATTTCCAAATGAAAAGCCTATTCGCCCCCAACAATTTTGGATATTTTTAAACAAGTGTATATGCGATATGCAAATTTAATTAAAATATTTTCGCTGGAAGTATAGTATTTAAATTTCACCAATTTTTTAAAAAAATATAAAGTAGTCTTATAAATTTAGGTATACGCTGAATACACTCTATTTTAAAGGATTGCTTGAACATTTGGTCTCCCGTGGTATTTCCAGACCAGTAATTTTAAAAATTGCAACAAAAAAAATTCACCCCAGCCCAATAATTTTAAGGATGTGCGCCCCTGCCAGAAAGCTCATCCTATAGACATTCCAAGAGCGGTTCGAGAATTCGCTAATACTAAACAAAAAAGAATGGAGCTTCTTTAAATTAGTCTCCTCATGATATGATTAATGATCTTAAAAGAAATTCTTTATTTAATGAAATGTATACTATTTGTGATATTTTTATTCAATTTTAAAAGTGTCGTCCCATAGGTACTTCTACCTGCTTACTTCTAGCGTACCACTTTAAAAATCCTGGCTATGCCCCTGAAGCTCCATCAGTGGAACAAAAGATTATAGGTTTCATGTCAATATTACTTTCATTTAAGAAAATTAGTTTTAAAATAGATTATTCATTTTCCAAACTTTTAAAAAATAGCAATTTCATTTGCCTAACTGAAATAAGCTTATAAAATAGCCTGCTCATTATATTGATATTATCAATGTAACCAAATTTCAAAAAAAAGGATTAGAACGAAGCGTTGTCTTGTGATTGCTATTTAACACTAGAAAGACGGAAATAAAGGTATAACTAAAAAGAAAAAAGGGTCAAAATGAACCCTTTTCTAAAAATTATAAAAAAAAAAATTTATTTACTTATTGTAAATTGATAAAAGGATGATTTTACTTTTTGTAAGATTTTTACATATATCTTTTTTGGAAACGCATTTTCCACATGCATATTTCCCACATCTTTCAATAGTTCTGTTTCTGCACTCTTTAGTTTAGCAAAGCTTTCTTGTAGATGAAGTTAGCCTTAAATCAGTGAAGCTTGTATCGTCAGAAGACATGTCTAAACTTTGAGAGCTAATAACAATTAGTTCTTCAACCAGTTTCAAAATGAAATTTCGACGAAAAATAGAAGAATCATTAACTTTTTTATATAATATCCAAGCTGTAATCTTCCTTGCAGATTGAAGTTTGGTGACTCAGACCAGATTGTCCCATCTCTACCCATCAAAGCAGTAAAACTTGATGCTTCACATTCTTCAACTTCTGTAGAAACATTAGAAGTTTCAGAGTGATCGAAACTTTCAAAATCATTGTCGTTTTCTTTATCACTTTTATTAGAAAAAAATTCTGATCCAGAATTCTCTTCTTCAATACTTTGAATAAACAACAAAGCATTTTTAGCAGCTACTCTTTCTGATTTTGGTGTATGCATTTTAAATGATAAAACTAAATGATGATAGCAAAAAAAGATATGCAATGATGAAAAATAATTGATAAAGTATTAATCACAGTGTAAAATGTCAAAATGACCATTTTGTCTTTGTAGGTATATAGAATCGTGTAGCAAAAAACAAAATCAATATAAATCAATCAAAATGACTAATTGATTGCTTGAATGCTTATATTAAAAGTATAAGTATCTTGGCTAATTTCATTATGACTATCCTAGTGTGTTTGTGATACAAAGTCTGACAGGTGGTCATTTTGACCACTTTGTCTTTCTAGTAGACATAATGAGTTTAAAAAATACTTTAATATTTGAAAAATAAGAATAACTTTACAAACATATATATCACTTTTATAGTTGAAAAAATATGATATATGAAGATTTTAAAAATGCAAAACACAATCCAACGTTGATGTTTCTTATTAGTTATGAAAAATTATATAGAAAAAAACTGCATAAAAAATATTGAGAACTATTTACAAAGAATAAAATAGCATGGATTATAACTACAGTTAACATAAACAAACAAGTTTTTTTTCAGTGAAGACACAAATTCCACCAACTTTATCAAAATAAAATAATAAAAGTTAATTGCAGTGATATCATATAAATTAAATGATACAAAATATTGATCAACTAAAATTTTTTCTTCTGAAAGGTATATCAATAAATTATTTCATTTCATTTTGGCTGATAAGTCAAAAATGAGCTACAAAAATAAAGGTCAGTTACGAAAAAATAGAAAGAGATAGCTATCTGAAGCATAACTTACATATAAATGTTAATTTTATTATTCAGAAAAATTCTAATCAAGCTATTTAATTTGAAAAAAAAATATTTTTCATAGAAGAAAGTAGGCAAAATTTAAGGATGTCTTCCATTTCTGATATATAGATAGTACAAATAATATGAACTAGAGGATCAATTTTCAAAAAATAATTTTATTATATAGTTTTTCGATGTCATTAAAACACGCGCGCAAATAAACCAAAAAAATAAAAACACACACACTAAGTGCATATATATTCAAAAATTAATAAGAAATTCATATAAAAACAATTTTAAAAAAAATTTAACTTTTCTTTTTTTTTGACCAAAAACTCCAGTTTAATTGATTCCGCCCTTTACAACTATGAAAAACTGGATTTGAACAATAAAGAATAATCATTTAATTAAAAAAAATTATTTTTAATTTATTAAACTTTTCAATTTTGATTTTTTAAATACTATTAAAAAATTTAAAAAAATATATGTCATCTTAAAATTAAAAAATTTGACTTTTAAAAAGTTTTTGAAAACTTGCATAAAAAATTATTCAGGAAGTTATTTCTACTCATTGGATTAAATTGTGGAATATATTTATTTATACATCTTTATCCAACTATATTTTTATTTTATTTAAAAGCTTATATTAATTAATATAATTCAAATAGTATATTAGAAGATTTAAAATTTTTTATTTTATAAGTATACTAATATACAAGGGCGTAGGGACCATGGAGATAGGAGGGGATGTATCCCCTCCACCTTGGAAAATAATGCAAATTATCCCCCCAGGTTTAGTCTAGGTAATTTTATATATAGTAATTAAAAACTTAATATCATATGTAATGTCAGTGAATATTTTTTACCGTATACTTGACACCTGATTCAAAGAGTCAAAGACTAACATGAACACTAATATATAACTATATCTGTTTGTGAAAGTTTAAATCATGTGATATGCTTAGATGTGTGTCTATGCTATATCAAACTACGATGTGCTTGCAGGCCATGATGATTCTAGTCTGTACATAACTATTATAAAAAGATATTTTTTATGTAGTATGCGCATTGATGTTGAACACATCTTTGAATACATGCTATCATGATTGAGTATTATGCATGCCATTAATGTTTGATTTTTATGCCTCATTCCACATGATATGCTTACAAGCCAGTATAAAACTAGTTTGTTGCTGCAGCTATGCAATGGCTCATTTTTGATTTATATCTTTATTGCTGCATCAACAACAAATATAAAGACGTTAAAAAGTTAAGGTCTTTGATAAAACTACAAAATCCAATCAAAGTTTTTTATATTTATGTGGAAAAGAGTCTCTTTTCTACTGTTGATAGTCTTCTCTCTGTTCCTTGTCATTTTTTTGTTTAGTTGAAAAATTTAGTATTAACTTTACTACTGTCTTTTGTAATTTTTTTATTATTATTAATGTTATTTTTTTCAGAAAGTATAATAAATGTCTCAAAACAAAAAGTTTAAAGGAAACCCAATAACACCATTTTTTAAAGTTTTGGGAAATAACAATGAAACAGAAAATGTTCGTGTTGAAAATAAAAACGGTGATGAAAGTGCAGGTAGTACTGCCTTTATAAAGCAAAGTTTCTCTAGCATGTCTGAAAATTTTCAAGGTCCTTGTCATCCAAACACTTCAATTATTCCACCTAGACTCACTTCTTCTCAGAAGGTTTTTTTTCAGGAAAAATGCTTTAGCTTATATCCATGGTTGCATTACGATTTGAAAATTCAAAAATTTTTTTGTTTTTATTGTGTCGTGGCAGAAAAAGAAGGGGCCTTGAAAACTGTAAAAAATAAAGAAATTGCTTTCATCGTAGAAGGCTTTTGTAATTGGAAAAAGGCTACAGCAAAGTTTGATGTTCATCAAATGTCCGAATGCCACAAGGTTGCTATAACATACAAAGTCTTGAAGCCATCAGAAAAAAATAAAAAATTTGATTGATTCTACAACAATCAAACAACAAAAACAAGCATGGAAAAACTTGTTAGATATTTTTAAATGCATTCGTTTTTTATTGAGGCAAGGTCTCGCATTCAGAGGACACACCCCTGAGCAAGGAAATTTTTATCAACTTTTAAAGCTTTTCCGTAATTCTGACGATAAAAGTTCAACACTTGTTTCAAAAAGTTTAAAAAATTTTACCTCACCCACAATACAAGAAGAGATAATCAAGTTATTTATCCTCGATATTTTAAAAAAACTTTTAGCTAGAATTGTTAAGAATGGCCCTTATGGAGTCATAGTAGACGGTAAGTTTCTTTAAATTTTAAAATTATGAGTCAATTTTTAATCTTTCGCAGGAACTCAGGACATAAATGGAACAGAACAAGAAGCTGTTTGCTTTCGTCATATAAACAATGACTTGGAGGTTTTTGAAGATTTTGTTGGTCTTTACGAACTGTCAAACACATCAGGAGAAGCCATTTCAAATATGGTTTTAGATGTTATTGTTCGAAATTGTCTCTCAAAAAGTTACTTAAAAGCACAAACATACGACGGAGCAGACAATATGATGGGAAGGTATAAAGGCTGTCAGGCTAAAATTAAGGAAAAGCAACCACTTGCATTAAACTTTCATTGCTCCTATCATGTTTCAAATTTGATAATGCAGCATTCAACTTCTGTTAGTGTGGATATTCGTGATGCAATTCAATGGGTTCACGAACTTGGCATAATTTTTAAAAGATCTGGAAAGTTTAAGGTGTTTTTATTTTTCTCATATATTTTTAATACTATTTTTTGAAATTCTGTTTCAAAACATTTTTAAATCTATAGCGAGCGACAGTTTAATAGAGTGTATAGATGATAATGATTCTTCTCTCAACCTTGGATCGATAAGACCGCTTTGCGCTACAAGATGGCTTTGCAGACTCTCAGCAATAACGTCTGTTAAAAACAATTATGAAATTGTTTTGAAAAGTTTGAAAGAAATGTCTTTGAGCAATAATAATGCTTATGGTACTTTAGGGTTTAAAACCAACGGCCTTTATAACCGTTTTTCCAAGGGAAAAACATTACTTGCTTTAGAAATGGTGATAAATCCTTTAATGTTTCTGGAAAAACTCAACCGATCAACTCAATCTGTTCAGACTGTTCTTTCAAGTAAGATTAAAATTATTTTCATAAATTTGCAACTTTCATATATTTTTTTTCACAGATACTCTTCATGATGTTAAAATTATAATTGACCAAATTTCTTCATGGAAATTCGATATTGAGTTTGACATCATATACGAAAATTCGGCCAAAGAATAGAAAATTTCAGTTAGAACCGTTAAATGTCAGACGGAAAAGAAAGAAGGAAATTGATTTATTAAGTGAAGATTCGAAGGATATTAAATACTATTATAAGCAACAATATTTCAGCTTTTTAGATTCAATAATTTTGAAAATGAAAGAAATGTATGATACTTGCAAGCCTGATCTTTTTATATACAAAATTCTTGAGAACACTTTAAGTTCAGGAAAAATATCAAATTATGAAGTTTTAAGTCAATATCCAGAAATACATTTGGAAACTTTAAAAATAGAGCTTGTAATGTTTAAACGAAAGACAAACTCAAATAATCTTGAAGAGGCAAGAAAAAATTATCTAAACATGAATGAAGAAGTTCGTATGCTCTTTCCTCAAGTTTTTATGTTGATCAAACTTTTGCACGTATGCCCTGTTTCTTCGAGCCAATGTGAACGCAGCTTTAGTGCTCTCAGAAGATTAAAAACGTGGCTTAGAAACACTATGAGTCAAGCAAGACTTAACTCTGTTGCTGTTTGTAACATACACCAAGGGCTTCTTGGTGAAGTATCTATTGAATTACTTGCTGAGCAGTTTGCTAAATCAAATGAAAAAAGGCGTGATACTTTGTACGTATCTCTGTACTCTGTACGTAGTGATACGTGACTTACTATTGTACAAAAAAAGTTTGCTTAAAAATAAAATTTTGCTTTTCACACTTATACGTTTTTGTGTTTTTAGCAAATTGATTTTGCACAATTTACACGTTTTTATCACTTTATTGTTATAATCAAAATTCAAATCTGACTTTTTCAAATCGATGAACGTTTGACGAAGACATTGAATTAAGTTAATAGCTTTTCCGAGATGTGCTTGCTTAGATTGTAATTGTTTGGATACTTTTTGAATACGTTCAAGAATATCAGAAAAGAAAGTCAATAAGTAAACAAATTCAAAAGTAATCTGAGCAATCAAACCTCGGGCAGTAACAGCACGAGCCCCAGTATCGTCTGTAGAAATCTCGTCCAAAAGCCTCATTATGCAATCTAAACACTCTAGTGCGTTTTTACAAGATGTATCTCGAGACCACCATCTGGTATCCCTTAAATGCTGCAGTTCTTTTATTTTTTTGCGAATACATCTCTTTTTGAATAAAATGAAACTTGGCATGTACAATAGGATTTGATATAAAAATATAGAGCTGTTCTAATAAACTAAAAAAATTATTTGCTTCTCTAACAGATTTTGCAATGTTTACTAAAACTAAATTAAGCCGATGACAATAACGGTGCACATAAAAAGCAAAAAGAGCTTCATCATGAATTATTTTTTGTAATCCACTAACTTCACCTTGCATGACTGATGCGCCATCAGTTCCTAAACCAACAAGGGCATTTTTATTGTCTAAGCCTAGTCTTTCTAATTCTTTAAGAATAGCATTAGAAATTGCTTCGGCATTTAGCATACTCATTTGAGTGAATGATACAAAACTTTTCTCAATGGATTTATTTTCTTCATCATAGTACCTGACAACTAACGCCAACTGTTCTGCTTTGCTTCATCTGCTTGCACAGAAAAGTATAAACATGCTTTTATTTTATCAGCTATATCTTCCTTCACCATTGAAGCAAAAATAGATATTATTTCATTTTGAATTTCTTTACTAGTATATTTTTCATTTTTTGCGCCATTTTTTACTTTATCAGACACTATTGGGTCATGCTTTGCAGTAAACTGTAAAAGCTTTCGAACGTTTCCAGGATTAAATTCATCATCGCCTTCTCTATGACCACGTTGCGAAATACCTTGCGTGATAGTGAATAAAATTATTTCTCCAATAGTTTTTATGTAGTGGCGATTCTCTTTTACTTTTTTTTGATATGTTTCACTCATACTTTGAACTATAGATGTTTCGTTCCTAATATTTTTTTCGTAATTGACCCATGCAATGCAAGAAGATTTATGACACTGTGAAGATATATGCTTACTAATTGCACCATCCTTGCCATGAGCTTTTTTCCAACGCCGAAAACCAGTTTTAACAAATGCATCTTCTGAATTTCCTGAAAAGGGAAGTGAAAAATGTCTACACGGAAAACAAAAGATAGCATTCTTTTCTCTTGAGTACTTTAGCCAATTATACTTGTCAAACCAAGACGCAACAATCTTCATTTTAATTTCAATTTTTTGATGGTGGCCCTTAGTGCCCTATAGTTGCCTACGTGGTGTACATCTATGTTTAATTTTATTCAATACTTCTTACATATATAAATGTTGTGATTAAATTAAAACTTTGAAGAACCTATTCATCGGTATGCCAACAAGATTTTACTTAAAGGTTATGTTCTTACAAGCTTATTCCCAATTTATATTTTGCATGAATAGAAAATTGGTTTTTATCGTTTTTTGAAATAATCTATAACGTGTCATACAATAATGAAACTCGATTAGTTTTTTATGTTATTTTTAAATATTTTTATATTATAATACTCAAACATTCGCCAGTGTGACAACTTTGTTTTTATTGTTTGATTGGGAGTATATTTTTGCAATAAATTTTTTCGTTTACTTCATGTTCCTAGAACAAGTTTGTATATAAGCTCTTCATCAACGTGTGCAATGTTAATGTTTTTTTTATTTGTTGCTAAATAAACTCTCTCATCAAACTTTTTAAAATTATTTAATTATATATATTTTTAAATGATTTTAAATACTTATTTTACGAAGAGCATTTTTTGAATTAAAATCTTCAATTTTAGATTTTATATATTTTCAGTATTAGTACGTTGTATTACTAAACCAGTAAAAGATCGACAATTTGAAAGAAAAAACGACTTTTTTGAAAGAGAGAAATAGAGTAAACCTCGATATTCAAGAGATTCTTTGGCTTATTGGGTAGCCTTTATAGATTAGCTGATTGATAGCTTTAGGAGGTGCTAAAGATCTCGAAAAGGTTTCAGCTCTTGGTTGTTTTCTTTGATTAAGTGGTTTCTTTCTTGTTGTTGTGGTATGTTATTAGTTTATATATACATGTGTGTGTGTGATGGTGTTAATTATATCGTGAGGTTGTAATTATAGAAAAGTAAAACTGAAAGTATTGTGAAGCAGGTTAAATGTTTCGTGAAGTTACAATTGTATGAAAGTTGGAATGATGCAAATCATGTGAGATCAAAATAAGTTTTGATGAAGTGCGATACTTTTAACATTGAAAATTATTGGGGTTAGTCTAAAATAAGCTGCACAAAAAGCTGCAAAAAGAAACGTCAATTACTAAAAAACTACATGAGTTATTAAGACAAAACTTAACATACTTATAAAACTCGAGCTTTTCTTTCTATCAAAACACTTTGCAGTGAAAAATTTTGTGTAAATTTGGAGTTCTGAGGGTTCAAAGGCAAAAAATTAACTTGTGAGAACCATTTCTGTTGCCTTGAAATTAATTTTAATTACAGAGAGAAAGGAAAATTTTTATAAATAAAAATAAAAAATAAACAAAAAATAAGAATGTTTAAAAAAAATAAAACTGTTAAATAAGTTTTATTTCTTTTAAAAATTAAAATCAATAACAGAAAATAATTAAATTAAAAGTTTTATTTAAAGTTTGGAATCGTTCTCACTTTTTTTTTGAAATTGTAGTTTAACAATTGGGAATCTAAATAGGCAATGATAACGATTAGGAAAATGAATTTTATATATACGAAAAAATTATATTTATCAATTCTAATGATATCCTAAAAATGAGAAATTGACGATAATTAGATTTCTAAAAAGAATTATATAAATAATAAGAAATTTATCTTTAAAAAATTATTTATTTCTTTTTTATCATTAAAGTAGTTTAGATTATCACCCATCGAAACAGAAAAAAAGAAGATAGTAAACTATGTTAGTTGTCTGACTTTTATGAATGTAGCTTTCAACTTTAAGTTCAGCTTAGACACTGCTCATATTTTAATGTAAGCAGTCTCTTTCGTGTTTTCATTATTAAATCACCACAAACTATTGTACTTCTACAGTAAAAATTAAATATATTTACTCATCTTCATAAACTCTAGCGAAATTTAAATTAAAATGATTTTTCTTTAATTATTTTGTCAAAATTGTAACTATATAAAAAATATACAGATGTATGTTTTTTCAACAATACAATAGAGGAATAGAATTTTATATTTTAAAAAACATAATAATCAAAAACATAACAAAACTTTGATTAAAAGAATCATAGAGTAGTGATTAAAATGGAGATTAAAGGGATAATAGTAGTAAAAGTCAACTTTGATGCCATGAATTTTTACCATAAAGATTGTTTCGTTTTTAATATTGCATGATTATCTATATATAATTTGATTTAATTTCAATCAAGAAATTGCAATTTTATTAGTCACTTGATATTTAGAAAACAAATAATAAGCACAAAAGGTTTTTACTGTTAGATATTCTTATATATCACTAGGATAAGCTTGTTTGTCCCCAGCTTTCCGCGAGACATTGGATTCTAGATCCTGGTGATTCTATGTCCTCTTAAAGATCATTGATACCCCGTTGGGTCCTGCTTAAGGGAATTGGTACCTTTAAGCTAGGTCCTGTTAAAGATCATTGGTACCTGTATGATTCTAGGTCCTAAAACTTTTCACACTAAAAAATATTTTTTCAAATATATTATTAATATTTTAAAGATCTCGCATTATACATATGATATGTGTCTGTGTGTATATTAGTTTATGTAGGTTCAAAAAATTGGAAAAAATTGACTTTTACTGAGAGAAAAAATTGACTTTTTAAAGTTTTTATTGAATTGAACAACTATGAAGACTTTAGAGAAAGTATTGAAAAATACCAAAAGATTCCATGACTTTGTAATACAACAACATATAATTAATGACATTTTCTGATTTAAAATTCGACCATTTTTTCAGTTTAGAAAAAGATCTTTCTACTTCTAAAGTTAAAACTTGTCAATTTTGCTATTTGGGATAAGTACTGGTAGAGATTTGAGAGTTTTCCATATTCATGATTTTATTGATTTCATTTGAATCTATTTTCAAGATAACTTTCAACGCCACATTCGAAAATGAAATAATATTGAAGAAACAAGTAAAGGCATCTTTGACTGAAAAAGTCTCTATGTTGACTTTTTCCGACTAAATCAATGAATCGTGAATATTCTCTAATTATTGTTAGCAAGTTTTGACACAGATTTTCTTTTTTAACAATTTCTTGATATTTGGCAATAAAATTCCATCATCTTCATCATTAATTTCTTCACTGCTGAAAGATTTTAATGAAAATATTTGGCTGCTTGCAACCAATTTGTCAACTTAATTACAATTGGAACTGAAGTGTTGCCGCTAGGTTTGAAAAGAGAACGTCTTTTTCTATTACTAATTTTGAATGATTTAATGCCGGTAATCTACAATTTTGCAGGATAACTTAACTTTTAAGGTAAACTTGTGTAAAAGATGTGAAAAACATGCAATGATAAAAAGTTTGGGAATAAAATTAGGCACATTGAATCAAAAAGTGTTAAATATAAAAAATTGACTTTATTGACCTAATCTCGAAAAATTAACTTTGATTGACTTAAAAATTTGAAATTAGTTAATTTTTTAGTCTAAACAAATAAAGATCTTAAAAAAGTTTTTGCTAAACGGAAATAAAAGTTGACTTTATTGACTTTTACTCGCCCTGGTAATGACTTAT
Source organism: Nectonema munidae (assembly GCA_030549495.1). NCBI lineage: Eukaryota > Metazoa > Nematomorpha > Nectonematoida > Nectonematidae > Nectonema > Nectonema munidae. Next base: position 421,834 of record JAUIRK010000292.1, on the reverse strand, counting down.
ATATTTTTTTGCGGTCAAAGTTAGAAATTTTGTTATTTTATCAAGAGACAAAAAAGTATTTTAAAAAATTCAAACTTAAAATATTTATACATTTTCGTAATTAGTATAATATTACCTTTAAAATGAGATATTAAAATCGAAAATTTGATAAATAAATAAAAAAAAAACAATTTTTTCAACGTATTATTTTTATATATTGGGTATATTTTATAAATATGCAAAAAAAAATGTAATTAATTTATTAATTAAAAAATTATCGGTATTTTTTCGAACTAGATAAAAGTTGACTGACCTCACATAAAAGTATATTTTGCAAAATGGAAAATATTTTTTTGGTAAAACTTAGCCTATATTAAGCACAACGAGTATAGCTTTCCTATGATACCATTTTCAATAAAAAATTCTTGTTTTAATCTTCACATTATGTTTTCAATAAAAAGTGGTCACTTTTTTTACTAAAATTTAGACCAAATTTTTAGAAGTAAAGTCCAGTTATCAAAAAACCATTTTTTTTTCAAAAATACATTATTCTGTATACAGCAAACGATAAGCTTTTAAATGCATCATGAAAAAGGAACATTGAAAACAATTTAATTTTTCTTCAAAACAAATAAGTAAACATTTCCAAAAAAATCGTCTTATTAGTATTAGTAATATTATATATTACATAAACATTTCAACCAATCATATTATTTTCATGAAATAAAACTGCAATTTTTAAGTTAAGTGATTTGAACTTTTGTGTAGAATTTTTGGTTTGCTTAATATGTATGCAAAATATTTTTAGAAAATTTTTATTTTAAATGTTTTTTTATTTTACAATTTTTATATAATAAGGTCTGGCAAGTTGTTTTACCGGAGATCTTGCCAGACCTGTGATATGATTCGCTTGAAATTATTATATATTAGAAGATTACAAAGATATTCGGAACCTTAACACATGATAAAAATTCGAGATATTTAAAAATATTCTCTCCATATCCCTTAGCTATAAAAATCATATTTAGAAATACTAAAATATACCAGTTCAAAATATTGGTTTTTATCAGAAATGAAAATTGTTTAGAAAATTTACAAAATAATTATAATTTTATTATAAAAACAAATAACAAGATAAATAAACAGTTTTAAAATATATGGTCGATATTAACATCATAATATGAGAACACATCTGATAAATAAACAGTTTTATAATAAAAGGTGCATATGACTTCATTTCATGACAAAATAATAACAAGTGTACATGTGAAAATAGATAAACATTGGATAAACTGGTTCCGTGGCAGAGGCACATCAAATCACTAAAATCAAAGGAACAGTTCTGAACGTTCTTTCGAAAAGCTACTCACTTCAAAGCCGCACGATACACTTTCTCACTCCACTACTTCTGCCTACAATCTAAGTGAAGTTACCCTGCAACTTCTCCTCAAGATAACTGTTTATTCAACTCTATTTGTTTTGTCAAATAAAAGTGAGGAGTTTGCTGTTGAATCTTTTGCGTACACTGATGTTATTTTTCTTCCATTATATAAGTTTTATAATGATGTAGTTAGGGATATTTGTTTGAAAATATATGTGGTCTATAACTTATACTATAAAACCTTTCAACGATTATAAACAACCTATTCGATTAGTTTACCCGCCTAATTGTTCTTTTGATAATATAGCTCATGTTATTTTGAATCGACTATATATCCTATATAATTTGATAATAAAAATTGTCTACATTTAATAATGTGAAAAATTATTTCAATAATTTTGTACCCTTGGTTTCAATTGAAAAACACGTATCTTGCATGTCAACTAAGAATGACAGTATATCTGAAAACATTGCGCATAACAGAGAAACTTGCAATGACATGGATGTTTAAAAATCAGGAATCGAAAAAGAAAATGTTCTGCAAAATAAAAATAATGAGGAGAATTTTAATAAAAATGACCAAGCTATCAAAAAAACCTCCCAATCCTTTATGGTAAAAAAATGAAAATATGACTCATTTTATTTAACTAAAAAATTATTTAATTTTTTAAAAAATGGTTTTTAATCAATTTTATATTAAATTTATTTTTAGAAAGAAAAATTTGTATTTGCGATTAATCAGAATTCGTTTTTTCCTATAAACTTCATGTTTAAATATGTTATGTAGTTCCTCCATTAACCCATTTACGGCCAATGTTCCTATTTTGGAATATAAGTAATTTCATCTTAGTCTGCTTTTTTCAATGACTTTGAATATAAATCGTCTGCGTGTTTTTAGATATCGTCTGTTTTGCTTTGCCTTAAATGGGTTAATTGTATTGCTCTTTCGGAATTCTGATTCGTCTGGCTATATCTAATCTCGACTTCTCCCTTTTCAAAATTTAATCTCGACTTCTCCCTTTTCTAATGTGTTCTGAAGGATTTTAAAGCTTTAATACATTAGGTCTTTTCAATGGCTTTCAACAATTTCTCATATATCTCTTCATCATAATGTTGGAAGTGAAAACAAACGTCTGCCCAATCGTTGGAAATGAATTCACACGCATTCTCAAGAGTCTCTCGCAAGTTAGGCAACAAAAAATCCAATGAGTGCGTAAATTGCCCTAGAAATCCACCTCGCTTGATGTAAACTTGGCAAAGCTCTCCACTTGATTAAGGGCCACTGAGAACTCATGCACAATTTATATTAAAACTTGTAATCATCACGCCATCCAAGATTATCACTTTTAGGCACGTCAATCAAGAATAGCTGGCTATAAGTTTTGCTCAACTGCGGCTTTGTTGTTTTTTCAGGAAAAAGATAGTTTAACACGTTTTAACTATTCACATTTGAGAACCTGTGTTGGTAGCCGTGGTGTCACAAATTATCATTGAAATGTATTTCCACGCGTTGAATTGGTCGATTATTTTCTGCAGGTCACTGTAAATAGCTTTTGCTGAGCCACTCTTACAATTGAGAATACAAAGCTTTATTTTCTTCTCCTTTTAACTTTTTCCCATCAAACTGAAAACAAAAACAATCATTGTTAGATAAAACTCTGGAAATTTTAGTTTTCATTTCCTTTATCTCTTTAATGACTTTCTTCAATATGGATTATTGTCTTGGCACTGGTACATCATAACCTTAATTTTTGATACACAAAGGATTTCATGAGCTTTGTGAGTTAAATATTTTTTCGCACTAAAAGACTCGCCGTACCAGTAATTCCTTTTTTGTATTTTGGCTCGTGAGTTTTACATGACGATGATGAAGAAAAAGGTTTGACGAGAAATAATGATTCATTATCAGAGATTGTTTCAGTTTGCTTGATAGAAGTTTTCAACATTTTTGAGTCTAATTCTTTTTCTTGGATGACACTGAGAGAAAATAATAGTAATAGTTACTAATTAAGTAGTAGGTTTAGGGACAGTAAACCTTACTAATTTATCTTAGTAGATTTTACTAATTAAATTAGTAGAGGAACTAACTATAATAGTAATTTTTTTTGTCCCTAATTCTACTAACCATGTAGTTGTCTTTACTAATTCATTAGTAGATTTTACTAATTATATTAGCAGAAAAACTAACTATAATAGTAATTTTTATTCCTTCAAATTCTACTTTCCACGTAGTAGTAATTACTAATTTATTAGTAGAACTTTTCATACCAAATAACGAACTAATACATAATAATTAAAAGCTCAACAAATTTATTGCAAAAAAATTAAAGAATTAGAAAATACAGATTGTACTTCATATAATGTCATAAACTGAAATATGAGATGATATATATCATAGTAAAAGCAATATTAAAATGATAAAAAACTTTCACATGTGGGTTTTAATTTTATATAATACATTGAGAATTTTCCTATTCATAGTTTTATCTTTGAGGCCTAAAAATATATTCTGTATAAACAACATAGTATTATTTATAGCTTTTGGATAAAATAAATTGAATGCATACATACAAATGATGAAATTAGCAAATAAATTGAAAAATGTATTGGTTTCGCAAACTAAAATATGATCAATATAAAGTGAAAATGCATTCTTTTTACATGAAAAAACGTTATCTTGTATGACCATCAATATAGGTTTTATAAACATTTCAATGTTTTGAGATCCAAAGCAAAAAAGATCCTCCAACTTGTCTTTCATGATAGTAGCCAAACCAAATATTGCTAATAAAACTCTTAAGTCTAAAAAAGATAAAATTTTCAATTCAAAAAAATAATAAAAAATTAAATTATGTACTTTTTTTACGATCAATGTTCATTTCAATCCGGTATTGGTAGAATATTTCGCTAAGTTGTTGAGAGACTTTTTTGTTTTCGATAATAGAAATTATTGCATCACTATGAATGAGTAACTGTTCTTTCAGAATATTTAAAATATTAACATTAGGAATATCTGGCAACAATCTCTGGAATTCAAGAATTATCTAAAATTAATGATAAATATTTAAATGTTGTATGATTATATTTCAAATGGATACCTGTTTCTCATCTTTAAGAAAAGGATATTTAGACAAAACCTCATCGAGACTTTTCTTTTCAATGACAATATCTTTTCTTCTTTCTGGAAATGTTAAATCCATCCTAATTTTTATTGCTGAGTTGTCTCTTATTACTTTGTTGTATTCTTTTTTCAACCATTCAATATGTTTTTCGATGCTCTCTTTGTCTTCAGATAGTGGTTGAGTAGGTAAGAAAGCTCTTAAACAGTATTTATTACTGCTTGAGTCACATTCTTCACTTTTACGTTTTTTAGCTTGAACTTCTGGAAGATCCTTATCCCTATACTTTCTTTCGTTGCCCCACTTGAATTTCAGTTTTTCTTTCCAATAAATCTGAATTTTGAATTTTTATTCAAAAGAAATTTAAAAAATAACGAATAATACTTTTGCTGAAGAGAGAGAAAGTCCTGATTCTGATGATATATGAGGAAATTCCTCAAAAATCAGGCACACAATTTGTAGGTACATTTCGCTTGTGGGATATCTAATAAAAAAATCAAAACTCAAGTAATAATTTAAAACTATTTATAAACTTACATGCCATTCTTGAAGTGACTGAAAAAGGTATACAAAACATCAAGTAGTTTACTTAACTCATTTTTGTTTAACTTCTCTTTATTATCAAGCTTTGCTAATAAACCCTTTTGAACATATTCTCTTGGAAAGCGTAATTTATGTGGCCAAAAACTGAAGAAAAAAAATAAATAAATTTCAAAAAAAAAATATGCATTTTTACTTTTGATTTGAATAACTGAGACGACTTAATTGCGTAGACTCATGAGAAACTGGATTAAATTTTCCTGGAGGAAGGGTATTGTCCAAAACAACAGTTTCTATGACTTTAAATTTAATAATTGTTTGTTTTTGTGCTTCTTGGACATCATCCTTTGTAAAGTCAATATATTCCTTCACTTCAAAATCATAATATTTCAAATTAAAGGAATTTTTAACCAAATCGAAAAGTATCTCGGCTTTTTCCATGAAAAACTCAAAGGTAAAAATTTCAGGCAAGGCAACCTTTTTAATTTTGTCTTTGTATGCTAACACAAATCTTATTCATAAAAAAACAATTTTATATAATTAATAATACTGATTGGTAAATAAAAAGACAAAAAAATGAAAACTAGAATATTAAAACTAAAAAAATATATTTTTTGGAACAATGACATCGAAATTAGTGTTTTCAGGAAAGGGATAAATACCATATGGTTTAAAGTCAGCTAGATCATTTACATTGAGCATTATATGATTATTAGAACTGTTTAAAATATATGAAAAATAATGATAATTGAAATATTTTAAATGCATATTCTTACATAAGAAAAAAGGGAAATTTTTAAAAATAAAACAATACAAAATTTTATTAAAACATATATCCGATTTATCAGAGTTATAACTTATAATGCAATCAGATGAATGGTAAACGGTGTCGTTGAAAGAAACCGACTGATAATATGTAATTTTTTCATTTTTATCAATGTAAGGTTCTATCAAACGTAAAAGACTATACAGCATAGATTCCAAATTAATTTCTTTAGCCTGATACCCAATACATCGTCTAAAATTAAAAAAATTATTAGAAGTAGAAAAACATGTTTGTAAAAACTGATGATGATTGGCAAGAGACTTCAAAATATTGACATTATTTTTAGTGCGGTGAAAAAGTTCCTTGAAGTAGTTGTGCTTAGCTTCGAATCTTATAGTCTGCAAATTGTATAACGGTCCAAAATTCATTATTTGTTGCGGATAATGTAATAGATAATGAAACTTTGGTTTTATTGATAAATGAGGAAAAGTAGTTGTGAAATTCACTAAAAAATTTTCTATCAAATCTTCCATAAACTTTACATGGCCATAATTTAAAGTAGGGGAACAAACAATTCTCAAAAATTCCAAAAAATGAATATACAGGCTCCATACTTCATCTTTTTCCGGTACAAAATGACCTATCATTAATGGTAAAAATCTTCCCAGAAGCCAAATTTGAGCGGCTGTTTGTTTAATTTTCAATTTTTTTAGTTCAGTTGAAAGTAAATTAGGTCTATTTGAAATATCAACTTTGCTAAAATTAAAAAATTGTATCGTTTTATTTAAATAATTTAAGGTAAAAAAGTTTTTTCGAACTAAATAAGTAATTACACTTTCTAGTAAATAACATAAAACGCCTTCGAAAATATCATGGCAAATATCAGAAGGCATTCCTTCTATTGTATGAAAAAAATTTAATGTATTTAAACATGAGTTGGACTTTATTCCATAAATTTTTGATAAAGTAAAATCCTCCAAAATATTTTTAACTTGTTGCTTATGCTTTTCTACTGTTCTTGAAACTAATCGGTCGCATGAAAATATAACACCTTGTTTTCTGCGGTCAATGCAGCAAAAACGACAATTTCGATTCGAAATAAAGGACTCATTATATCCGCCAATGGAATGTAAAGCAAGGTTATCCCCTATCATAACCGAAACAGTACCTTTTATAGTGTACACTTTAGAAAACTTTTCAATAATAATTCCAGTTTGTTCAAGAAATTTTAAATCATCTAAAAGAGGTCTTAAAATTTTTTCAAACCCTACAATTTTGACAATTTTCGATCTGTACAAAATTAGTGGTTGTATAGAGCATAGCTTAGATCTAAATTGTGGTGGAATGTTACCAATAAGCATATATATACACCCTAGTTTAATTTTTTGAACTTTATTACCAATTGGATTAGAGAGCACAACATCATCGTGATATAACATTATCTGTAAAGTAGGGTTATTTTCTTTAAACAAAGGATTTTTCATATAGAAGGCACCATCACAAAAATCTCTTAAAAGATTGTCGTTTGACTTGTGAGAAGTTGAAACAAATTTAAAAATATCATCATACAATAAAAAATTTTTTAAAACTTCTAAAATTGGAATATACTGGTATTTAAAATCTTTATTGTTAGAATCTCCTAAAAAATATTCTACAGGGGAAACAAATCTAAAGTTTTCCCGAACAAACTTATTCAATCTATGCCTAGTTTTCAATGTTTTTAAAGAATACTGAATTGTGAAACATTGATTAAAAATAGCATTAATATTGTCATTAAGTAGTTTAGATGAATTTTCACTTATCAAAAAAAGAATTTTTTCTTTAAATTCAGAAGAATGATAACTTAACAAAGACAAAAACATCTCCATAATTCCCTCAATAACTTTAGAAGAAACTTTATCAAGTTCCCTTAGTCTTAATAAAAATAAAGCAATAGTTTGAGTCATATTGTCCTCATAACTTTTGGGTTCACAAGATGAAATAGGATCTGAATTCTGTTGACTAGATTCCAAAGTACTTACAATCTTATTTGAATTAAATAATGCATGTTTTCTTCTTAAATGCTTGGTAAGCGAATTTAATTTAGAGAAAGAAAAAGAGCAGGAATCAAAAATACAATTTATTTTAAAATTTGGTTGATTTTCATGGTTAGCCTTATAGTGCTTCAATAATCTATTGAAATCACGAACTGTAAAACAACAATAAATACAACTATGCATAATAAAAAATATTTGAACCGAAAAAATACAACAAAAATAAAGTTAAAATTGATAATAATAATAATAATAATAATAATAATAATATTTTTAATTCAAAAATAAGTAGGCATACGACATTTAAAGAGTGACTTAAACAAAAAGAAAATTAAAAGATAATTTGATTAAATATTTAGAATGTAAAATTCATTAGTTTTTTCATTGTTTCATCATAAAATGTGTTACTAATGTTTAGTTTTAACATAAATATATATTAATAATAATGTAAAAATAGAGAAAAAATTTTTTACTAGAATTTTCCCATTTACTAACACTTACGTAAATTGAGTATTTACTATCTTAAAAAAAGAAATTACTAATCAAAATTAGTTAATATTACTAATTTGTTCTCTCAGTGGAATTGAGCTTGATAATGCCTTTTCCAAAACCTACCTTTCCTTCACTTTCAAGTTGCTTTTTATATAATTCTTTATCTTCTGAATTTTTCCATATACCATTGACATTAGTAAGATCAAATAACTTCAAAAGAGTGATTTCTATAAACTTTTCAGATGGCCTTTTTTATTTTTCTTTTCCAGTTTGATTAAATTTTTCAGCTTTTTTCTCATAAGAGAAATTGAAGGAATTGCAAAATCTAAAGTTTGTGTCCAGAGAAGCTCAATATCAGCCATCATAATTTTGATCTGCTCGTCTTGGCTTTTCACTTTATTATATAAAAAATTAAAGTTTCAAAGAACTGGTAGTTTGTTGCCACTCTTGTTAATTTGAAAAGAGATTCAACTAATGGAATTTTACAATCTCTCTTTTGTTTTAAGATAACACTAAGTTCTTTTTCCAGATAGATTCATTTTTTTGAACGCTTCAACTTGAATTTTTGGAATTCATTTTTCAAATTAGGATATAAAATAATTATTAAAATATGAAAAAAAATTTATAAATTAAATAAAATAATTGAATAAATTTTTCATAAATATTTGATTCTCATAACCTGTACGGTTGAACGCGGGTAGACAACTTGTGTGTTATCTCCAACCCGTATATTACGATGATTCTTCTCCAACCTGTATTCTACGATGATTCATCTCCAAACTATATACTACAATGATTCATCTCCAACCTGTATACTACGATGATTCATCTCCAACCTGTATACTACGATGATTCATCTTCAACCTGTATACTACGATGATTTCTATTCCATGTACAAATAATTAGGGAGACAGTGTTCAACTTTCTGTTCACATTCTGCTAGATGTAAGATTTGATATACCTCATTCGGGGAGACGATGTTACATAAGTTATTACCTAATATACATTATACCTGTATACTACGATGGTTTATCTCCAACCTGTATACCGCGATAATTCATCTCCAACCTATCAGTCCATATTTTGCTAGATGTAAGATTTGATATACCTCATTCGGGGAGAGGATGTTAGATAAGTTATTAATTATTTCACGATATTAAATAATATATTTTATCAAATAATAAAAATAAAATTCTATAATCAAAGAATAGAAAAATATTCTTTAAAAAAACAAAAAAAATCAAACATTCTGTTCATATTTTGCTACCTCATACGATGTTACAAAAGGTATTACCTATACTTTGAAATTTGCACGATTTTAAATATTATATTTGTCAAATAATCAAAATAAAATTCTGTAATCAAAGAATCGAAAAATATTCTTTAAAAAAACAAAAAATATCAAACATTCTGTTCATATTTTGCTACCTCATACGATGTTACAAAAGTTATTACCTATACTTTGCAATTTGCACGATTTTAAATATTATATTTATCGAATAATCAAAGAATCGAAAAATGTTCAAATCAAAATTAAAAAATTAATTAAAAGGTGCAATTTTAAAAATTCAAATTTTTTTTAGGAATCACCCTAATGAGCATAGCTACTCGTGCTTAGCGGTTACTTCATTAAACGAAGTTCCTAGACAAATCAAAGAAAATGTTAGTTTTCTTGTTAAAAAAATCCAGATTTAGGCAGGAATTGTTTTATTGATGACTGTGGAGCATAGACAAAATATTCAACTAATAAATTTACATATACTCTTTCAGAAAATATTTTAATTGACACACGAAAACATAATTTTTTTGGAGAAAGGATATATGTGAAAAGACATTACTCAAAGCTTAGGAGAAATGAAAGTTACCAAAGAAGAATTTCTTATTTTTCTTCACCATCAGCATTCAATCAAGAGCTTTTTAACGTATTAACTTATGAATATATTGGACAGTTTACAGATTACACACCGCATCTAAATTCACAAAATCCTAACATATATATAAGAGCAGATAAAAAAGTTGAAACTATTGTGAAAAATAAACTAAGTAGTTATCAGGGCAATGTTAGAAAAGTCTATACAGATTTACTTTTAGATGGTCATGCTCCACGTAACTCCAGATATATCACAAACATGGAAAGTTCTTTGAAAAAAAGAACAACCCAAATAGCTATACTAATGTATCCGATAAAACTGTGAAAACGCACGCAAACATAATTTTTCTGGAGAAAAGGTATATGTAAAAAAACATTACTCAAAGCTTAGGAGAAATGAAAGTTACATAAGAAGAATTTCTTACTTTTCTTCACCATCAGCACTCAATCAAGAGCTTTTTAACGTATTAACTTATGAATATATTGGACAGTTTACAGATTACACACCGCATCTAAATTCACAAAATTCTAACATATATATAAGAGCAGATAAAAAAGTTGAAACTATTGTGAGAAATAAACTAAGTAGTTATCAGGGCAATGTTAGAAAAGTCTATACAGATTTACTTTTAGATGGTCAAGCTCCACCTAACTCCAGATATATCACAAACATGGAAAGTTCTTTGAAAAAAAAGAACAACCCAAATAGCTATACTAATGTATCCGATAAAACTGTGAAAATGCACGCAAACATAATTTTTCTGGAGAAAAGATATATGTGAAAAAACATTACTCAAAGCTTAGGAGAAATGAAAGTTACCAAAGAAGAATTTCTTACTTTTCTTCACCATCAGCATTCAATCAAGAGCTTTTTAACGTATTAACTTATGAATATATTGGACAGTTTACAGATTACACACCGCATCTAAATTCACAAAATCCTAACATATATATAAGAGCAGATAAAAAAGTTGAAACTATTGTGAGAAATAAACTAAGTAGTTATCAGGGCAATGTTAGAAAAGTCTATACAGATTTACTTTTAGATGGTCATGCTCCACGTAACTCCAGACTGTTAATCTTATATTTTCATTTTGAAAAACGCTTGTGGGTTATAAATTTTGATGATGGATTCGTAACTTTTAAACAATTTCTCTCTTGGCATTGTTTAAAGCGCAACAGCGATCCCATTATAACACCACACAGGCATGTTCCCTGTCTCGTAAGAGTCAATCGGGTCGTCACAGCACAGACAAGGGTTATAAGTTATAACGTCTATGGACCGGATCAAACTATTAGAATTATGTACCGAAGAGTATAGAACGCGTATTAACAGCTCTACCTTCAATAATGCCGATAATTTTTTTGAGCAAAGATATTTTAAGTGTACAGAATTAACACAATTTTATATTTTAAAAATGGAAAAATTCTTTTAGTATTCATTGAAAGTAAAGAAAAAAAGAATGAAGACGATTGAAATTCTATTGATGTGTTTGACAAGCGCTAATATAGCTGAATATTTTAGATGTATAAATGCGAGGAAAAAATACTAAGACAGAATTAATGAATTAATTTTGTACACTTGGATATTGATGAAGTAAATATCATTTTAGGATGTCTCAAAAAAAAATTTTAGTTCAAAATACTGCATACATATATGCATTTGAAACTAAAATGAAATATTCTAAATATTTTTACCCTTAGATTTAGATTATGTGAGTAATGTAAGTTTTATTGATCTCAATTCATTTTTTTGAATTTATACGTTGAAATAAATTTCAAGATATTAAAACATAAATACGAGAAAACTAATCATTTTCCGTTTACAAAAAACTTTTGAAATGGATATATTTTTTAGCAGTTAAAAAATGAGTTTTAAAAATATACATTCTTCATTCTGCGGACACTCTAATACGATATGCATAAAGGAAAATAATTATATCATGTGCATATGTGGGGCGATTAAACACAGAGAAAATCGGTAGGTTGAAGGAATTATTCAGTTTCCCCTTTATTTTGTCCATTTCACCCCTCCTTATCAAATGCTTCTTCAAAAACGTTTTATAGCTTTCTGTTTTACATTCAAGAAACAAATGTTTTTTCAAAAAAAGCATTTTTTAAGATTTACCATTCGTTGCAAAAAAATGTATTTTTAAATGATTTTCTTTTTACACAAAATTAAAATTTTTTTTGAGAACATTGTTCAATTTCAATGAATCTCTTATGAAACAAAATTATATTTTATTCGAAAATTTTATCAAGATTAAATTATTCACCAGGCAAAAAAGATTTTCTTGGCTTGTAGCCAGTATGGCACGTCAACTTTTTGTGATAAATCCATGGAGTCTGCCAATCAACTCTTACAAGAGCCACAAAGAGTTTCAAAAAAACAAAAATAAAAATTGATAACAAAGTTTATCAATTTTCCTTGATAATTTCATCAACAATAAAATTTTCTCCAATAAACTTATTTTTTATTTCATTTAATACGTAAGTTGGTATAATAAAAAACGCTTTTTAGCAAATTTTAAAATCCCAAGACATTACCTGTATGACAGACAAAAAAATGTTCTCTTTCCTCCATCATCCCATGGAACAATAATTTGTTCGGATTTTTTTTAACCAGCATAGCAGCAATGAGCGTTTTTCCCGAACCAGTATTCAAGCATATAATGGAATTTTTATTGATTGATTTTTCTAAGAGCTCATACTATAAAAAAATTATAAATTATAAAATAATTGGAAAATATTAAGTATCTCTAAATGTCATTATAGAGATACAATCACACGGGCATAAACTCAGAACAGTTTAATGTTTGCCAATATTATCATCATAAAAATATCTGCATTAACCAATCATTATATTCTTCAAAAGAGTTACTCCTGCGTTCCTTCTCCAATTTTAATAGATTTGAGCTGAGCAAGGAGATTTTTTACAAGTTAGAAACCTCTTCAGTGATATAAGATAAAATCAAAGTAAAAAATTTATCAAGTACAGATATTTTTAAATATAAATTTTATCCCAGACTACACGTTTTCAATTAACAAGGAAAAAAGCAAAAGAGAAAATAGTTCTCTATTTAAACAAATGAGTCCGACAATTTTGGTAACTTCGGTTAATGATTTAGGATTCTTTAGGTTTCTGTGTCACTCCGAACTTTAGAAAGAGATCATGAAAAGGTGGCTCCGACTCCAGTAAAATATGGAAATTGTTAATCAATATGGGAACTCAGAAAAAGAAACGGGATACTGTATATACATATGTATATGAAACCTTGAAAATGTTAAAAGGCATCAAAAAAGAGGGTACATTTCAACGAAGGTTGCACTTAAATAAAAATTTATTCAGGAAAGGAGAATCAAGAAGTGTAAGAATTTCACGTTGCAATCTTTAAAAATACTTTCCTCAAGAAGGCTAAATCACCCCAATAAATCGATCTTTATTTGGGTGATAAAATCAAAAACTTTAAATTTTACAAAGGTAGAACTTAGACTTAATTAAATTGAAGATTATACTGCTATGTAATTTGAACAGATTCATATAAAATTAAAGGAAGTATCTTTTGCGTTATCGATTAGTTTTATGAAGATGCAATACAACTTGAAGTTTATAAAAATGATTAATAGAAATTGTAAAAGGTGAGCAACCCACATGGTGCTTTCATTTATATAATTTACTAAAAGTGAACAATTTCAAATTCAACTTTCTTACGATTTGATGGAATAGTAATCAATCAGGGGTAAAGTAGAACAACACAAAAAGAAAAGGTTTCCCACTTTGCAACTTTTTTTGTTCAATTATCTATAAAAAATGTAAAAAAAACTTTGTGTACTTAACATTAGACTTAAAATGAGTTAAATAAAACTTTTCGAAAAAATAATAAGCTTTTTTATTTAATTACGCTGATACTATTATCTCAAGGTTTCTTCTCTAATTATTATAGCAGTTTTTCTTGTAAATAGCGCGGTGTTTTATAAATAACAGTAGATTTTTGACTTTTTAAAATGCTCAGGAGCGTACATCCGGGGGGCGAGGGGCGGCTTTTATAAGTAAAAGTTTCTGCTTGTTTATAAAACATGTATGATGATCGCATTATAGAATGTAATGATCATTCGATTATATGATAATGTCAGATAAGAGAATAAAAGAAGGAGTGTAGACTTTCGAATCAATCAAACATCATGCAAAGCTGCTCTGAAATTCCTATCGAACATATTTTACAGACGATGCGTGAGAGCTATATAATAATAATCCATTGCTTCAATATGCATACAATAAGTAAGCAATGTTTATCACAGTGTCTCCTCCTTGTTGTATTTTTGTTTCTCTTTCTGTCTTCTGTTTTTCTCTGCTAAAACTCAATTTCTACACTCAAGCTCTCTTCTTTCATTCAAGCCCTCTTCTCTGGTTTCTCCCCTATCTCATTCAGCTCTATTCTCTCCAGTGACGTAGCTAGGCATGAGGGGCCGTGCTCACTCTCCTATGTACCTCATGGTGCCCCCATGCATCTTATGCGATATCGGTTTTCGAAAATTTCTCCAATGAAAGGATAAAGAAAGTATAAATATCAATGAATATTGTTAGACTCGTGCTAAGAATTTTTTTTCAACAAACGTCACTTAATCTTTATCACTACGTTTGTTACATTTTGTAACATTTGAAAACTTTAATTTTTTCAAGTCAAGACATTTTTTTCAATGGTTATTTGGGAATGAATATTTTGACTAGCTATTCAGTTTAAAAGCAAGAATACTCTATTTGCTTAATATTTGAGCAGAGATATTTTTTATAATGTTCGATTGTTAAATTTTATAAGTAACACTGTACATAATTAATTAAATGTTTTTTTAAGAAAATTTGTTGATTATTATAATAAAAATATATCGAAACAAAATGTTTCAGTTGCTAAAAATGTACTTAATTTATTTATAACAGCTGTCAGAATTTTATTTGTAGACAAAAATATTCAAAAAAACGCAATTATTTTCTCTTCTCGTATACTTTGATTTATGTTAGTTTAAATAATTTTTTAATGATTTTGTGTTTTTAGACTTAATTAATTTTTTAAAAAATGATTAAATTACCCTTTTGTATACTATGATTCTTTACAATATGTAAAAAACACAAGTGCTACCAAATAAGCTACCTATAAGGGTTAGCTACTTAAACGTTGGCTTTTGCTGCTTATAAAAACTTGAAAATATCAAATAAACTCTCATTCTTTATGCCTCCTATTATTTTGAAATTATTCTGAGAACAGACGGTTCCATTTTAAAATAGTGAAAATTGCTTTATTAGTTTATTTTGTTTCCTTTCTCTCTTATGTTAATTATGTAGCAAATTTTTAAGTTTTGAGTAAAAGGTAAGGTGCAGCGGGTGTATTTTCATTGACAAGTCACTGATGTACCGCTTATGTCAAACTGAACAAATTCGTATCGATGAGGAATCGAATCCAGAGGCTTCCGTGCTGAGTCCATCATCTCAACTAACCTGCCATGCCACCCATAGAGTATGCTGTAGGGGATACGTCAAATTAGTTTTCAAAAAACTTAAGTTATGCCGTTAAAATTTTTTGGAAAATGTTAAAAGTTCTTTTACTTTTTGTAGATTTTTGTAGCTTTTAAACTATTTTTGAATGATGCTGAGAAAAATGAAATAATGCAATCTTAATTTATTGTTTTATTTCTGTTTGCACAATTATAACTTCATTTTATACCCTTGCCCCTGAATCAATCACATTTTTTCATATAAACATCGCAGGGTGTCTAGTAGACTCTTTGCCTTCAGAATACATTCACTCATATAAAACTATCCAACCTTCAGTTATTTGTTTTCCGTTATTTTCTCTGAATCAAATATCCTTTCATCAATTCCTGTAATGTGCCTAGTAGACCACTTCATTTTCAAATGAAAAGCCTATTCCACCCCCCCCCCCCCCCCCCCAACAATTTTGGGTTTTTTAAACTAGTGTATATGCGTTATGTAATTAAAATATTTTCGCTGGAAGTATAGTATTTAAATTCACTAAATTTGTAAAAAAAAATATAAAGTAGTCTTATAAATGTAGGACTTTAGGTATGCGCTGAATACACTCTATTTTAAAGGATTGCTTGAATATTTCGTCTAATTTTGAAAATTGCAACAAAAAAATTTCGCCCACCCCCTCCAATAATTTCGAGGATGTGCGCCCCTGCTTTAAACATAGGCCGATAAATGTGTATAGGAAAACAAATAACTAAAAAATATTCTCCCTAATTTATTTCTTATCTCAAAAACGACTGTACTCTCCTAGCTTTTATTTCAAAAAATCTAACAGGATGCAGATGAAGACTGAAATAAAAAATACCTGGTACTTTCTTGGAGTAAAGTTAAATTTACTAGCTTTAAACATAGCGTTATTCTAAAAAAGAAAATAATAAATGCAATATTATTTACTTATCAACATTTTTTTAATATATCGGCAAATCAATCAAACTCAGCTTATTAGCACGTAAAATAAAACCGAATCTAAAATCGTATAATATTTATTATGAAGGGGTCTTCTTGAAGGTGGTTTATGTCGACAACCATAATTATATATATATATATATATCCCCAAACATCAGTACGATTAGACAACGAATCATATTTTTTTCACTATTAACTAAATTTCTTACATTTTCTGTGTATGCTATTTGATGTTGTAAAAGTTGTAACTACTTTCCATACAAAAATTTGCCATGGGATCATACAAAAATGACGCCTCCACCCAAAAAGTTTAAAGTTTTAGAAATCCACCTCTGTAGTGATTTTTACCCCCCCCCCCCCCCACCATCCTCTATTTTTTAATACAGAGCATCTAGAATAAGTTTACCCCCCTCCAGGTAAGGGACGTGATAAATGTATGTCCCTGAGTTAGGTTTTGATATACGTAAATGGGGAGACAACTGTATAAAATTTCCCGTTTTTTGATAATACGCCTCCAATTGGATATCTAATAATCCCTTTGTAGTAATGTATCTTAGGGTTAGAGTATTCAACATTACCTCATAACGTTTTACTCAAAAAACTGGCCCAAGTGTGTGAAAAGTATTTGCTTTTTTGGATAAGTTAACTAAAAATGGATGTTTAGTGTCTTGAGTGTTAGAGTAGTGAATAAATTGCAATCACATTTGTTTTTTCGATTATTTGTCTTTTAATTATTTTTGAATGGTTGTTAAGTAATAAAGAGGTCGGCATGAGTGTTATAGCAATTTTATTATCAATGACTATAATGTAATGTTGAAAAATATATATTTCAGAACTTGAGACTTTTTCATACTATTTACTGATGTTAATCAAAAAGAAATTTTATTACAATTATCTTTAACTTGAATTATCGCAGAAAACCATTATCTTTTCCTTCGAGTTGTACAAGTTATAAGAATATAAGTTTTAATCTCTTAACATCATATACATTGATAACAAAATCGCTAAAACACTTGTCTTCCCTAACGTTTAGTTATAATTTAAGCTAAAGAGATTATTAGAAATATATTTGTAACCAACTATAAAAACAATTCTCCCTTTCTTCTTTTAAAGATCTAACCTAACTTAAGTCCTAATATGTTAAACAAATGTATACTATAGACCAAAGGTTGACAAATTACGGGCAGTGGGGCGCATACGCTCCTCCAAAGGTTTTTATGAAGATAGTTGGGAAAAAAACTATTTAAGCTCTTTGGCAGCTAATTTACTATCATTGATGCAAACAATTTTGATTGACAGGAAAGTTTATAATAGAGTTCAAGCTATTTTCACCAAAATGGCTTATTTTATTCCTTCTCGTTTTTATTTTCAGTTGAGTTTGTAGTTTAAATTTTGAAGAATAAAGTTACCTATGATTTATATTTGTTTTAAATGTATAATAAACGTCAATCTCGTAATTATATTGAAGAAATTTTATAATTAACAATATTAACCAAAAAAATTAACCATAAAAATCAAGATTTTGATGAAGAAAAATAATTTGTTTCTCATACTGAATGTTGAACTCGAATCAATAAATACAAAAATAAAATTTAAGTTTCATTTTTTAAAAATATTAACAAAAAAACAAATTGTTCACTTTTTCATGTATTGCCCATTTTACTATACCATGCATCCCTTTGGAATTAGAATTTTCAAATGCGGCCATTTTTGTAAAAAGTTTGTCCACTCTTGCTATACACTATATAAAGGATTATCAAATCTTTTGACAAAGAAAAAAACAAACTGAAAGAATGAAATTTCATTTAAAGACTTCCCAAAGAAACATGAAAGAAATATAACTTCATTTGTCAGATATCAACTAATATTTTGTAAACAGAAAAACTTCTTTATTTATGTTTTTAATTCAAATAATATTTGGAAAGAGTAAAAACGATCAAAAGAAGTTTATACTTTTATGCATTAAATCAGATATGTTTATTAAAAAATATTTAAAAATTATGTCTAACATTTCTAAATAATGTAAATCATGAAATTTTCGCCATATTATTTTATATTTTTTTTGCAAAAATATAAGTGGCGAATATAATCTGAAATTTTCACAAAATTATGTAGAAAACATATGTTTGCTCGTCGAAAAAGAATTATGCCAACTTCTAACACGCAAATCGTGAAAACTTACTTGGAAATTTTTTGATTTACAGTATTAAAAATTTCAATACTGGTTTTCGTGATTATACTTCGGATTTAATAGCAACCTATTAAAAATTTCACTTAAAAAATTGTCTTATTTTATTTTTTTGCATTCATGGAGTTCGAACACATACTTTTTAGTTGTTACTATTTTTTATGTAAAATATGGGGGGACTAACATCTTAGCCTTTAGTTTCTTCATGGTTGTTACACAATACGATTTTTATTCAAAAAAAATGAGAAATTGATCAAATTAAATAATAAAACGAAAGAATAGAAATAATAATCTTACAGAAGTAAGATGACTGTTCTAAAAGATGTTAAATTCTTATATATTAGGATAATAACTTAACGAAAAGATAGAAACAAGTTGTGCTATCAATATTATAAAAGAAAATTTTAAAGTTTAGTTTAAAATTCCTGGACCGAGAATCAGGTGTCAGTAAAAGATGCGCGCAAGCAGGTGCGTATCATGGGATCGTGGCGCCCCAGGGCAAAGGTTGTGAATGGAGCCCCTCACCGCTTGCTCTTCCTTTTCTCACTCATCCCCACCCCATGCTGGCTTAAAAAGTGATTTAGAAAAAAATTGCTCACATTTTTATAAGCCACATAATTCAGATATATACTGACTGAATCAAAGACAGCCTCCATTAGATGTTCATTTTTTTGTTTTAGCAGAAGCAAAATTATCGATAACTTCGTCAAAATCAACACAATCGAGAACTTCTTTCTCAATGCTCATAAGAAACAGACTTTGGAGGTGGGCTGGCCACATAGTGCTACTTAGGTACGACTTAATAAGTTTTAACTTGCTGAATGACCTTTCACAGTATGCAATAGAAGTTCCAATTGTCAGCATGATCCTCAGAGCCACTTGTAGATTCGGACAGAGTCCTGAGTGCGAGGACAGGAAAACAGGTAACTCCATAGCGTTTGTCAGTTTTTCCTTCAGAGGTTTCAAAAACATTTGAATGTTCTCAATTCCCATCTCAAGCTCTGCTGCGTTAACTTCAGTTGCAATGAAATAGCGCCCGGGGGAATTGCCCCCCTCCCCTCCCCCTTGATATGGGCACTGCACGCAAGTAAAGCAAAAAAAAAATTTTTTAACATTTTTTTCTGGTAATGAAAGGGTTAATTGATTGCGGTCAGAAACAAAGTTAAATTGCCACTTAACCCATTTAAAACCAAGCAAGGCAGACAACTTTAGTAATTCCTATTTAATTCCATTTAACCCATTTAAGACCAAGCAAAGCAGACGATATCTAAAAAAACGCAGGCGATTTATATTCAAAGTCATTGAAAAAAGCAGATGAAGATGAAATTACTTATGTTCCAAAATAGGAACATTGGTCGTAAATGGGTTAAAGTAGGAATTCATCTGCGTTCCCTTTGGGAACATTGGTCGTAAATGGGTTAATAAAAAAAGATATGAACATGAAACTTGGCATACATTCTTAAGTTTCTTATTCATAAAATTATCATCTTAGTCTATAAAGTTATGTCAAAAACCTAATTCTGATGATAAGAATACCAAATTTTTATAATTTTGAACCATTTTTGATTGAAATGTCTATGCGAATTCCAAAGAAAAAAAAAACAAAATTAAACAAAATAAAAAATTTCTTGTAAAAAATGTGTTTATGCTAAAATGATTTTACAATATTTTTTTCCTATTTTTCTTTTTGAAAATAACTTGCTCATTTTTGATTTTACAAAAACTATTCTATTTAATTGTACAGCTTTTTAAAATAAGTACACTAAAATCTGAAGATTAAAGACAAGTAGAGTTACAAAAAATTTAATATTTTCTAGAAAAAAAATTTAAACAATACTTGCTGACTCACCACTATTGAATATCCGTGGACTTTTTCTGATTATTTTTCATATGTAAAACTAGAAGTCGTGTGTTTTTGTCTAGATTTACTGAATAAAAGTAATTATATAAACACTATAATTTAGAATTTCAAATATCAATGGGGCTAGAAATGACGCTAAAACACTTATATCTACTTCTTGAAAGAAAAATATAAAATTTGAAATTTGTGATTTTTTGAAAATTTTTAATTCAAAAAATGAAATTTTTTTCTTTTTCATGATATATATAAAAATTTATTATCACTTGCTTATCGTTTGCTACATACTCTAGAATCATTTATTTTTACAAATGTTTAAAAAAAATGTAATAACTGGACTTTACTTCGAAAAATTAAGTCCGAATTTTAGTAAAAAAAAGGGACCACATTTTGGGATGCGCATAATGTGAACATTTAGAGAAAATTTTTGAATGAAAATGGTATCATTGGAAAGCTATACTCTTTGTTGGTAAAATAGGCTAGGTTTTACAAATAAATATTTTTTTATTTTTCCAAAATCTGCTTTTATGTCAGTTCAGTCAACTTTTATCTAGTTTAAAAAAATACGAATAATTAACGTGATGAGTTTATATACTATTTTTTCAATATTTTATATTCACAAAGGTAGTATATGGTTTTTTACATTTTAAAATGTTATAGTTAAAGAAAACGATCGAAAATTAATATATATTTTTACTTTTTATAGGTCAGTAGTATAGGTCAGTATAATATTTTTCTAATAAATTTAAAATTATTTTTGAATTGAAAAATATCGATCGAATGTACATTTTTGTTGGATTAGCGTAGTCAACTTTTATTTCGAAACAATTTTTATTTAGTTTAGATACTACCTTTCTGATTTTTAAGGAAAGTCATTCGTTATATTTATACCGACAGTGTGCGAGGAATAAATCACATTATTGATTGATTTTAGAGCATAACTATGCGAAGAAAGATGAACACATGTTGCATTACGCGTTTGTGAGCGCAGTGAATTCTTATCTCGCATACGCTTCACCACATCTTTAGCACGCGTGTGTGGTTTATTTTATCGGGCAACTGTACGCTTTGTTTATTTGTAGTGTTCCTAGCTTAAATTTTCGTCAAATATTAAAACGCTTATAACTTTTCCATTTCTCAACAAAATGTATCTTGCGATATACCAAATTAAAACATTATTTATGGGATTTCAGAATACATTACTTATATCATAAGTACTTGAGAAATACCGTTTTACTGTTTTTATATTCCATGGGCTTCATTACTATTAATTAGCAGATGAGGGATGCATATTTTTTATATTTGGCAATTTTAAACTATAGCTTGTTACATTTTGACAAATTTTTACCTTTAATTTGTAACAATTTCCCAGACAATTATAAAACCACTCTACTATCACAACGTCAATTTATTTGTAGGTTTTTATAAAATAGTTTTTGTTTTCCCTTTTTTTTATAAATTAACCTTCGTTTTTATTTTGCTTATGACTTTAGGATTATTTGCCAAAATTTTAAGTTAGTTCATAATGTATACGATTAAAAATAGTTGCCGAAATTTTATTTGCTTTTTTATTTTTAAAGATATATATTATTTTTATTATTGTTTACTGCATAATTTCTATGCCACAAAAAACATTTTGGAATACGCTTAGTGATGTGTTCATAGGAGGAAAAAAAGAGAATATAAAAAGATCAAAATATGTGTTTTAATAAATTTTTCTCAATAAGTAACCTCATGAAATTATATTCTTTTTTTCATTATAAATTACTCACTTACAATACCTTAACTTAATTTGTAGATTTTTATATTGTTACATTTTGACAAATTTTCACCTTTAATTTGTAACAATTTCCAAGACAATTATAAAACCACTCTACTATAAGAACCAAAATTTATTTGTAGATTTTTAAAAAATGTACAATTTTTTTTTTGCAGTATGGGTTTATTATTAGATCACACATAAGTCGCAAACATGTGAATAAACAAGAATCTTGCTGGCGCAAGCAAAGCACGAATAGTATATTTTGAGGAGTGGCGAGAGCAAGTCATCGGCTGATATCATCCTCTGGAAGAATCTTCCTTGTGCTTTGTTCTTTGCAGGAGAAACTTCTGCTTGTTGTTTGGCGGGAAGGATCGTCCCTCCTGAAGGATCTTCAGGCTCCATGATGCTGTGATCTTTGCCATATGCTGGAAAATTCGAGACGGCGAATCTTTGGATTTGCATCTTCTCATGGGTGGGTTGGGTGGGTGATAAAAGTGAAGAAAAAAAGAATAAAGTGATGTGCCTGTGCGTGGCTGCTCCTTAAATAGTCGCTAGCCAGCGGAAGGATACCCTTCCTTGCCATTGACTGCGCAGGGATACCCTGCTGGTGTTAACTAGGGGGCGGTAACTGAAGCTATCGGTCAGTTAGTGCAGCCAATGGGGAGCACAGGACTTGAGGGGGCTGGCGTCTGTGGAGCTGCTGATAGTCCCTATCTCTATGGCATTGGTATTACTCAGACACAGGCACCAAGGGCGAGAATCTCGCCATTCTTTTTTTGGAATTTTCTGTCCATATTTTGCTAGATGTAAGATTTGATATACCTCATTCATACGATATTACAAAAGTTATTACTTATATTTTTTGCAATTTGCACGATATGAAATTATAAATTTGTCCTATATGTTTTGTATTTATTTTTATATGAGGTGATGAGTTTGTATGTGTGAGTGTCGCTTGAAGCATTCTCATTGGTTGAAATTATTTATATGTTTTGTGTGTATTTTTATATGGTGTAATGAGCAAAAATACACAGAAAAGTTACGACTATATTAAAAACAAATAACTCACCACCACACCATATAACACCATTATCTCATCAGACCATATAAAAAATACACACTAACAAAGATCCTATGTTTCGAGCGACGCGGGAAACGACCATGTGACCGACTACTTATTATATATTAGATAACATTTGTTCCGTGAAATTCTTTACATAGTCCTTCTATAGGTATCCAATTTAAAAAGGAAATTCCATTTTTTGAAATTCTTTAGCATTTTAACCTAATTTTAATTAAAAATTTCAGTCAAATTATTATGAAATTTTAGTTACCTAATAGGCTTTTACTTCAAGGTCCAATAATTTTGAGTTATGTCAACTATATAGAAGAAACAATAAATATATAAAAAAAAATAAAAAAATATTTTGAGCCTTTAATCAGGATCATTTTTGACCACAATCTCAACTTCAAATTAACATATAATTTTACCAAAACGATTTGAATTAAAAAAATGGAAATTATATAAAATTTCCAATTTTATATTTTTCTTTCAAAAAGTAGATATAAGTATTTTAGTGTAATTTCTAGCCCCATTGATATTTGAAATTCTAAATTATTGTGTTTATATAATTACTTTTATTCAGTATATCTAGACAAAAACACACGACTTTAAGTTTTAAATATGAAAAATAATCAGAAAAAGTCCACGGATATACAATAGTGGTGAATCTATAAGTATTATTTTATTATTTTCTGGAAAATATTAAATTTTTTGTAACTCTACTTGCATTTAATCTTCAGATTTTAGTGTACTTATTAAATAGAATAGTTTTCGTAAAATTAAAAATGAGCAAGTTATTTTCAAAAAGAAAAATAAGAAAAAAATATTGTAAAATTATTTTAGCATAAATACATTTTTTATAAGAAATTTTTAAAGTTTTTACTTATATTTTGTTTAATTTTGTTTTTTTCTTTGGAAAATAAAAATTTTGTTTTAATTTTTTCGCATAGACATTTCAATCCTTATCGAGGTAGCAAAAATGGTTCACAATTATAAAATTTTAGCATTCTTATCATCAGAATGAGGTTTTTGACATTACTTTATAGGCTAAGATGATATTTTTATGAATAAGAAACTCGAGAATGTATGTCATGTTTCATGTTTATCTTTTTTTATTAACCCATTTACGACAATGTTCCCAAAGGAAACGCAGACGAATTCCTACTTTAAATGGAATTAAATAGGAATTACTAAATTGTCTGCCTTGCTTGGTTTTAAATGGATTAAGTGGCAATTTAACTTTGTTGTTTCTGACCCCAATCAATTAACCCTTTCATTACCAGAAAAAATATTGTTAAAAAATTTTTTTTTTGGTTTACTTGCGCTAAGGCCGTATCAAGGGGGAGGGCAGTGGGGGGCAATTGCCCCGGGCGCCATTTTATTGCCACAGAAGTCATCGCAGCAGAGCTTGAGATGGAAATTGATGACGTTAAAATGTTTTTGAAACCTCGGAAGGACTTTGGGACATCCTAAAATGATATTTACTTCATCAATATCCAAGTGTTAATTCATTAATTCTGTCTCCTCGCATTTATACATCTAAAATATTCAGCTATATTAGCGTTTGTCAAACACATCAGCAGAATTTCAATTGTCTTCATTCTTTTTTCCTTTATTTTCAATGAATACTAAAAGAATTTTTCCATTTTAAAAATATAAAAATGTTTCAATAATAAATATGTATTTCCGTTTTCAAGAAAGATATCGATCAATAAGTGCGAAACACAAAAGTTGTGTAAATTCTGTACACCTAAAATACTTTTGCTTAAAAAAGCTTAAAAAATTATTGAAGGTAGAGCTGTTAATACCCGTTCTATTTTCTTCGGTACATAATTCCAGTAGTTTGATCCGGTCCATAGACGTTATAACCCTTGTTTGTGCTGTGACGTCCCGATTGACTCAGACCAGACAGGGAACACGCCTGTTTGGTGTTATAATGGGATCGCTGTTACGCTTTAAACAATGCCAAGAGAGAAATTGGTTAAAAGTTACGAAATCCATCGTCAAAATTTATAACCCACAATCGTTTTTCAAAATGAAAATATAAGATTAACAGTTTACCAAAGAAAAAAACAAAAATATTTTATTACATACCAGTTTGCATCCAGGTGTTCAATTTAAAATATGGCTTTGATATATTAGATCAAATAGTTGGAAAATAGAGTGTCAAAGTAGTTTCAAGAAGATGACCTGTTCACTCTTTTTATTTCTTTCTTGGAGGAATAAATGTTACACTTGTCTAAACCAAACTCAGTAATTGAAAGTAGCAAGGAGAGACATCCGGCATAAATTTGCTTAAGAAATGGTACACAAGCATATTTCGCAAAAGATATTAATGATGCTGAACCAACAATAAGTAATAAGTAATCTCTTTTTTTGGGACCGAATAAAACTAATATCTTTAAAACGTGCTTTCACATGACTTTAATGCACCTTTAAGATACCAAAATATTTGCATGATTCGGTTCCAAAAAAAACCGGATTACATCCTTGCTTCCTCTTGATTTAAAAAACGTAGCACACTCAAAGTATGTAAGTTTATCAACAACAAGTTTCACACTTTATAAAGATTTTAAAATGAATTTTGAATCAATTTTCCTTAGTTGACCCAAATAAGGGTATTACAGGTTTATATCTAAAATTATGTTTTAGAATGAGTCTTTAAATATTCAACTCACGTTTTAATACGAGAGTTGAAGTAGCTTTTTTTTTATAAAAAATCAGCAATTTATAAAAAGAACCATTTGGAAAACGTATTTGAATGTAGAGGAAGTAGAAAATGTTATGTTCTATACCATAATTTTGCTTAGCTGTATAAAATGATAAAGATTGGTGTATGGGGCTACATTATTATTTCTAGCTCTTTAGAACAAAAAGGGCTTCACGCATTCAACAACATCTTAGTGAAGGAGGTACACCATCCAGTTACTATCCAGACTAATGTGAGCTTAACTTGTCTGGACACCGCATGTAGGATGATTCCAGAAGATGTGCTAGCTCAGTATAGAAGGTATATCTGCCTGATTGGCCTGAAGCGTTGAAACTCTAACAGTTTCAATTTCCTTTAAAACAACTCGAGTGGTTCCCAAAGTAGGCCGCAACGCCCCCACTACACCGTTCTGATAGAAAAAGATTATACCCATGATAAGTTGTTTTGTTTGGATCGTTTTCAAGAATTGTCAATCTTACTAAATCAACGATTCTTCTGATTCCCAATTAATATTCTCATCCCAAATATAGTAACTCATTTTTTTAAAATTTGCACCATCTTTTCCATTCATCAGGAAAAGGAGATAATTTTCATATGTCAACATTTTTTGAAAGTAATTTATCATTTGATTCGTTTGCGTCTCTATTTTTTTTAAATTTCGATTGAAGGGGGGATTGTCAATCTTGACTTATCTTGGAATCATGCTAATTTGAAAGAAAGACTAAAAATGCATCTCTTCAATCACCATTATTTTTTGGATTGTCTCTTTTTTAGTATTTGTTATCATCATCATCATCATCATCATCCATTCGCTCTAATGAGCAGGTCTTTGTCCTGGCGAGCCAAGGTCGACTTAGTATTTGTGATATATTACTCAAATTTCATTTTTCATCAATTCTAGCCTATAAATCTGTATACGCAATTTAATGCTATGTATTGGCAAACATTTTATTTTGAGGTATTTTTAAATCGCTGCGCAAATCATCAGCCGTGCTTTGACATTCCGTGCGATTTCCTCTTCGTTGTACGTGATATTCACTTTAAATATATCTTTAGGATAAATAGCTTTTTTTCGTATCTAATTGCTGGTGTTGTGCATGCAATTTTAGTGTTTTGTAATACATGCATGATAAACACCACTTCTTTAGTAAACCTTTAATCACAACTGTTTTTAGGAAAGCAATGCTGGCTCCTTCAATGCATCTACCTCTTTTAAAAAAGAGCCCATATTCACTGCAATAATTTTTGTTGAAAGAAGATTGAACGCTGAATTACTCTGCAAATTCCTAAGTAAAATCTCCCAACTTGACTCTTCCTTAAGTTTTATAAAAGCTGATTTTGTAATTGGCATTAACTACGATCAAGATATTTCAAATAAACTCAATAAACAACAAGAAGCTGTCATTCAAAAGTTTAGAAATGGCTTGATAAATATCCTAGTTGCTACAAGCGTTCTTGAAGAGGGTGTTGATATTCCAAAGTAATCGTCGTCTATTTTAACATGTTTATCACCTTTCCATCATAAATTGTGGCTAGATATGCGCTTGCAGCACGAAAAGAAACCGTTTGGCGCGTGTCCGCTAACACCTAAATTATTATTTTACCCGCAAAAGTCATTAAATGAATGTATTTTTAAATTCTTCTAACCATTTAATGAGCAGATGCAAATGTATTGCAAGGCTACTTTTATATTTTCACTGATGAAGTTTTTAAATGAAAGAGAGTTTATTTTATCATTAACCAAGTTTATTTAATAAAAATATAAACATCAAGTTCAAGAAGGGACTGCTAATGCAAAATAACTAAATTCCATTTTTTTTTTAATTTTCCTTTACCAGAATTTGATGAGTTTTTGCTTATAAAAAAGGAAAACCAGTATGGCTTACCTAATTTCATGAAAGGTTTGAAAATTTTATTATAAGCCATAAGGTAAAATGAGAAAGTCAAATTGTAAAAAAAAAATTGTAGCCAAAAATTTCTTCAATTTTCTGGACCTTTATGTAGTTTTGCTGTAAATTTTCAGACCAATTAGAATCCTTTAGTTGTAACGAATCATAATATTTTAGTTTGACTGTGTCTAAAGTACAAGACCATTTAATAGTCGTTTAATTAACAAATAGAATAAATACCAATATATTCATTTCCTTTTGAATCAATTGTGAATGGTATGTAAACCTGATCTGAAAAAAATACATGATTAATTTCATCGCACTTACAGGCCCACATTCAAGGAGGTAGGAACCAAACAAGGCTTCTAATGAATAAGAAATAGATTTTCCACAGCATTTGTTATACAAAATATGGCTGTGAAGTGATTCGTTTTTGATAATAAAACATGGAGGAAGCCAAGAATCATTTGGCAAAAACTTTGACAAAATCATATACTCATCAAGATTCTTATCAGAAGCAGAAGAAAAGAGCTTTGCATTGCTAACCTAAAAGAAAAGGTATTGATTTGTTAATTACATTTTACATTATACACATCTGAACATTGAAATAAAGTTTCGTGCGTAGCATTTTATCAAATATAATATAACGAAAATTTTAATATAAAAGATTTTCGTATTCCCAATTTCTTGATAATAGTTAACTAGAAGTTTAGAAAAAATTCTGATTGTAAAGAAAATAAGAGGTAAAGAAAATTTCAATAAATCTTAAACACAACTTTTTTCCATACCCAAACAGACTCTTTCATAAATTCTTACAAAACATCCATCTTACATTCTTATCTTCCTTCATCCTGTAATTGGCTAATTTTGTGTTAATTAATATTAACATATCAAGAAAGTTTGTTCAAGGTCATATGTTTGTTTGCCACAGCAAAGCTTGCAATTTTTGCATGCTATAAACTAGATACCATTGGGTAGAGTATTGTGGCAAGTTGTACTCAGTTTTTACATATAGATTAAAAATCAGAACAAATTGCTTACCAACGATCTTTATTGGCAGGACGCCTAGAAAATAGGGAACACAAACTAGAACTATTTTCACAGTCTGAGATTACAGTTTTTCCTTGGTTCCCATATTGTAATCTTTCAGTAAATAAAATCGATTCCAATTTTGTCGATTATTGTGGCCGGGTGAACATTGTATGATAGTCATTTTATAAAATGTTATCCCATTCCCAACAAAGAATTGTTGAAAGTAAAATATCATATTCTTTCTGCACTTTCTTGTAATAAAATAGATACACAATCTGAGTTTATCGTGATGGCCCATTGATACCTCAACTGCACCTAGAAACATCGGAAGACCATAGAAAGAAATGTGACCTCTGGCCATAGCTCCTGTCGTTATTTCTTTCGATTCATCTTTTTAACTATTGGTTTATATTGTATGCTTTTATCATATGGGCAACAATCATAATGTAAATTTCCCATTTGAAAGTGTTTTTTTTTAGAAAAATGCCTTCTTTGTTGAAAGCGCTGCTATTACTAAATGGGATTTCAAATTTATATCAAGATCATTACTTTTTTTTATAATCCTTGCACAAGTTAAACAATCTCGGATAAAATTTTGCACAGACATTGGCAAACACACACAGAAACCACCTTTATTGGTAGGACGTAGAAACAGACACGACGACACACACAGGCACGAAAACACACGAATCCATATACATCTATATACAGTACACACACACCGATATACACATAGGAAGGATATGAATATACCTAGGTTACCCTATGCTCATCACAATTTTTTATTTGACAGGTCCTTGTGTTCTCCAATTAGTGTGAATCTTTTATTTAGATATTCGACTACGAATGACTTTGTCACAATACATCAACAACTTCTGAGATATCAAAGAAACTGCCTAATCAGAGTTTTTGATCCAAGCAAACCTTGTAAATGGGGAATAAAATTTTACCATATAAATGATGCACGGACATCATTTATGTATTTTCACCTGAAATTAATATTTAGAATTATAGTGACTAATATTATTTATCCGTAGTTTATATAACCGAACATTTATTGCTGGACGCTTCTATCCTACCTAAACAGGAATAATTTGTGAAGCTCGTATAAATTTTAAGACAGTTCTCATTATGAGAAGCGAGCAGTCAACACTATGGTCCAATCTTGTTCTATGGGGAAAAAAGAAAGCACGAGTTTATGTTGGTCTACAACTAGTTAATAATAATTTAAACTAGTTTTATAATTTAAGTTGCAAAATTTTAGAATAAAAACTATATTCGTATATTCCTTATAGAAGACAGGGTAAGGAAGTCTGTCTTCTCGTTTGGGATCACACAAAATCAAAACTTTGAACACAGAAAAAACTTCTTCCTCCACTGAAAAACATATTTTACAAGATTGAAAAGATGATTCAATAAAAAAAAATAACATCTCATAAAAAATTTTTGATCACATAAACTAAAAATTTTTACTAATAGTAAAAGTAAAATTAGTCTTTACTATTTTTTTTTGAAATTTAGGCGAAGAACATGATACTTGATGAGGCTTCAGTGAATCTGGAAGATACAAAATTTAAAACTTTTTTGGAAAAACTTCACGACATACAAAAAAGTTTGCCGAATGAATCCTTTGAATACTTAGATGTACTCTTTAATTTTTCATTACTATTTTTTGCTTAAATCTTTTTTAAGTTTGGTATATTATATTAGCTTTATATTTTGATATCAACAATTAACATTTTAATACCAGTGGTCAAGGAGTGTTGAAATAAATTCATAACAAACTGAACTGATTCAAAAGTGTTTAACCTTCGAACTACGGGCCTATGGTAATTTACTCCACACATATTTTCAAAAGCAAATTACAAAAAATTTTCCCATTATGTAAAACTCAAAAAATATATGTAAATTTTCAATTAAATCTCTACTTTCTGAAAAACAAGTTTAACTAAAATAATTCCTTTATTTTTGTTCTTATATAGCGAAATACACATCAGATTTGCTACTTTGTTTCTGTGTCAATTCTTTGAAAATTATGTTTATTGTTTTATGAAGTTCAAAGATTATCTTTTTTTTCATTCAAAAAGTTTAGCTATCATTTATTTTGTTATTCAATATTATCTTTGTAAGAAAATATTTTTTTATCTTACCAGTTTTCTTATTTCCAATAAACAAACATATTTAGATAGACAATATAGCAAAAAAATCTTACAAAGACCTTTGGGTTGATGTTTTACATTCTGATTATATATATTTATAAAAATCAAAAAATACAATAATCACTTTTTATAAAATTTAATAACAGAGCATTTAAAAAGAACCACAAATTTATGTACAAGCAGAAGTTTATGTACAATTATAACAAAAAAAGTCTGAATGATTCTTACATATTGATAAAAAACATTTTTTTGTATTTTCTTGTTCTACTTTTTTTGGGTAGACACAAAGAACCGAATCCAAAATTTGTAGTTTGTGGTACAAAGTTTGGAGAAAACCCGTAATAGCTCAAGAGTGTGATTGTTTTCATGTTCATGTTGGAGGCGGCAGCCCTCAATTTCATTGATTCTTCGCTGAGAAGTAGAGAAAGTTTTTTTTATGAAGACTTTCCTTCCACTACTTCTCACAGATGTAAATTCTTCAGAAGCATTGAACTGAGCGATGATGAAAGAATTGAGGCATGCGATATCAAAGTAGTTGCTAAACACACATCTTGTCCATCTTCTGCAGGGTTTATAGCTTCTATACTCTTTGAGCATTCTGTTCCCCACATCAACGCCACTTTTGAATTTATTATATTCAAGCAAAGGTTCTGGTTTGCCAGAGATAGAACTTGTTTCTACCTTCT
This sequence comes from Nectonema munidae, assembly GCA_030549495.1. Classification (NCBI taxonomy): domain Eukaryota; kingdom Metazoa; phylum Nematomorpha; class Nectonematoida; family Nectonematidae; genus Nectonema; species Nectonema munidae. The sequence goes on along the minus strand of JAUIRK010000292.1, from coordinate 389,859 downwards.
TTCTGTGTTGGGAGGAAAGAATGTAGACAACCTTAAAGTTTCGCTTAGCGTGCTTTTTTGGAATATGTGCAGATAAGGAAGCCTTTCTAGAATAAACGATGCGAGAATCACATTCGTTCAACCGAAAAGTTTTTACGTACGCTAGCTGTAGAATCTTATGAACGAATCTTCTTGATGCCATAACTGTTCCACAGATCGTAAAATTTCTAAGTGCCCATTTTGCAATTTCATGAGACGTAAAAAACGATCCATAAAAATGCCACAGCCGTCAAAATTCATAAAATTCACTTTGTAATAAAAAAATTTTGCCATGTTTATATGTGCAACTTATTGACGTTATTTTTTTAGGTTTGTTTTACTTTTTTTTGTTTTTTATTTTTATACCTATTTTTAATTCTAACGCACTTTTACAACAGTCTGCTACTTTAACTTATATTCATTAAGTATATTCCTCACAACTGCGCTCCTAATCCTTGGTCTATTCTCCAAACTCTGACAACGGCTAAATGCAACGATGGTTTCAACTTAGAAAGACTTGAAATTCTTGGTGATGCGTTTCTGAAAGTCATTCTCTCAATATTTTTATTTTGTAAACACTGCGATTATCATGAAGAAAAGCTATCGTTTTTCCGAAGCAAATTGGTATTATTTACTTCTATAAGCGGGTTTATATTTTCAAACTCTCTTTTGCCTCATTCCTTTACTTATATTTAATTGCATGTTGAATTCTTTACTATTCACGGGAGCAAATGTTTTTTGGCTTGTCCAACTTTAGTTGTAGTTTCTAGACGAGAAATCAAGTGTATACATAGCGTTTGAAAATCAACATTTAGATTTACTTTATTTTTCTTTTTTTAAACACTGAATCCTGCTTTCAATTAACCCTTTAAATTAACTAATCAAATTGATTTTAAGTTTAAATAATTTTCTATTTATCAATTTTTTTTCTTCAAATTTCATCCTTTATAGTGAAAATACCGCCTTCACATAAAATAGATGCTAGATAAAATAAATCGTCTTTCTATTTTCAGATCAATTCTTAAAGCGAGTTAAAGTAAGCCTTTTGAAATTTTTATATATTTGTTTTAAAGCAGTCTTCTATAAGATTGCTGATGCGGGTTTTAAGAACATATATCCCTCAACTACACAACAAGTTATTTGCTGAAGAGAAATTACTACGATCCACTAATGTTTTAACGTTTTCGCAAACGACCTATAATATGAAGCCAATAAATCTCTTCATACACAAAGCCTCTAATACTAAATAAGAGAAGTTAAAAATGCTAATGTTAGTATCCAGATTGAAAACCATCTCTCCCGAAATAAATTTGCATTTTCTCTATCTGTTTTATCAACATCATCATTTACTAAGAAAATCCTCCAACTTTACTCATTCGTATTTCAAAAACGAACCTCATAATTCCATCCTATCACTCAGACATGTGAAAATGATAACATCTTATCGTATACGTATTATTGAAACAATGTACATCATATATCGATACAATATTTGCACTCTATGGCTTAGACATCCAGCATTTGTTATAAGAGTTTGATTGATTGTTTAGACTCAGTGTTTCTGATTATTTATTATTGATTTTATATTATAAATATGGAGTTAAAAGTAAATAAAGTACGATTAATGAAAAAATTAAATACTAAAACCAATATCAGGTTTCAAATTAAGATTCTTAAAAAAAATCATTTTAAATCAAACTATTTCAAAATATGTTCCTTATTGTGGCTCAAGTGGCTGAAAGAGATTTCAAGAAGTACAGTATTAATATTGAAAAGACTAAAGATAGAGAAACAAAGAAAAAAGAATTGAAAAATAAAATAGTAGTATTTACTTTTGAAAAATAAATGGAAAGAAGAAGAAAAAGATTCCTCGGAAGGTCAAGCTGGGCCTGATAGTTCTTTTATAAAAACGGATGTTTTCCTAAAAAAACACTTTCCAATGAGAAGTTTACATTATGATTATTGCCCATATGATATAAGCATACAATATAAACCAATAGTTAAAAGATGAAGCGAAAAAAAATAACGACAGGAGCTATGGCCAGAGGTCAAATTTCTTTCTTTGGTCTTCCGATATTTCTAGGTGCAGTTGAGGTATCAATGGGCCGTCGCGATAAACTCAGATTGTGTATCTATTTTATTACAAAAAAGTGCAGAAAGAATATGATATTTTACTTTCAACAATTCTTTGTTGGGAATGGGATAACATTTTATAAAATGACTATCATACAATGTTTACCCCGGTCACAATAATCGACAAAATTGGAATCGATTTTATTTACTGAAAGATTACAATATGGGAACCAAAGTAGAACTGTAATCGCACACTGTGAAAATAGTTCTAGTTTGTGTTCCCTCTTTTCTAGGCGTCCTGCCAATAAAGATGGTTGGTAAGCAATTTGTTCTGATTTTTAATCTATATGTAAAAACCAAGTACAACTTGCCACAATACTCTGCCCAATGGTATCTAGTTTATAGCATGCAAAATTGCAAGCTTTGCTGTGGCAAACAAACATATGACCCTGAGCAAACTTTCTTGATATGTTAATATTAATTAACACAAAATTAGCCAATTACAGGATGAATAAAGATAAGAATGTAAGATGGATGTTTTGTAAGAATTTATGAAAGAGTCTGTTTGGGTATGGAAAAAAGTTTTGTTGAAGATTTATTGAAATTTTCTTTACAATCAGAATTTTTTCTAAACTTCTAGTTAACTATTATCAAGAAATTGGGAATACGAAAATCTTTTATATTAAAAATTTCGTTATATTATATTTGATAAAATGCTACGCACGAAACTTTATTTCAATGTTCAGATGTGTATAATGTAAAATGTAATTAACAAATCAATACATTTTCTTTTAGGTTAGCAATGCAAAGCTCTTTTCTTCTGCTTCTGATAAGAATCTTGATGAGTATATGATTTTGTCAAAGTTTTTGCCAAATGATTCTTGGCTTCCTCCATGTTTTATTATCAAAAACGAATCACTTCACATCCATATTTCGTATAACAAATGCTGTGGAAAATCTATTTCTGATTCATTAGAAGCCTTGTTTGGTTCCTACCTCCTTGAATGTGGGCCTGTAAGTGCGATGAAATTAATCATGTATTTTTTTCAGATCAGGTTTACATACCATTCACAATTGATTCAAAAGGAAATGAATATATTGGTATTTATTCTATTTGTTAATTAAACGACTATTAAATGGTCTTGTACTTTAGACACAGTCAAACTAAATAATTATGATTCGTTACAACTAAAGGATTCTAATTGGTCTGAAAATTTACAACAAAACTACATAAAGGTCCAAAAAATTGAAGAAATTATTGGCTACAATTTCAAAGATAAATCCTTACTTATACAGGTATTTGTTCAGTTGTAAAAAAAATTTCTGCAGCCACATAGGGCTTTTTACCAATTTTCAAATCGATTTTTCTCCGTTAATTAGATATGTGACCTAAGTTAAAACATGTGTAAATTTTCTTAGTTTATTATTGGTGATATCTTTTTGATATAAGTTCAAAATTATAGCTAATTTTATAAACACATTTTTTCATAAAAATAAAGACAAAGTTTGTTTGTTGTAAAGAGATAACAATAAAAAACAGCCTGTATATAAAATCGGATACCATAATAATTCAATAAAATATTATTAACGCCATCTATAAAATTGAAATATTTGTATAGTGAATATTGGATTAAATATTTTTCTTATATGCAATTTTATGATAACAATGCTAAGAAATGTTTTTGTCAATTTTTTAGACATTGAATTTGTCTTTTTCACCATTTAGCGCATTTATATAATCAAAATAAAATCCTCAAGGTAAATATAAATAGTATTAGGGGCATACTAAAAAGAACGTAGACAAATTGGAAAAATCCCTAAAATTTTGAAGAACCGAAAAGATTTTTCAATCTTTTCCAAATCATATCATTCCCTGCTTTAACTTGATTAAATATAGGTGGAGTACTATAAACCGCCACGTAGCGAGCTGTAGGGCACTTGGGCCCGGCTTCTCTATCTAATTTATGGGCCCCACCATTAAAAATTGATATAATGAATTAATTTTTGACAATATGCTTAAACTAACAGTATAAAGCAAATAAAAAAATATATAGAGAAATTATCTATATCATTGACGATGAAGATCAAATTGTTTAATTTGTTAAGATGGACCTTCTACCTTTTTTAATAGAAAGTTAATCTATGATAAAAAATTACTCTCTGGTATGAGAAGGGAAGATAAGAAATGATAAAATCTAAAGCGTTAACAAAAGAAATAAAAGAACACAAGTAGAGAAAGGAGCTCATGAACGCAAAGTGAAGAGTTGTTATAAGCAGTATTTGATGCTTTAATTTTAGACAAAGCCAGTGGGTAAGCATATATATTAGTGCCCGATTTGGCACCTCCAAATATAAATTTCTGGCTACGTTACTGACTATAAATGTGATGGTCTAAATTTTTATGTATAAACATTTGCAGTGTTAAGGCTTGGTCACCAGATAAAGTGACCCTCGTAAATAGTAAAAGAAAATGGCCTATTTATATTTGCAAACACCAATTGACGCTTTTAAATAGGTGGAGCTCATTCAAAGATTTTCCTGATAGCCTTGTTTATCTTTGATCCATTGCTTCTACTTTCATTTTTTGATGTTCTTTCTTTCTTGTCACTTTTAAGCAGGGAATAGAAACAGTTGGGATATTTTGTCCACTATTATAACTATCTAATAGCTGTTGAAACCTGTTTGGATATTATTGTCAAATAAATGTGTCTTTTATGCATGATAAATTATGACCAATGTTATGATTTTATTTGCTAGTAAATATAATTAGAGACTCTTGAATAATTTTTTTGGTAAAATTAAATACAAATATATCGTGTATTAATCTTGATCCTAAGTGTGCTTTATATGCATGTGTTTAAGCAAGCCACGCCTATCGCCAAATCAACAAGCCTAACGATATCGAGTGAATAATGACTTTAATATTTTGCTAAAAATGTCAGCTTGCGTGATTAGTCTTAAAATGTCATTTCATGTCTCTATTTTAAAGCAATGGCAGAGTTATTTAACCAGTTTCTATCATTAATTGTCTGGAATGTAGTGGCGTTGTAGGCGTTATACTTTTGCTTAAATTTTAAAAAAGGTTTTTATGATTTCCTTTACTAAATAGCACGCCATTTATAGAGCTTAGTAGAGGTCTATATTATATTCATCTGATGCAAAAAACAAATGGTTTTCAATTTTGTAATAATATTTTGAGATGATTTTATTTTTAGTTGAACCTAAGGCGTGTGTCTACCCTAGCAGAAAGATATACCACTGATTAAAATGAATAATTTTTAGAAGTATATATAATATGCTTTTTTGAATTTCATTTTTGTAAGTCATAAAATAAAAAATTTTATTGTAAAAAATATTTTCTTGCTGCCATCATCAATTTAAGTGAGAATAAGTAAAAAATAATATATTTGATAAAAATAAAAAAACAACTGCTTTGGAGTACAAAACTTGGTTTGTAAATTTTAATATAAAGCATAATTTGACAACGGAACTGTAAATATATCCAATAAAATGCAGAGCAAATTTTCTTAAGAATTTAAAATGGCGCTTTTCAGTAGCTCATAAATGATCTTCGTCTCAAGCTGCTTCTCTGGATATTTTTTGCGAAAAATCTATTACACATTTTATGTCTAGGCACTCTTCCACGCTTCATATATGTTCAACACATCAACGAACTTCTACGAACGACTTGAATCCTTGGTGACGCCGTCATAGAACCTGATCACTCGCTATTTCTATGATACGTGTAAATTCTCTTCTCCCGGTGATTTAACTGACCTGCGATCTGCTCTCGTTAATAACGTTATTTTTGCTTCCATCTCCGTTAAATGGCATTTTCACAAATACCTTCTCTAATTCCGTTTCTCTCTTCAAATCAATTTTTGAATTTGTCACTTTTTATTCAAACCAAGATCTTTTCAAAGTGAACTACAATATTGGGGACAATGTAAGTCGTTTTTCAAATATCTTAAAAAAATTCATACAAGATTCTTATTTACATCAATCTTTCTGAGTATTTTTTTATGGAAAAAAGATAAAGATTTTTGTTTTACAACGTTTTATTTTACATATATCTATTCAATTTTATTTCTTTTTAGTTTATCCATATAATAAATGCGGATTCTGAACAATGTAGAGATGTAGAAGTTCCAAAAGTTTTAGGAGACATCTTCGAAAGCTTAATAGGCGCCATATTTCTTGATTGTGGCATGAAATTATCTTTTACATGGAAGATCATATTTTCCTTAATGAAAGAAGAAATTGGTATCTTTTCTTTTTGTTATGTCAAACTCAATAATGCTATTTTTATTTTAGAGTACTACACGGTAAATATTCCGAAAAGTCCGGTTAGAGAACTTTATGAGTTATTTCCTAATAGAGTTAAATTCACGTAAATTTTTATACTTTTTTAAATTTTTCGTTTACCAATGGAATTATAGTATAGCAAGTTTATTCTCAGAATTTGAATTTTAATCTTTATTTTTCTTAGCTTTAGACTGCTATTTTTTATGTAGATGACGAATCGCTTAAGTTATTTTAGTAAATTATTTACACGAGGAAAATAAACAGTTTGAATCAAATTTGTGAAAGTGCGAGAGGGAAGTGCTTTTTTAAAAAGTTATATATATATATTTTTTTAATACATATTCTCTCTTTTTTTATTAATTATATTCTTTTTTAAAATTAAGCGAAATTTATTTTAATTTAAATTTTAATCACAAAAAATATGTAATTATAAATATTAACGTGTCTATAATTATTATTTAATTAATTGTTCTACTCATTTCTCCTGAATTGGAAAAATATACTACACCTTTGGAAACACCTTCTCGGTGATTTATGGTGCGTATCATTGCACTTTGTGCACTTTCTTTTTGTTGTTTTGCCACAGAGAGCACATCTCGATTTATTGTCTCCATTCCAGGAAAATGATTCAAGCCATCATATCGCATTGAATCATCAATTCGTCTAGAAACACGGCTATTGTGAAAAACTGTAATTTTTGTTGGAATAACTTTTTTATCATGACAATAAATTTGCAAATACGAAGTCGCAATTGACCGTATGTGTTCCAAGAATGTGCATGGTTCTTCAATACTTTTCTGTAATAACCATGAATTGTACATGATAACTTCTAAACAATATAAAAAAAATGGCCAATACCATTTTCTATTTCTGATAAAGGGCCTGTAGGTTGATAAAACTTGATCCATCTTATCAGTACCACCCATTGATTTATTATAATGGCCAATCATTGATGGTCTTGAAACGGTAACATATTCTTTCAACTGTTGTGACCATCTTTTTGCAAGCCCCAAAGGCTCAATGCTTTCAAAATTAGATACAGCTATTTTATTGTTCCTGTGCATCTAATGTTTTTGTTTTTCAAGTATTTTAAAAGTCGTATTGAGTTAAAGTTGTTGTCAATGTATACTCTAAAATTTCCTTCTGGTAAAGATTTTAGTAGACCAAGAACAACCCTTGTTCCTAAACCAAAGTTTTTACTAAATTCATTTTTTGAACCTTTCCTTGATATACTTCAAAATCATAAAGATATCCTTCATGTAAGTTTAAGCACCAGATTTTATATCCTGAACGAATTGGTTTCATTGGCATTCTTTGCTTAAGTGTTTGGCCTAACTTTCCATAATAAGGAATCATTGACTCGCCAACATTAACTTTTTTTGTCAAGAAAGCAAATTTTTGACATTTGTTTCTTATTAAATCTAAAAGTGGTCGGACTTTTGCGCATTTGTCAGTTGGATCAAGAGTGCTATTGTCACAAAAGTGAAGATTCTGAAGAATTGAGGTAAATTGATTTCTAGGCATTGCATTTTTAACTAGTCGATGTTGGACATCTGGAACTTCTTCCCAAAACATCCTATAAGATGGGAGTTTCACATAACCGCTCAACATAAGAATTCCTAAAAAACAAAAAAAAGTTTCTCTTTTGAGTGGTATCCATCCAACAGCGCCATTTTCAATTGCATATTGATTTGTCCTTTATATAATAAAATTCAAAAAATTTAACGCTATTCCATTTGCAGTTTGAATTTATCATTTTTTTCTGTTGAAAAACGTATAGGTACTTGAAAACTTTTTATGATAGTTTTTATATTACGTTGGTATTCATTTTCGCCTTTTGAGGACATCCAATTGTTGTTTCTTGACAATAAATCTTCAGTCATAACTTTGTTGAAATCTGTCATCTGTTCTCTATTATCAATTATAACTGTGTGTCTTGAAAATTACAAATTAACTGGAGTTCACATTTTGCTAGTAATTGATTTTTTGATAAATTCTGTAACTAGAAATTTGTTTCATCACCTGAATCTTCATCCGAACAGTTTTACATCATCAGGCGGAGCCATAAAAATATTAACATCAAGCCAATTGTCATTACTTTTGAGAGCATCAATGGCATCATTAATTGTAGGATGTTTACTTTCAACTGCTAGGGTAATTTTTTTTATTGGATTTTTTGCTTTTGATTCTTTTAAACGTCTCTTTATTGGATCAACTTTCGCCATTTTAGAAAAAAGTTTGATTTGCAGTTTAGTTAAAAAAATATACTAAAAAATAATAGTAAAATAGTATTTTAAAAAAAAATCATAATCTTTCTATGTTTTTTTTTCTTAAATCTTTTGTTATTTCAATAATAAATAAAAATTTTAATCTATTTTTAGATTTTTTTATTGTTGCTTTAAAGCAACAGCCCTGCGTTGCCCATAAGCAACGCTTTTATTTTTTGATAAATTATGTTATAAAAAAATAAAGTTTTTGAAGTAGTTTTTTTTATCAAAAAACTTCAAAAATATGGCTAACTATTTTTAGTGCAATAAAAATATTTTAAAGATTGCTTTGCAGTACAGATAAAATAATACTTGTCCTATTTATGTAAAAAATATTTTAAAGCAATTACCAAAAGTTAGGAAGCTTTTGTTGCTTTTAAAGTCAAAAAATCATGAAAAGAATTATAATATTAAATAATGTTTATTTAATTTGATCCATTAGTACAAAAAATACACTTTTTAATATTTTTAGTTTACTGTTTGACGGCCCTAAAGTTTTGTTGCTACCCATTACTGTCTGGAAAAAATTTCACATCCTAATACTTCAATTTTTTGATTTGTTCAATTATATATATACTTGTATGTCATAATTTTTTTACTTGATTACACATCCTGAAATGTACTACGGGTAAAAATCATCGCTACTGCAATAAAATGTAATCGACATTTCGTCCGATGCATTTGAAACAAAATGAGGCTGCGTTGAAAAACGAAGTCGATCCCCTTCTATCTAATTCTACGTATATTTTCTTTCTGGACATGCATTTTTAAATATGAATTTGCAGTGTACCTTCTTGCATCTACCAAACTCCACTTGGGTTGATTTTTTTTTTAATAAAATCGAAATCTTCGACAAATTTTCATCTAAAAAGACCGATAAAAAATAGCCCATCAACATTTTCGAGTTCTGGTTGATATTCTATAACGGTTAATTTTTTGTCCCGTGATATCTGCTCCGCCAATTGCTTTATTGTAGATATTTGATTGATTGTAATCATTTTTATCTACTTTGTTGCACCTTTTGCACTTTTTAAGACGTTGTTTTTCTAAGCAATTTGTTTACACCTTTTTTTTCAAAGCAGTTATCCCTATTTGATTTTTATAAACTTCATATGAACCAAAATCCTTTCTTTCAATATTTGATTGCAACTGTAACACTTTGGATGCCATTTAAACGAATTGAATGGGCAAAACAAAAAAAATGACAAATAAATTAAAATGATATTTAACACAAGAAAGAATAAAATTACCACGATCAACATAGCATGCATATGAAAAATATTGTAGAATGATATTTTATTAACACTAAACAATATGATAGAATTAAAGTAATACCTTTATTAGTACAGTGATGATTGGTTAATCCGACCTCTACGGTTACAGCAATCTAATTGGTTTAATAAAAACCTATCAAAAAGCAATGTAATTGGTTTGATAAAAATCAGGTCGGATTAAAAATATTTAAAAAAAATACAAAAAAAATCAATGAATCTTATTATTCACTGAAAAAAGTTATCGAAACCCGCTATCTAACCAACCCTACACACCCAAAAAAGAAACCAACAAACACGCAGCAATTTTTGGAATAATTGTTCTTCCCAATCTTTACATTTCCCCTATTGCCAATACATTTACATTTCCCCTATTGCCAATACATTTACATTTCCCCTACAAGAGAAAATGCTCTTAAAAATATTTAAATTCAAGTCATACTTACAGCTTTGACCAAAGAGGAGCAATTGAATATCCTAACAAAAATTAAACTTGGTTTCTACCTAAAAAATACTCACTGAATCCTCATTTTTCGTTGTATAATTCTTTTCAAAAAATTATATATTTTTGATAAAACATTGTATATCTGAAAACAAATATATTTTAGCTACACGAAATTGCCTTCAGGAGAATCTTCGTGCACTCTAGAAATCGTGAATCTGGGAGTTTGGAAAGGCGTTGCAAGAAACTATAAGCTTTCTAAGGCTACTGCTGCCAAAATAGCACTTCAAAATGCTAAAAACAAATAAATCTTTTTTCATACAACTTTTTTATTGAAAAGTCTTCGATCATCTTTCTCCATTGTTTTTGCATCACTATTAATGTTAACGATTGCTATACTTTAAAGCAGGGATGCTAAACCTTTTTAGTTAGTGAGCCAAAAAAGTAGAATATGTAAAAGTATTTTTGATTTTTCCAATAACGAAGTTCATATAACACTCATGTAGTTGAAATATATAACAGTTTTGATTTTATTTCATGCATAGTGTAAGTGCAAAAAAACAGCGTTTCATCTTTCAATCAAACTTTAAAATGAAGTGAAGAGATTGTCCTCGCCAAGTGTGCTAAATAGAGCAGCCTCATTCATCACTCAAACTAGTCTATCTCTCTTTACTTAATCTATTCTATGTTATTTTTATCATCACTTCGTCTCTCGCTCCCTCTCTTTCGCGTAATTCATGGTGATATTCTTTTTTTTAATGAAAATCATTCAAAACTGTCAAAAAATTGATTTATCCCATAAAGAAACATCTCTCTCTCTCATCACCATTTTAATCATGCGTAATTCAGTGGTGATATTCATTTTTTTTTATGAAAATCAATCAAAACTGTCAAAAAATTGATTTATCCCATAAAGAAACATCTTATCGGAATAATTATATAAAGTTATTTACACTCATATACCCATTTTCAAGTAAGCTGTGTTTATTGGTTATATTCATTTTTTTTAAATAAAAATTAGTCAAACCTGACAAAATAATTTAAATATGACAGCCCATGTCAAAATTAAAATTTTTATTCCTATAAAAAGTTTTTTATACTTTTCAAGTATGTAGAATTTAATGGTGATGTTCATTTTTTATGAAATCAATAAAACCTGTTAAAAAAATCGATTAAACCTGTAAATCAATGTCAAATATATAAACATAAAAATAACTTCTACTTGCAGTATTTCTCTGGTAATTATTTTTTTAATTTATTTAATAAACCAACTTTAGGTGTTCACTCAAAATATTTCATTCTACAGTAACTTATGTAACTCAATAGGACTTCCATCTTTTTGGCTACAAATTCGTATAATTTACAACATGTATTTTTTCTATTCATTCTATGATGATCTTTTCTTGGTAGCTCTTTTTTCATTAAAAATTTATATTCTTCAATGTGTGTTCGAAAAATTTTTTATAAGGATAAAATTACTTTTTCCTCTCTCAAAGCATTTTGATTAAAGAATCTCCTTGATGATCTTAGACTTTTTTTTATCAGTATCGTGTATTTTATTATCAGGCCTGAATATTTGTCAACCAATCTCATTTCAAAGGTTTTTTTCTGATGAATCATTCGTGATGTTCATTATCAATTACAAAAGGTTGTCCAGGTTCTTCATCTAAAAAATTGTCTCTTTGACGCAAAAGGAAAAAGATGGACAAATTCAATTTAAATTAAAAATATCTTGATAGTGACTAAATTCTCACATATTGTCATCTGTGCTATTTTTAATAAATCTGACCTATTCTAAATTTTCAGATTTCCTACCCATCTTAGCTAAATGTTAATTGTAATCCTACATGATAAGCTATAGATTTAAATATTTTTCATTTGTAAAAGAGGAACTTCTTTTTCACAGTCAAAATCCTTTTTGAAGCACCTAATATTATATAATAAACCACTTCATAATTCATTAGTACATGGTAGATCTTCCATTTAGTCAAGATACATATTTTTTTTAATTATTTGTTTTGATCACATGTTTTCTTTTCAATTAATTTTCAACTTGGTTTCTTCTCTCATACAAATTTTCAAAAGATTTTATAATACGTTTTATTTTTTTTAAATAAATATTTCATACTCAAGATGATTGTAGAAAGTATTATAAGCCAAAATATACAAAAAAAAGTATATTTTTACTATATACCTAATATGCAGCGATTTTTTGAAAATTTTTTACAGAACTGATTTTCAGTCATACATTACTAATTCAATTGCCACTTCGAGATATTTTTTAACCGTATTATTCAAAATCCAGTACAAAAATAAAATAAGCTATTATTAAAATTAAAATATTATATTATTATTATTATAAAATAAGCTATTTTATTTTTTTGAAAATATTTTTGAAGACAGTATCTAGAAGTAAACCGCAAATCTGGTTGAAGCTTTCAGATGTTTTAAAATCATAAATGCCAAACCTGAGTCCAAAAATGAAACCAGCATCTTTCATTTTGCATAAAAACATATTTTTTTTAAATTTCAAAAATATTTCTGTAGACATTAGACGTAAATCCAACATTTGATTGACACTTTCAGACATTTAAAACCTCTAAATGCAAAAAATGATTTCAGAAATAAAAATTATCATGGTCGAATTTCTATAAAAACATATTTCATGTAAAATTAGAGAGAATATTTTGGGATATAGTTTTCAGACATGAACCGCAAATTTGATTGACACTAGCAGTAAGACATCTAAATGCGAAAACTGTGTTCCGAAATGAAATCATCATGATCTATTTGCTATAAAAACATAAATTTCATATAAAATTTGAATCAATATTTTTGGAAACAAATTTTAGAACTAAACGAAAATTTGATTGATACATATAGGTATTTTCAAATTCAAACTGCAAAAAATGAGTCCATAAACGAAACTAGCATGGTTATTTTGGTATAAAAAGATATATTTAATTGTAAAATTTGTCCTGTCTCACCAAATAAACATTTTAAAAACAGGTTAATTTTTTTTTTATTCATGCCAATTTTTTTTTTTTTAGATTTCATTTTCTTTGATATGTCTATGAAATAAAATCAAATCTGTATTGAAGAAATAATGCTTAATAGCCTTAATTATAGCGAATTCTTCATCACTGCCTAATATTAAATTATTCGAGGGATTATTTCAAGATTTCTTCAGATATTGAAATACTCAAGTAAGAAAAGAATTCACAATATGTTTCAAAAGTTGCATTGAAATGCAAGAATATTGGACCTGATAAAATGACATTTGTATTTTCACTACCATACAAAATATTTCTGTCTTGGAAAACAGTTGTTGTAACATAGCATGCACCCAAATTGAAGGTTTTATCGATGCTTAGAACGCAACAAATATTTCTTTGGTAAATAACACAGTGTTGTATTTGGTTTTCATTATGACATATAATACTAGGGCTTTTATTGGAAAGCATAAAATTTGGATAACTAAAAATATTCTGGGCATGAACACGAAGTGTAGTTCTTGGGACAACAAATCCATTCTGTCGGTGGTTTACTATTCATTCTCGAAAAACAGTTTCATCGTTTCCATGAGGCGTTGAAAGTCCATGACAGGCTTTCTTGTTTTTTGGCATTTCTGCTACTTCACTACCAGATTTCCCCCAAACACGAACGAGCTTTTCACATACGTTCTGGCTGTTTTACTATTGTTGTTATGCTTAGTGGCATATTTTACCACTTTTAGTTTGAAAGCTGCATCATAGGCCGAACATTTCGCTTTTGACCAGGCATCATTATGATAATGAGTAAAAACTGAGTTTTGCTTTTAAAAGTGTGGTAATATCAAAGAATCGTTTATTTTTGAGTTCAAATTTAAATTCAACATTTCAGTTTTAATTCCTGTTTTAGTGCTTTTATTAGGGATTTTAATCTATCAGAATCTATAAATAATATTGATTTGAAACTGAGTGAGTATTTCTTTTGCAAGGAAGCCAAAAATATATCAATATATGAATAACAATTTCTAGTTTTTCAGAGTTTAGAAAGTCGCTATTATGGCGCTTAGAATTTCAAAAGTTTCCCAAAATTTTATATTATATTCTGTAAACCTGTTTCGTGGAGTGTTTTCATCAAGGAAGCACAATTGCCCCGCTTGTATGGAACTATGAAGAAAGTAGGCTTCATACGAGATCAAACCCAAGACCTTGAGTTATCGAAACCCAGTATCTAACCAAGCCGAAAATTTTTTAAAAGGAAAATAAAATTTGAAAACTTAAGTATTTTTAGAACTCTCTTTATTTTTTTATGTCATATTTTTTTTATATTTATAAAAAAATTTAGTTGGTTTTATTCCATTGTTAAAATGAAGAAAAAGGTTAAAATTGTTTTTTTCAACCAATTACTAATTCTAATGTTATTATTTTATTTATAAATTTATATTTTTTTTTACAAACGATAATTTATCATTTTTCTCATATATATTTATTTTTATCTCAATTGTCACGGAGTTTGGCCGAATTATAGCAAACCTTTCCGTGCATTTTTTCCAAATTTACAAACACTTATTGAGTATTTAAAATTACAGAAGACTTTTTAGCCTTAGATTTTTTTAAATACTATCTTTTTAAAGGATATTTTATCTAGCATACAAATCAGTCGTCCATATATGTTATATCTAATAAAGCTTAATTTAATTATATTTAAATTTTATTTCATTAAATTTAAAGCATATTTAATAAAATTTTTATTATTTTTTATGTCAAGTTTGAAAGTTATCCATGTAAGTAATAGGAATCCAACTTCCTGCAAACTAGTGTTAACCTTTACACCGTGAATCTACTAGGAGGATTGTCAAAGAGATAATTCAATTTTTGGCTAAATATATTGATAGCATTGAACTTGTAGACAAAAAT
Source organism: Nectonema munidae (assembly GCA_030549495.1). Taxonomy (NCBI): domain Eukaryota; kingdom Metazoa; phylum Nematomorpha; class Nectonematoida; family Nectonematidae; genus Nectonema; species Nectonema munidae. The sequence goes on along the minus strand of JAUIRK010000292.1, from coordinate 374,579 downwards.
TGTCAATTATGTGAACCTCGATAATCTTTTTTGACGCTCTTGATTTACGTATTAAACTATTATTACCTATTTTGTCTTGATATATTATCTCAATTTTTTTTACATGTTCGAAGCAGGCCCGTCGCTAATTTTTTTACATATTGATTTATTAGCCCATGTTTTATATGTAAATGAGGCAATAATATACCTGGATTGACTAGTGGCGTATTTATGATGCTAGACAAACCTTGTTGTTTTACCTGACCAAACAGTTTTAAATATTGCTTGTCACCCGCGACTACGCCAAAGTTATAAAAAGCAGCATTATTTTGTAAAGCCTGATTGCATTCCCATCACCATCCCAATGATATTCAAATCTATATTTAGAAACAAAATCTTTGACAGATATGCCTATTGAGGTGAAATAATTATAACAAATATAAAAAAAATTGTAAAAACGATACTTTATTTCTGATTTTGCTGACTAGTTTTGGAGTATAAACTCCTTTTTCAAAGCAAATATATAAATAAATTTTTTTTTAAAAGAAAATATATAAATAAAAAAATCAATCTTCCTTTGATCTCTTTCAGAAATGAATTTATGCGATGCTACTTTTGATCGATACACTATTAAATGCTTATCTTTTTTTTCCCAATTTTTATTAATAAATTAATTATTATTATATTAAATGATAAAATAGTGAAAATGAGATGTTACTGGAATGAGGATGTTGGGCATAAACAATCTATGTGTTAAGGAGGTGATGGTGTTGAGGGTAAGCAATCTTTGCCTTAAGGAGATACCAACTTAATAAGGCAATACATACATACATACATACATACATATATAACTAAGATTAAGAGCAATAAAACAAAGGAGGAAGTGTATAGTACCATAAGATTATTATATAACACACGCGTAAAATAAAAGAAAACACATAATGTATAGAAGTATAAGATAAAGATTAATATAAATAAATAAATATGGCATACATATATATCACGCTTATTCCGCCCTATTACTCGCCTCTTACGATACGCAGGTGATACGCTAACACTATTCTTAATCCGGTGCCAGACGGAGTTAAAACAAAACACACTCATATGTATATATAAAATAAAATATATAATCACAATTTAAATATATATAGACAGAATTATTAATATAACTATACCTATGATCCTCAAATTATTATATATTTTCTAAGAATATTTTTCATAAGAGATGCATTCTATTTAAATGTTTTCATATCATCCAGATGTAACGCAAAAGACTATCTATGTCATTACAAAAGCAAAGTGGGCCTTTGATAGAAAAATATGTTTGTAGAATCTAACAAGTATTTTTATTTAATCTTGAAGCTAAAAGTTGAGCTTTGTCTTTTGAAAGAGAGAAATCTTTACTAGGCCTAAGAATTTTTTTGGCATAAAGTTACTTTTGTTGTGCACCATAAGCTTTGTCATCAAAATCGTTGGAGTTGATATCATTATCATCATCATTGCCAGCTATAACACTATCATTTGGTGGCAATAGGATTGGCAGACCTTCATTGTGAAGTACAGATCTCAATGCAGAATTCAAATTTCTGTACTCAATTTTATGCTTGTTTTTAATTGAAAATCGTGTAGTGTTTATTTTGCAAAAATAGGAATCATTAGAGTGATTTTTTGGATCCTTCCATATCATAGGGATCGCCAAAGGCATTTTTCCTATCAAACCAATCTCGTTCAACCTTTTGAAGCCGCACGGATGTAATTCCTTTTTCATTTTAAGTTCGTCTTTTTTCACTTTAAGTTCGTTCTTTTTCATTTTAAGTTGGTCTTTTTTATTTTTATTTTTTTAAAATTTTTTCTATAAATATTCAAAACTAGCCCAAAACAAATTTCAAGCTTTGGCAAGAATACAAAATTCAGTAAAAAAATAATTTAACAGTTAAAATTAAAAAGAAATATTTTTAGTAAAAAATAATAACTTGTGGGCAAAAATAGTAATGAGTGAATATTTGGACTATTTAATTGTCCAGTTGAAGCTATATTGATGTTGTTTACCATATGTCTATAATAATTTGTGCAGTCAAACGTAGAAATAGAATCAACATCTTCTCTGATTGTAGAAGAAAAAGACATACTTAGTGTTGTGGAATTCAATATATTTCTAACTTTACTTTTAATTTTTGATCAAAAACGTTTACGCACGGATTCAACATGAAAGAATAAGGAGAAATGAACTTTAATTGATATTTTTCCTTCTGTTGAAAAGTTTCTTTTACTTCTCTAGTCTTGTGGATTTTTGGCATTTTCTAGGACAATCTTTTTATTGAATTATTAAGATTAAGTTTTCCAAACAAATTTTCAATGAAATTTAAAAACTTTTTACCGTTGCAAGTACCATCTTCGATGATTTCATATTAAATCATTCTTTCCTCTGTTAGTAGGAATAATTATACTAGCTCTTCTTACTCTATTTGAACAAGCGTGAGAACGTCTCTGGTGAAAGTTGAAGCTCCTTTCATCAATAAAAATTAAAGATTTTTGCGTGCTGGGATTAAAATTTTGAAACTCTTGTGCATAAAATTTTCTTTTAAGCATCTTTATTTACTGCCTAATTTTGCTCGTTTGCTGGTTTGAGTGTAATTTTCAATGTATTCATCAAATAATTGTGAAGAGTACTTTGAGAAATTTTAATCGAAACTTTTCTTCCATCTTTTTACTCATTTAGAGATAGGACGAACTTAAAATGAAAAAAGACGAACTTAAAATGAAAAAGAACAAACTTAACGTGAAAAAAGACGAACTTATTGAAAAAGGACGAACTTGACATATCTTTGTACTTCTGCATTGCTTCAAAGATGAGAGCTGATTGAAATAATGAGAAAATGGCGTATTTTCTCACAAATCATTATTAGTTTACACTCCATCATTTGCAGCCTTCTTCATTGTTATACACTTATCCTTATCATCTCTTTTTTTCATCATTTTTTCACAATCCTCTCTGCTAAAAGAATATTATTCCCTAGATTTTTCCATGCTTTTTCTCTATCAAATGAACACTCCTTCCAAATCAATTGAGTCTTCAAGTGAAGAATACAACGACTTCCCATCTTCCTGCTCAAATTCATCATCGTCTCTTTCTGCTCGTTTTTTTTCTTCGTCTTCTTTCATTACATTCTCCTCTTCCTCTTCTTCTTCTCTTTCTTCTGGCATAAAGATAACGCAAATGTCATAGAAGCCCCAGCTGGTACTAAGTTTTGTTTTGATGCTCCTTCAAAATGCAGAAGATCTAGAAGTATCAACTTGAGAAATATTGCTAATACACCAACTGGCCCAAAACAAGAAGCTAAAGGAAAGACAAATCCGTTTTCAATTTGGAATTTGTTCCTTCCTCCACTCTTTTTACTAGAAATTTTCAAGTTCACCAAAACTTCAATAAAAAGATATATTGATAGAAAAGGAAGAGTTTCAAAAGAACTTAAATTTTTATTTTTAGCATAGACAAGCTACTTGTCTATATTTCAGTTTTATACGTTTTTGGAATAAAAAGGACACCAAAGTCTTTTAGGGTCTCTTGAATAAGAATAAAAGATGTGTTCCGTACATTTTTAAGAAAAAACTTTCGAGAACTTTGAACCTACCAGAGGGAATCCAGGACTTGATGAATTGTATAAAAGTCAACGAGCTCACTTTATGAATGCAGTAATGGGAAGAAATGACTTGAAATTTATTATACGATTTTTGCGATTTGATGACCCATGTGAAGGAAGTCAAAGCTCAGATAAAATAAAGGTTGTTCGATTGCTCAATGATTATTTTGTAGGCATCTTCAAAAAGTAATATTTTTTCTAACAATGGTAAGTACTAAATTGTTTTTTTAAGGTTTTGGACCCCATTGGATTTCATAACTGTTGATGAACAGTTGGTTAGATTCAGGAGGTTGCTCAATTAAAATTTTTGAACCAAGCAAACCAGCAAAATGGGGTATAAAAATGTATCAAATAAACGATTCTATAGACTTTTTTATGTTTTAGTGCCTCAGATATACATAACAAATTTAGCAAATAAAAATTACTTCAGTGGTACTGAAATTGTCAAAAGATTAGATGAGAAAGCAGAGTTACCTTTAGGTATTTTGATTTCGGCTGATAGGTTATGTGAATGGACCAAGGAAAAAAACTTTTCCATTTTAGGTCCCTTGAAAAACAATAAAAGAGGTGTTTCATACATTTTTAAGAAAAAACATTTGAGAACTTTGAACCTACAAGAATGTGAATCCAGGACTCTCTTTTCAAGTCGCTCATCTTTAGTAGCATATATCCCTGGAAAGCATGCGAAAAGAAATTTCAAAGCAGTTTTGATGGTGAGTAACCAACATTTTAGAGAGATGGAACTAATAGGACCTTCACGATTACCTGAATCTATTGATACATTCGCGTAAAATCAGGGGTTGATAAAGCTAACCAAATGCTAAGAAAGTATACTGCCTATAGAACATCTAGTCGATGGCCAATCGTTTTTGGTCCAACTACTTGGACATAGCAGGGCTGAATACTTACATTATATTAGAAGAAAACTTGAAAAAACAACCCTCAACTTTAATTAGTAGGAAATTTTATAGAAAATATAGTGAAAGGAGAAGTCTAATTTAACAAATGCGTTTTCAAATGGCAGAGGTTTCTATGAAAATATATGTTCAAAATAGAAACATACCTTCTGAGGTTAGATTAATTCTGAAATCTTATGAAATTCATAAACCTGAAAGTGTTACCATTAGTTCTGTAAGGAAAAGGGTCCGTGTCAAATTTGCAAAGAACGCAAAAAGAGAGTCTTGCAAAGATGTAACATCTGCCTTTTGAACTGTTGTGATGAACACAAGAAAGTTTTGTGTAAAGACTGTTTTGGCGATGTTTGCAATTGAACCGTAGTTTACCTTTGTTTCATTTTTTGCAATAAAATATAAAACACTGTTTCATATTTTTCAAAATATTTTTTCTCTAGAATAGTTGATTTCGACTTTCTATGTCAGATGAAAGGTTCTTGTTATAGAACTTTTTACTTTTATTTTATTCGAAAAATTGCTATTGTCATAATTAGGGGTGCACCGGGTAGTCTATCCGGCCGGATATTTCGTCAGGTAGCCAAAATTATTTGATATTCAGCATGAACGTCGGATAATTCTTATATCCGGCAGGATAAACCGGATAGTTACAAACAAATTATCATTAAATGTTTACTTTTTAAAAATCACAAAAATAATAAGAGTAAGTTTTTAATGACAAAAAGTTCACAATTTGAGTTTATTTCAAAGAATTAACTAACAAATAAGACATGTCAAAAAAATTCTTTGCCATTGTGATAAACGAATAAAAGCATTTCTCCTTTTTTAGCCAAAAGTTTGGTTCTTTTTTCTTCAAAAATGTTTCCATATTCGGAAAAGATTCTCTCTGAGTACACCGATGAAGCAGGTGTGCATAAGTGTTTGGCTGTTAGATGCTTTAGCAAAGGAAAATTTTCTTCCTGCCTCCAATATTGCAAGGGACATTTTTTTGCTTCCAACTCTCTGGCAGCCTCATCTTCAATATCATTTTTCGACACATTCTTTATTGTGTTTGAATTTCCATTGGTTTCAGCAATTTCTTAGAAGCAATCCATGAAATCATCTTTGCTTTCATCCTTAAGTAACATTATGCTTCGAGAGTCAGGGCGAGCAGCTTCATCAAGAGTTTCCGTCTCCATATTCTTACTAGCAACGTTGTGATTTGAAAGTAGCTCTTTGGAAATTAATGTTTTCCCAAATGTCTTGTCTTTAAGAAATTGGGCTTTAAATCGTGGATCAAGTATTGTTGGCAGAACATATATCGGGTTCGTCATGATGTTGAGACCTGAATCCGAATCATTGAAAAATCAACTACGAAGAGAAGTCAAGAGTCTCTGTTTAGTTTCTTTGATGCCTTCTTTATCAGTGGCCTTTTCAAAGTATCTTCCCAGAGTGCTTACATTGGGAATTACAGTTGAAAGAAGACATGACTCCGCAGTTACCAATATCCGGCATATTATTCGGCCGGATATTTAGATCTACTATATTTATCCGGCCGTATTGTAAATTGAGCTATCCGGTGCACCTCTAGTCGTAATTATTTATTTTATTAGCAATAAAATAGTTTTACAAAAAAATACTTTCATATTTGAAATTGCTGTGATAAAATTCTCAAAGTTGTTTGAATAAGACAAAAATATCCTGATTGTATTACTTTTTCTTACTTTTTTCACTCAATTTCTGTTTTTTTGATGCATAAATTAGACTATTTTCTGTAATTTTCAAAAAAAAAATAACATTCAACACTTTCAAAGTGACCAGGTATTATCGAAGCACTTTTTTACTTTTATATTTAGTTGCATGAATTTTTAAAACTTGTTAAAAATAATAAAACAAAAAATTACACAGATGGCGTTAATTTTTATTTTCGATAAGTCAAATTGATATGCTATTCAAACTTGTTTTGCTATAATGTTGTTTCAAGTAACTATTTTGAAATTCACATGGTAGTAATTTTTCAATATCTGCTTTATTTTCGTTAAAACTTTTGAAACAAAACAGTGAATGCCCGCTCAGGTCCTATGCGGCCATGCGAGGATGGGTCACTTTCTTGAAATTTTATTAACAAATCAAAACAAGTTGGAAAAGTTTCTAAACAATAAAAATGATAAAATTATTAATTATTATATTTATGATGAGTTGACAGTAGAATTTGTTGGCAATATATCAAAAACTGTACTTGACAAAAAAATTATTATTTGAAATCAGCATGAAAAACTACGTACAATACAATGTAAAGTATGTTTGATGAGTAACACTTGTTGATCAGTGTATTAATCAAATTGATCATTTCTGAAAAAAATCAGTCTGCATGTTTTTTTAGAATGATTATTTATAGATTAGTATTGAATAATAAATTTTCTTATGAATTTAGTTTTTGTATTTGTTTATAATGATTGAAATAGCAATTAGACAATATAAAGATCGTTCTATTCTGGCTAACACCATTAAAATATGCGCATTTTTTATGGTAATTGATACACTGATAGTGCTTAATTAAATGTAATTTCTATATTTATTTTTGCTATATATTTTTTTGTAAAAACATTTCGTTACAGTAGTGATGGAACGATTAATCGCAATCGGAATTATAAGAATCGAAAACGCACCCGGAAAATTAACTGCTACATCCCGATACCTTGTTTCGATTCTTCAATTATTTTTGAAGCATATTTTTAAATAAACGAAGTTAACATTTTATGTATATCAAGGTCTATTATTGAATACTCTTTTCTGATAAATATTTTTCCTCAATACTGTCTATATACACTAATTTTATCGTATCCCTCTAATTATTATCTCACAATCCCCTTAAATTTTTTCGCAATCTTCCTAATTTAAATATTTTTAGTCCCAAATTTTGAAGTGAAATATTTTTTTTAGAGATTGTGAAAGTCTGAGAAGATTTTGAGGAATTGCATCAAATCTGATTATAATTCAATTTTTACAAATTTTAGAATTTAGGTTAAAAATTAAAAAAGTAAAATTAAAAGAAATATTACAAAAGACAGATTACGCATAACTGAAACAAATTTAATGGTTCACAAATAATTGCAGGGAATTGTAAAGGATATAAATTCGGTAGATTACGAAAAAATTAGGGGGTTGCGTAAAAAACTCAGATCCTTACACTTCAGAGAGGTGTATGATGTAGCGTCTGCTACAAGGTCGTGATTTTAAGCTATGACTGTAAGAAGAAACGATGAAGTTTCTGAACAAATGATCAAAATGGGGACTTGTTATAAAGTAAAACACAGTTAATCTTTGTCTTTCATTCTCTTTTTATTTTTAATAAAGACCAACTTTACCTGATATATGTTGCCAGGACGTATTCAGCACAAGATAGGGGGGCTTAAGTCAAAATTTCTAAATTTTTTTGAGTCGAATCCCGTTAATTCACGGACGTTGTGAGACAGAACACGATCCGTGATTTATCCGGGACCGTGTATAAGACTATCATAGAAATGTTTTTGTCACTTCGTGATGGCATGTGAATTGATTTGAGAGCGTAAAATACAATGTGTCAGGGTCAATATTGTTCTGAATGCGTGATTAAAGGGTGAGCGTGAACTACAGGATGTCATGGCTGTATTGTTCTTGATGCCCGTATGCTAGCGTGTTATTGCAGCAAACCTACTCAAAATTAAGGGGCGACATGGATTAATCGTGGTTTAATGAAATGCGTGAGTTACTGGTGCGTGAATTAACGGGGTTCGACTGTATTTAAATACAATTTTTGAGAATTTACGCTTTTTGACTTCTGTGGGTTGGGAAAGAGTGTTTTGATCATCCAAGGACGAGGGCACTTTTGTTCTTAACATCTTGTAGATCTTTGCTTTATTGTTAAAGCATGTAATCAGGTAAATGATGTCTTTAGTTTGGCATAAATTGTCCAAGACAAAATAGAAGTCTTCAGAATGCAAAAAAGAGGTTGGTTGTGTCGTTTATCTGTATTTTCGTTATGCAATTAAACGATCTGTCCACTTAGAGAAGACGATTTTGGTCAATTCCTTCTGAATTCCTGTTTTGTCTACGTTCATTTATGGGACATTGGCTGTTAAGGGTAAATAGAGACGTAATTTTTTTTCCTAAATTTTTGAATTTTTTTTCTAACTTCGTCATGGATAGAAGGTAAAATAAGTAATACTGTTAAAAGTTTGGTGAGTTCATATTTGTTAAAGTGAAATTTTATGTCTTTTTCGGATTTATTATCATTTTAAAATATTTTTGCTACTGGTGTAAAAGGTTTATAACTTAATTATTATCATTTGTACTAAGTATGAGAATATAGAAAAATTTTAATGTTTTTTTTTATTTTTTCTCAACTTAATCAAAGATAAATGCTAATTGAATACTTGTCGATTTGTGAAAAATATGCTTTCAAAATGAAAAGAATCAATATTGGCAGCGTGTATTTTTTAAGAAACTTTACAGTTTGCAAACGTATAATGCTTTTACATTTATATTAAAATTTTATTGATAAAAAGCATTATTTGATTGAGTTAATCAAAATTTTGATTAGGGATAAAATTCTATCTAAAAATATCCTTCAAATTAAAGACAAATTTTTTATACTAAATCTTATATGCTTATTTCATTTCTGTACTTCATTTGAACCATTACGCTTTAAAAATGTCTGGAAGTATCAATTGGATTAGTGATGTATGCCTGAGAATCAGTTTTTTTAATATTTTTGTTAAATAGTACAAATATAATTTTTTTATATATATTGGCTTATAAAACTTTCTTCAATCATGTTGAGTATGAATATTTATCAAGAAAAACAAAAAGCATTATAAAATTTTTTGAAAATGAGTATGAGAGTAATAAGAAACCAAACAAATATATATTTAAAATCGTGCAAATTTTAAAAATATTATAGTATAAAAATATCTTCTTTCCGAATGAGATATATCAAATCTTACATCTAGCAAAATATGAACGGAAAGTTTCCTAAAACTTTTGATACAGAAAAAATATTTCTTCAATGTGTATGTGAGTGAACCGAAAACTTAAATTATTTTATAAAAATCTACAAATAAATTTAGGTTATTGTAGGAGAGTGGTTTATAATGAAAAAAAATGTAAGTTCATTTAGGTTAATTATTATTGACAAAAGTTTATTTAAACACATCTTTTGATCTTTTTCTCTTCTCATTTTTTTCTTTAATGATGATCACATCAATAAGCGCAAACCAAAATCTTTTTTTGGAGGAATCAAAGTGTACGTTCTTTTGCTGTGATTCAAATTTTTTATACCATACTAATACTTGTTATTATTCTCATTTTGTGAATTACCTAGAAATAACATTTTTGTGAACCAGTTTGGGGGATAATAATAAAATTCAACATTGCTACATTGAAGGCAGACCCTTTTGATCCCACAATAATCAGACAAGTTGTTGGTAATTATATATAAAGCTTCTCAGGCGTCGTTAATTTTCTTGAAAGAATTTAAAATTTAATGCTGTATAGGATGCTGATTTTTGATGCAAAAAAGTAACTCCGTGCACTGACCCCAAAATATCAAGAATTAATTTTAAATGCTACGAATAAGAGTAGATATTTATGGGGGTTTTGTATTTTATGTGTTCCAAGCATAAATGCCAATTCATATACACCGATAAATGTATACATTAATTGCTAATATCGATTTTGAAAATGATATTCGGCCGTCTTCCTATTCTAATTTCATGAGGCTATGTGAATGAAAAATATATAAATTATCAGGCGTGTAGTTTGGCGCTTTTATTGGTAGAGGCAATGGCACACATGTGTAATGTGAAACTAGTTCTAAAGTAATACCAAGTTTTTAATGCCGACTTCAAAGGCAGAAAATATAGGTAGGACTTTGTCTTGTCTAGAAATTGTTTTTTGCCCATAAACTTTCAAAGACGAAAAACAGAGATGGGCTTAATTCATATTTATTCATGGACTTTGAGGCAAAGTTCGCATCCTTTTAATTTTGAATTTGCGAGAAGAGTTCATTCTATTTAAGGTCTTGTTAATGGGGAAAAGTGGTTCTGGAAAAACGAGCATGAGATCCATCATTTTTGCTAATTACATAGCAAGGGATACAAGAAGAATTGGCGCCACAAGTGATTCAGTTTTTATCTTTTTTCACTGACTTTTCGCATGCCCACTCATTCGTTCTTATGATTTTATCTAGAGTCCAGCGGTAGGCAAACTACGGTCCGCGAGCTGCATGCGTCCTTCTACAGAATTTTTATCCCACTCGCTAATTTACTATAATTAGTGCAAGCAATTTTGATTGACAGCAAAATTTTATATATTCAAACTACACTAAACCTTTACCTAATTTTCTCAATTGAATTCGTATTTTTAATTTTGAAAAACGAAATTACTTTTGTTTTTTATTTATTGATTCAACTCTATAATAAACGTGAATCGGGTAATTATTTTTAAACTTCTTTTTCATGATTACATTTTCTTACAGATGTTTAAATAAATTTACCTTAAAGATTAAGATTCTGATGAAGAAAATAATTTGTTCTGCTAAAAGGCATTTTTCAATGAAATTTTGCCTTAATTTTTCTTTTACTTTTATTATCAAAAAACATATTGTTCAGTTCTTTAATTGCTATTTTATGTATTGCCAATTTTACTATACCATGCGAAAGGTGGAAATTTTATAAATGCGACGCTGTCACAAAAATTTGCTCACCCCTCACTCTAGACACTATTGGAGCAAACATCCTTATCCCTAGAATTTTAATGCGTTATTCTTTCCGTGTTTCTCTCACCAGTTATACTTTCCAAAAGTTTTGAAAATGAATCTGACATGTGAGAGCTCTAAATAAGAAAAGTATCAAAATATGAGCTATTTTAGCATACGGTGTAGATAAATATGTATACATATTTACTATTTTTAGGTTAATATGTTAGATACGTAGTTAGTTTATATTTCTATATGAATGTCTCTTTTAATGCTTTACTCTGTATGTTCTTTCTTTAACTCCTTTTTAAAGCATAATTGTCATACTGTAAATCACAAAATTTTCGGGATATTCTTATCCCCGCTAAATTCTCGAAAAGCTGTTATTTTGCGAAAAGATAACTCGCGAATGCATTAATCTGAGACTCCTGAAGAGAAAAGTAAGTATATGAAGATAATTTTGAAAATATATGATTGCTGGCGAACTTTTTTAGCTCGTAATTTTGAATGCAAACTCAATTGAAGGTAGATACTATAATTCTTTGCTTTTCTTGCAGTGTAATTATCTCTATCTTTTCACAAATATAGCACGTAATTTTGAAGAAGTTTTAACGCAATATTCCATATTTGACTAAAGGCCCATTGGATCTTACGCAGATAACTTAATGCATAGATTGCTTTCATGTTTGCTCAATTTTTTTGCAGGACCAATTATTCATTTTATTACCTCTATTTGATGCTTTACTTAAGTTTTCATTTGCCATATCCTATTCAAATGTTTATATTATTATGTATTGTTTATATAGAGGTGGTATATTTTCAAGAATCACTTTGGTATATGCAAAAATTTAATACAAATTGTTTTTATGAAATACTAGTGAAAAGGAAATATGCAATTATTAAAAATAAATTTTAGTTGATATCGAACATTCTCATGTCAGATTTCTTGGAAATCTGATGCTCAGTCTTTGGGATTGTGGAGGGTAAGTTTGATTTTTGCTTAGCGAATTGAAGAAGACTCAAAGATTTTATTTTTAGTCAAGAAGTCTTTATGGAAAATTACTTTGCCAGTCAACGCTACAACATCTTCAGCAATGTCGAAGTGTTAATCTATGTTTTTGATGTTGAAAGCAGAGAAATAGACAAAGACCTGCACTACTACCAGTCTTGTCTCGAAGCGATGTTGCAGAATTCTCCCGAAGCAAAGATTTTTTGTCTCATCCACAAGATGGATTTGATAACCAGCGATGATGAAAAGCGACAAGTCTCTTTTTCATTCTATTAAAGTGTATTTTTCCTATTCACTCTTTTTCAAAGAAAATATTCGATGCAAACGATGTTTTATCATTATTAGATGAAGAAGGCTTGAAAGCGGTTTTTTAAAACCAGTTAAAACCAAATCTCATGCTTTCCAAAATCTTTTTGTTTTTTTTATTGTTAGTGCCTAGATTCAGGAGAAAAATAATCTTCCATAAAATTTGATAGATCGAAATGGCACTATTCCGAGATCATTGGATCCCTAAATCCTATGCTTAATCAGTTTGGCCAACTTTCGACCGAATTAGCACCTTTTTGGTTGTATTTATCGGTTTGCATACTAAATGTCGACACGTATAATGTCCACCTACAAAATTTCGACAACCAAAAGTCAATAGACAATACACCAACAACGTCAGGATCGGATAAAATGGCGATGAGGAAAAAATTAAAACATTTACCGAATAAATGACCAAAAAATTAAAAGTTAGTGTTTACTATTTAGTTAGTTAATTTAATAGTTGGTTAGGTACAAATGAGGTAATTGTTAGTTAAAGTAGAATACAAAAATAAGGACAAAATCAGGAACAAAAATATTATTATAGTAATTTTCGCTAGAAGAATCTGACTTATTTTCATACAAACAAAAACATAGAAGAAAATTGGAGCAGGAATGTGGTTAAGTGTGTATGGCAAAATACACTTCATTATATTGCTTCCACCATTTTCTTCTATCACCTTTTTGCTAAATATGAATTAGTTATTTAGTTAGCTATGGAGCCAGCTAGTTAGTTAACTAATGATTGTGTTAGATAGTCAGCTAAGTTAAAAGCTACTATTTCATGTTTTGTTTTCATGTTTTTCTGTAGCCCTGGAATTTTCCGTGACTGGACATTTCTCCGAAAATGTACATGAAATTTGAGAATTTTTGTAGACGTTGTTTCACTTCCATTAAGTTTGCAAGAACAAATCTTTCTGATGAATAATTTATCTAAACCAAGTTACTTTGCCAAATGTGTTATGATATGGCGTGTATTTTATTGAGTTTTAATAGAACAATATTATTTTATTGATTGCAGAAGTCTGCAAAAATGTCAAATTGTATTTACATTTTTGGTGAAACTGTCCTTCAAATATCCATTCGGGTACCTAATTTTCTGTGTCTTCTGGCTTAAAATTCTTTTGACTCGCTTCTTCTAAAATGTCTTATATCACCAAGCGTGATTTTATGCTGTATCATGTATGGTTTTAGAACTGACTCACATCTTTCTCTCCTGCAGAAAATATTTGTACAAATATTTTTTATAGAAGTTGTGGGAAATGCGTATATCAATTTTAATAGAGCAGTCTATATTTTATATTTGATATTAACTAGCATTAAAGCAACAATTCAAAAGAAATAGATTTAGTGAAAAGATGAAATCGATCCCTAATAGCTCTAATCTTTTTGGGTGAAGTGTAATCACTTGTTACAAAGAATGGAGCATCAAGATTTTTTCGTTGAAAAAAAGCTCAACTGTTAATTTATTTTTTATTGCTTTTCTAACTTATTGTTGAAAAATATCCTTTGGTTTTATTATTCGGATAATATTGATCATTCACTCTTTTTACCGTGTATCGTGACAATTATTCAAGGAACACTGGAAAATTTGCTCCGAGTTTAAGTTTGATTGACATAACTGATTTTATTATAATAATTTTATCGAAAATATCTTTTCTAGATTCTCTAATTTTAAGACAAAAACTATTATCTAAGTTTATTTGTAAATCTTTGATAGTAAATAAATGATTATAAATATCTAAAAATCTTTTTCGGAGCTTAACAATAAACAGGCAACTCCTTTGAAAGACGAGTTCCTTTCAGATACGACGTTGTGTTTGTGCAACAACGTTGCTTGCATTGATTTTACTTCTTTAGAATTTAGAATGACATATTGTGAAACTTGAACGTATGACGTTTGATGGGTTTGGCATTTCACTTCAAATGTACGAATAGCAAATACAACAATTGCTCAGTAGTAGGCTTTGCTAATTTTTCTAAGCCTTTTTTTATTGGATCAATTTTGCATAATCTCCTATTTTCAAGTTTACTATTACTATTTTTAAGTTAAGAGGTATACCTTCATTTTGACCTCGATTTTTCTTATTTTTCCTCTTTCTATACATCCCTAAACTCTCGCCTTAATTTTTTCATATGTATTATATGTCTTTCTTCCCTTTTACTTTATACGTTTTGCATCTTTAGATATTCGATGAACGCAGTGAGGAATTGAAAAGACTATCCAAGCCACTCAACATCACCTGTTACAGCTCATCTATATGGGATGAGAGTCTTTACAAAGTTTGCGCTTTGTCCCTCCTCTCTAAGTTTCTATTCGTTTTCACACGCTTGCGTTTTAGGCATGGTCGGCCATCGTTTACAAACTCATTCCCAATGTCCAAGAAATAGAAGCAGGTCTTTCTCAATTCGCCAGTATTATTGATGCAGATGAAGTCCTTTTGTTTGAAAGAGCTACCTTCTTGGTTTGCCTTTATTTCATAAGTAATTGCTTGGTAAGAGCTGAGTATCATGAAAAGTGTATCAGATAACACGAAAATCTTCTATCCCATTTTTGTTTTAGCATGATTGAAATTGAAATTCATCTGACTTTCAGGAAAAAAGATTTCGTTACTTTGGAAAGAACTTTAATATTTTAAAAAGCAACTTTTTCTTTGAAACTAGAAACGTATGAATTATAGGAGCACTGGCGAATTACACTTAACTAATGCCTTGTGTCAATTTTATCTAGCCAGAATTGCTAATTATATCCAATAACTTTACTATTAAATAATTATCAAAATACTAAGAAAATTAATAAACTCCTAAAGTAACTGACGAATTACACTTAACTAATGCCTTGTGTCATTTTGTCTAGCCAGAATTGCTAATTATATCCAATAACTTTACTATTAATTATTATCAAAATACTAAGAACTCCTAAAGTAACTGACGAATTACACTTAACTAATGCCTTGTGTCATTTTGTCTAGCCAGAATTGCTAATTATATCCAATAACTTTACTATTAAATAATTATTATCAAAATACTAAGAAAATTAATAAACTCCTAAAGTAACTGACGAATTACACTTAACTAATGCCTTGTGTCATTTTGTCTAGCCAGAATTGCTAATTATATCCAATAACTTTACTATTAAATATTTATTATCAAAATACTAAGAAAATTAATAAACTCCTAAAGTAACTGGCGAATTACACTTAACTAATGCCTTGTGTCAATTTTGTCTAGCCAGAATTGCTAATTATATCCAATAACTTTACTATTAAATAATTATCAAAATACTAAGAAAATTAATAAACTCCTAAAGTAACTGACGAATTACACTTAACTAATGCCTTGTGTCATTTTGTCTAGCCAGAATTGCTAATTATATCCAATAACTTTACTATTAAATAATTATTATCAAAATACTAAGAAAATTAATAAACTCCTAAAGTAACTGACGAATTACACTTAACTAATGCCTTGTGTCATTTTGTCTAGCCAGAATTGCTAATTATATCCAATAACTTTACTATTAAATAATTATTATCAAAATACTAAGAAAATTAATAAACTCCTAAAGTAACTGGCGAATTACACTTAACTAATGCCTTGTGTCAATTTTGTCTAGCCAGAATTGCTAATTATATCCAATAACTTTACTATTAAATAATTATCAAAATACTAAGAAAATTAATAAACTCCTAAAGTAACTGACGAATTACACTTAACTAATGCCTTGCATTTTGTCTAGCCAGAATTGCTAATTATATCTAATAACTTTACTATTAAATAATTATTATCAAAATACTAAGAAAATTAATAAACTCCTAAAGTAACTGACGAATTACACTTAACTAATGCCTTGTGTCATTTTGTCTAGCCAGAATTGCTAATTATATCCAATAACTTTACTATTAAATAATTATTATCAAAATACTAAGAAAATTAATAAACTCCTAAAGTAACTGACGAATTACACTTAACTAATGCCTTGTGTCATTTTGTCTAGCCAGAATTGCTAATTATATCCAATAACTTTACTATTAAATAATTATTATCAAAATACTAAGAAAATTAATAAACTCCTAAAGTAACTGACGAATTACACTTAACTAATGCCTTGTGTCAATTTTTTTTAGCCAGAATTGCTAATTATATCCAATAACTTTACTATTAAATAATTATTATCAAAATACTAAGAAAATTAATAAACTCCTTAAAGACATTTGAATTGCAAAGGGTACTCGTTTTTTGTAAAGTATTTTGTAATACCAATTGTAATGGCCACTATTTTGTAGCTCATGTTTCCTATTCAACAAAAATATATCAACTGTAAAAAAGTTGAATGAAATGATTTTTAGGGAAAAAACGAAGAGAAATGACAAAGAAACACTTAACAATATTTAAAAAAAATTTTTTATTCGTAATGGCATTTTAAAACTAAATAAGTACTTTCAATAAAAACAAGAGTATATTTTAAAATATCTTCTGGTAATAAAAATTTAATATAAATCAAAGAATAATATAAATAGCATACCAAATTTGTTTGCATGGCAAACTACGTAGCAAATTACCTGTCTTCAAGAAGAAAGATACACTGAGAACCTAAACTGAGTTGTATTGTTAGTATTACGGTTAAGGATTGCTCCCCGGGGAAAAAGCCAAAAAAAGCCTCCCCGCTTCTAGTGGAAAACTTACAGTTAGAATGATATTTTTACATTATATGATAGATAATAATGTGGTGGTGTTTATGTATTAGTGCATTTCAAAGCTATAATATGTATTATTTATAATTCATGATTCAACTTGTAAACAATTCATATGTAGTGGCATTTATGTATTATGTATGTGTATTTCAAAGCTACATGTATTATTTATAATTCATCATGATTCAAATTGTAAACAAAAACAGACTATGATATTTCTGGATTTCAATTGTTTGTTCACTTAAAATCACATTTATTGATTATTGAAATTGATTTTTTTATCCTTAATTTTTTAGTTGTATTGTATCTAACGTAAGTTATATAGATTTAAAAAATTTTCCATTTATTTCTATTTTTTACAAAAATAAAAATACATCTGACTATCAATCAGTAATCCGACTAATATGTTATCTTTTATTTATTTTCATATAAATATATAATAAAAAATCATTCTGTTTTATTTTTAAACAAGTTTTTTATAGTTTATTCATAAGTGCCTTAATTCAATTTTTCAAAATATGCTGATTTGTAAATTGTTTTAATATGCAAATAAGGTTAATATAAGGATGAATTTTTAAAAATCCTAATTTTTGCTATCATATTAGTAACTATTACAAATTAAAAAGTAATAGTTACTGATTGTGTATTTGTAAAATGGTTAGTATCTGAAACCAGTTTAATTTAATTATATTAAACATTACTCGTTATTAAGATTAGGTAGACAAATTCAAGTACACTTGTATCACTTTGTTAATTTCTAATGCCTTTATCATATAAATTCTAGATTAATGATTTGTTAAAATTACTAATTACTTTAATTTTGTCGTTAATGATATTCATTTTTAGTAAAAAGTTTTAATAGTTGCCTTGCAAAAGTAAAAAATCTTGAAACCCTACTTACTGATACATTTTTTACAGCAAATAGCGGCATTAAAAAATTTAAAAAAACACAAAAAATAGCTTAAAATCATTGATCATCATTTAATTTTATAAACAGATGCAATAATTTTTTTGTTTTCATATTCAGAATTCACAAATTCAGATAACATATTATGAACATAAAGCACTATTTTTTGCGCACGTATTCGATATTTTAACCCCCAAAGACGATACTGCTCAATTAACCGGTGAATAAATTTCAAAGTGCAATTCTTTTAATGTTAAAATTTTTAAAATGCTTCAAAACATTTTCAAAAATATTTTAGTTTGTTTTTTGGTGATTAATTAAATTTGCTAGACGTTAACCCTCTGAGGACCATGTGACACCGGTGTGCGATGAAATTAAAATTCTCTGCTTTAAGTATGTTAAATTGCATTGAAAAAAAGAAGACGATTCGTTTTAAAAAGTATAGTCTTTAAAGAGTTAAAAGCATTTCTTTAAGTGTGACTACATCGGTCAATTGACCGTAACCAATTATCCCAAAATCAAAGTTAGAAAATCTAGAAAGAAAAAGCTTTGAACAATTTTATTCAGAATATATGGTTGGTGATTACAGAATATTTTTACATAATTTGCATATTTGATCTGAACAAAAGCCACAAACAAAGGTGGTCCAATTGGAACAAAGTGTTCCTCCTATATTTTGTGACAAACTTTGCAAGTGGCTCTGTTGTTTGATAACACTTGTTTTAACTTGTGTTTTCTCTGTTTCTCTTCTTGACACAATTTCTCACTCAACTGAATGAGAAAATCTTTCCTTTTTTACAATTATTCTCGTTTCCCTTGAAATAACTAGTATTCAAGCAAAAAATCTCTAACAAGTTGACAAAACAGAAAGAGGCCACCTCCCTGATCCTGGCTTCGTTGAGTGCGCCCTCAGCAGCCCGTCTCCTTTATCAACCCCATCTTTTTCTTTATTATAAAATAGAATACTTTCTGAACGTCTTTTTGGATCCTGTAATACAATTTTGCATCTTGATTTGAGAAGGAAAAAAAAATAAACTTCTTTATTTGCTCTATTATTCTTGAGTAAATTTTTAGCACAAGAAAGACTTGTAAAAATAGCTTTGCATGTGACATTTAGACCTGTATTTTATACGTTTTTTTACCTACGATACAAATTTAGCCTGGATAACATTGTGCCTCAAGTACCACTAAATAATTATCGCTAAGTTCATTAATTTCTTGATAATGCCCAGCTTGATTTAGTTTGTAGAATCCCTATTTTTCTCACCAAAAATCACTGAAATCTGAAATAAACCTTGAGATCATCCATAAGGAAGAAAGTAGATTATCGTTTATTTT
Source organism: Nectonema munidae (assembly GCA_030549495.1). Classification (NCBI taxonomy): domain Eukaryota; kingdom Metazoa; phylum Nematomorpha; class Nectonematoida; family Nectonematidae; genus Nectonema; species Nectonema munidae. The sequence goes on along the minus strand of JAUIRK010000292.1, from coordinate 355,079 downwards.
TATTAAAAGCAATTCTTGGTGCTTTTTGTCGCCTAGTGAATTTTTTCTTAATCGAAGCTGTGCCACTCAGATTGCTACGTGGACAGATAAAGTTAGAAATAAAATGAATTCACTGATTTTCTAAAATATACCTAAGAAATAAGGAGGAATGCCTTGTAGCATTGCGCTTATTCCAGACAGGCGCATTAGAAGGGGAGATGTCTGTCATTAAATATTTCTCCACTTATTTTAGATTTGCACACTGACTAGTATAAAATAACCTAGCTATAACTTTTTTTTATAGATTATATGATATGTTTTATTTTTTTGCAGATAATCTCTAGTTGCCAGAGAAAACATAGATATGATTTGAATCGCTTTGAAAAAGTCTCCAATATTATAAAGCAATTCAAGCTGAGCTGTAGGTAATATTACTAACAATTTGCTATACCTCTTTTTAAAAAGTAAAACTTACTCGTGCTAAATTTTTCCTTTTTTAAAGTAAATTGGGAACTTCATTCCAAAATTTAGAAGTTAGGAATTCAGAATTCTCAACCTTTATCAATTCCTTCACACCGAATACGTATATCATGATTGTGATTTCAGATTCTTCCATACGTATGCTTATTTTTTATTGCTTACCTTTTAAAAACATATTTAAATATCTTCTAATCTAAAACCTCAAGAGTTTGGACACCGGAGACGGCCCCTCATATTTTAGTCACTATCTTCTGAACCCTCAATAGGATGAAGACATCCAATAGACTCTCACAATTTTATTCACTACAATCAATTACATATTACTGCCATTTAGGTTAAAATTTGCTCCATGTATGATTTGATATAATAACAAAGGGGAGACAACAGTGTGAAGGTCATTGTGATTTTAAATGCTTAATCAACTAAGGAATAGCTAGACTTTCCAGTGTATTTAATTTGATACTTTTCTATAATTGCCCCATGTTTGATTTGGAATATAAAAATAGGAAGACAACATGGTAAAAATTATTGTGTTTTTGAAAAGGGATAGAGAGTTGATTTTTAATGATGTCTATGTTATTGACGAAGTATCCGGTTGTTAAAAAAAGGATCATTGTATATTTTCTAATTCAACTCTGTTAAGAATAAGAGAATTAAAAAATAATTTGTCAGCCTTAAATTATTTTTAAATACGACATTTTTCTATAATCTAAATCTTAAAACTTTTTATCCATTATGATTTTTCGTAAATGTATTTGCTATAGATCAAATCATCTCCACCTTAGACGGAATCATTTGAAAGAAACCTAAAAACGTAGATTACATTATTTCAAGGAACGACCCCTTACTTATATATAAAATGTATTTCCTTCAGAATAAAAAAATCCATATTTTTTCATTCGACCCCTAAATTTTGTTTTTATCTTCCAAATCTAAATCTTTTTGATATTACTGTTTTATTTACAACCATAAATCCATTTCTACTATACAACCTGTAGGAAAAATTAAAAATATTTTAGTGATTTCCAAATAGTCAAAAGAGAATTAAACTTTTTTGATATCCAAAATTTAAAGCTACTTGTATAAATAATTTTCCAAAATATAACTATCATATAAATTATACAAAATATTTTTTGCTTCAATCAAGAAAAAAACAATTTACCCTAAACTTGTTATTCGTAGCCTTTCACAGCGCCACGCCCCTTCAGGGTTTTACCGCCCACTTTGGGAGCCACTATGCTAGAGTATGGCCTTAAAATCGCAACGAGATGAATTAGGTTTTCAGTGTGCAAATTTAAGACTAGATGAAATTTATGCGAGGCGCATTGTATTTCTGGTTAATATATACCGAGCTGAATTCAGGATTTTCAGTTAGCGGGACCGTGTTCCTCATTTTTTAATTTTTTAGTTGTTTTGACCAATCGAATTACACCAAAATTGAACAAGTTTTGGCTATTCAGATCAACTGCTAAAAATCTCGGATCTGATTGGCTAACTTTTAATCATTTTCAACCCTTCCTATATATTATAATTTATATATAAGAGCCAGACGAATTACCATGTATAGCTAGTATGTATTAATGTTCACGCATTTAAATGCTAATTCAATGTTATAGATACGTAAGCATATATTTTTCTCTTTTTTTATAGAACACACTTGTTGATAAGTTTCAAATGTGTTGTTATTAGTGGCATGCCTAACTTAAGTGCCGCTGGCTTCATTATTAGATGAATACAATTCGAAACATATATGTCACTTTTTGAAACATTCATTTTTATACCATTTAAATCTAATGATACAGATGCATATTAAGTACATAAAATTGGAAAGGGTCCTGTAAAAAGTGAGTTCTATAAAATTAAACCGGACTGACATTTGCCACCTGAACCAGAGGTGGGGAAGCTTTTTGTGCCCGAAAGCCATCTTATAATTCATCCTCACTAATAGAGACCTTTAGAATATTTTTTATCCCCTAAAATCAAGTAATTTATCTGATTTTTATTGAAATTGATGATATTTTTAAATATTTTTTTGAAGTTAGTTCTTCCATAGACAAAGTAAAATAGTATTTGTTCGCGACACGGGGGGGGGGTTTAAATTTTTTTATATTTTGACTGGGGTGCTTTCGTTTGAAATGTCGTTCAGTCCTTTTTTAGTTTTGATTTGCAAAAAGCAGATTTTATATCGAATAAATATGAATGCTTTTTCTAGCATTGTATATGAAATCGATTTCTACTCAAAAACTGCGATGTTTTTCAGAAGTGATTTTTGCTAAATTAGCACAAGTCTAAAAATTCTTCAATACTAGTCCAAAATATACAAGAATGCACCAATATCTTTCAATTTAAGAACATGTATTCCATTTTTCTTTGTATTGTACCAATCATTAAAGCTATTGTGCCATATTGACCTCTGTTATTAACTTTTTTGTGCTTCTTTAACTTTTCCACACTATTTTATAATCAGAATTTGAAAGTTTTGGCATTTATTGGAACTTTTATTCTTTTTCTTCTGCTATTCAATATTTTTGTAAGTTTTTTCTAAGAATAAAAGTTCAAGGTTACAAAATATACTCATTTTTTTCCTTTTCCAGCATTAAAACCAAAGCAATACAGTTAGAAAACTTTATATTCGTTTGATATTATTGTAGTCTTTTTATGTAGACTAATATATCAGAACTTTTATCCTCATTTAAGACCTGTGTTCTTACCATTCTTACTTAATATGCCTAGGTACTTAATTAAAATTAAACAATTTACAGTTATTTATAATTAATACCGTTATAATGTATGTATATACAGGGGTGCAAAAACCCAGTCTCGCGTAGCGACAGAAAATTTTGGCCGCGCGACTAAAAATTCGGTTTGCAAGATAATTTGAAACAAGAATATAAACACTTCTCAACAAGAGTTATTATCGATTTTTATTGGCATTCAGATCTTAATAATAAAAAAGTTTGAAAACAGTAGATCACGCTAATCAACTTTACTTCCATAGAGTCAAAACTTAAAAAGAGGAGTCGATTTTTTTCTATGAGAATATATACATATACATTTTGCTTAGATAAAAGATAATGGTTTATCTTGCTTTTCATTTTTATTGCCAAGAATAGTAATAGATTACTACTCTTTAGCTACTGTAAAATTATTTTTATCTCGATAGTACGAAACCCTTCAATGAGCAAGCCTCTTTTAGCAAAAATTGTGGTCTGTTAAAATTATAAATTTAGTTCTTCACAATATGAATTTCATATATTGGTTATGTACCAAGCAAACAGTTACAACAAACTCTTCAAAACTTGAGAAAAATCTGGAGTCGAATCCCGACTCTGAATTCTTTTTACTTCGGCCATGTGATTTTTCTGGCTTCAAGACCCTCTTTTTAAGACCACTCTCTATTTCATTTCAAAAAGAAAACTTGTTTTTGCCAGCATTTTATGATTTTATTATATCCTTCAGTTATGAAAACTATTTCTTATTAAGCGAATTAGAACATAATCCAGGAAAGATAGACACTTTATTTTTGTCTGAAGTTTCTTCAACTGCAATTTTAAGAAAAATCTATTTGGAAAGAGTAAAAACAGGGAAACAGGTTATCAAAAGGATGGAAGTATTATTCTCTCTAATGGAAAAGATTCCTTTACAAAGCGATTCAAGACCTTGGATACAACAGTATCGCAAAGTGTATCTATTTTTCATACAATGAAAGAAGAAAATATCAGATATCGGAGATGTTGAACTTGAGCAACTAGTACAACATTTAAAAGAACATTTATCTAGTATGGGGTCAAGTACTTTGCTTGTTAATGAGCCTCTGCTGGATGAGTGGTATAGGTTATAGCTACAGGAAAAAATCAATTCTTGTTACACGTTAACGAGCAGGCTCTTCTATGCCCTGAAAGATTCCCAGTTTATCTAACTAAACGAATGCTAATTGCTTTTGTTTTATCCAGTTAATCTGCTAGTTGCGAAGGGGATTCAGCAGATGAACTGCATAAAACGACCTTGGACAAACTGTCACCGCTGATCGATTTACTCAGCTTCGCCATGGTGTTGCGTTATGCTTTTATGCGATTAAAGTATTAGAGTACTACATGTGCAAAACTGCAAAAATAATTTAAATGTTTATATTTATGAACTATTTACAGGCAAAAATAAATATAGTAAATCCAGTTTGTTTATATTTTTAATGGGTAAAAGTTGTATAAGCAAACTTATATGTATGTCGAAAACAATTTTGCACGGCTGATGTTATAAAAGAAATTATTATTTAAATGTGGATTCAATTTTAACTTAAACTTACAAACCAATATGGGCACATTTCATTCATAGCAACTAGCTTGAAAATCAGTGTCTCTGAGCGCAGCTCTTTAAAAATTCTTTTATTCTTCATAACAAGACCCACTAGCGGTCAACAGTCAGACGAAAGGGACACGGTTAGTTGCCCTCTCCCCATAGGGAAAGAACTGAGTCTGCTAAAAGCAGTTTATCTCCAAAATTTTAAACTAAAATAAAAATAGGAAATATGAGTATATTCAATTTCATATTTCTTAAGAATATTTATAAGGAACTTCAGTTTCAATATTCTGATAGTGCATTTCCCCCTCCTTCCCCTTCTAACAAAACCCTAATAAAGGCCAGAAGATTAAAATGCACCATCTCAAGAGCATCAATATCTATTACGCTCAATGTGTATGCCCTAATTCATTTTAAAGTCTCATTTTGTTTGCAATTTCTCTTCGATTATATATATATACATATTTTTTTTTATGAATTCTTTTAGAATCCATGTTGATTATGATAAATATAAATAATTCGAAACAATTTTTTGAGCAATTGGAAAGAGAAGACAAATTTCAATCGATTCCTGTAGTGCCTTATGGAATGTAGTTTACTTCGTGGCGAAGACTGTGTTTTGCAGGGATTTGTTTTCAGAAAATGGCCAATTCTCTCTTTCCTTCACTCCATATATTTTGAAAGCAATAAATCTTTATTTTAATTGCTCTTCATATATTTTGTAATCGTGATATTCTTGGTTTGTGTAGTCAATATATCCACATCAATCACATTTTACTTGCTCTCTATTAGGATTAACTTTCATGATATAAAAAGCGCACTAATTACTCATACATCCTCTTTTTGCACTTTTCATATCTCAAGTCTAAATTATATTTCGCAAAACTCGGCTGTGTGTATCTTATTAGTTTATCAAAGTTCATACTCAAACGCATCCTTTATCCTCAGCAGTGGCATCTTTTTTGTATGTTTGCTGTAATCTCTTTAATTCATCTCACAATCTGTTATTCGTGTCTAAAATTATTCGTAATATGCTGAAAGATATTCTCCACATCACATTCTTGTCATCATAAATTTGTTCTTCTGTAAGTACAATACACTTATTGCTCTTAAACTATTATTACACGTACTTTCTCTTTCTATTTAACAAAATGCACACTGGCCTGCACACACCGATGAAATGAGAGACACAAAAGCTTTCTCGTTCAATTATTTTCCTAAATTTGTTCTATTCATATCCTAATGGTAAGATTCCAACCTTTTTTTTAGGACTAAACACAAAATTTCACTAATAAGCTTTCAATCATTTGAGGACCAGTGTGAAACGAGTGTCCCAAGAAATGGAAAAATCGTCTTCTTTATAAATATACCAGGGGCGAAAATTTTTGTTGAAGCTCTATAACTTTTTCTGATAGACTTTTTTTCCTTAAAAGTTATTATAAAAGGCAAATCAATGCAAAGTGTTAAAAGTTATTTTACTTTTTGTAGCCTACACCAATTTAGCTTTTAAACAATTTTTGAATGATGCTGAGAAAAATGAAGTAATGCAATCTTAATTTATTGTTTGATTTTTGTTTGTACAATTTTATCTTTATTTTATACCCTTTTTGGAGAGTCTAACTAACTCGCATTTATTCTTATACACTAAAAAGAATGAAAAAATTCTAATACCAAGTTTTCTAACTTTAGTTCTGTTTTACATTTTTGATAGAAAGTTACATTTACCTCAGAAAAGTTATGCAATTTGGATGTGTTTTTATTTTATTTATTTTTCTCAATAAAGCATTTTTTCATTTTTAGGAAGAAGAAATGGAACAACTGAAAATTAATGAATGATTTTTTTTCATTCAATAAAATTTCCAATTTTTTTATTGTTAATTGATATCTTTACCTTTTTTCTACACATAATTTGGAGATGGTGCGCATCTATTTGAAGTGAGAAAGAAGGAGCTATATATAAGTTCTCATTCATTGTTGACGCTAAGCAGGGCGGGGATTAAAGTTTACATTAAGCTTAATTAAGAATGAAATAGAATAGACAAGAGAGGAGTAGGAATTTAGGAAAATTTGTTGTCTTTTTTGGAAGATGTTTGAAAGTCCGCTCACTTCAATAATTTAAAGGATGTGCACTAGGGTGTTTCCCTTGCCCCATAAAAATGAAAAAGTTACTTAATAACGTCTTACTGTTTTTATGAGTGGAAAATCATGAAAAAGTGTTAGATTTGAAGTTTGGTTGACATTGAAATTTTTTTAGGTATCCCAAAGTTAAAAAAAGTTGTATTGTTTTCAAAAAATGCATTTTTTTGTTTTTATTAAATTGAGAAGCTATATTTAACATATTTATTATTGAAAATGAAATATTTTACACAAAATAATAAACTTATTTTTTTCTTTGATTTTTTAATTTTTTTCTATCATTTTCCACAACTTGTAGTATGTCCTGATATTTTTTTTCATCACGTGTTAGAGAAATGAAGTCAGAAGCTAGTTTTACTCCTCTTTCTGCGTTGTCGTTGATCACACAAATGTTAGAAATTTTTTCTTTTGCATTTAAAAATGAAACATCACTTTCCCACTTTTCAACTTCTATGGAAATAAAACTTTCATCAAGATTAAGATGCTTAAAGAAGGACTAAGAAGACTTTCCGATCAGTTGGTGGATTTCAACCTTTTTTTTGAAAATTTGTGTTTTAGGAAAAATTGGTTTTCCATATCCAGCACGATGCCTTTGGCTGAAATTATAGTCCTTTTCAAAAGAATTTAACGCAACAACAATTTGTTTTTTTCTCATAAATATTTACCTTATCACTGAAAAGAGATATTATAGCCATTTCTTCCCATAGGTACCAAAGATGATTCATGAAAACTTTTTTAGCAGAGAAAAAGAATTTAAAAGAATTTAAATTTTGCGTTCTTCTCGTCTTCAAGAAAAGAATTAAGTAAAACCAAATCATTATGAACGGTGTCCTGAGGGAGGTCAGCTGTAAACCACAATGGTAAATAATAAAATATGCAAAATTCAACAAAATCAATCATTTTTTCCATCTGGTGGGGTGGAAAATCTTTTAATTCTACCAAAACTTTATTCTTCAACATAACAATTTTTAAACAGTAGAGAATAATTACCATCCATCTTGCTTTACTTATAGAACCTGATACTCTGAATTTTACAAATTGACTTTCACCTTCTAGATACATCAGAGACAAGAGAAGAAGTTCCTTGTAGTCATTTTAACTAAACTCTTTTTTAGCATATTTTTAAAAAGAATAATATGTTCGCATTTATACTTTTTTCCTTCGTAATAAGTGTAATTAGATCGCTCTTCTGAGTAAAAAACTTGAAAGTTTCTTCTAAATTTATTAAAAAGATTTACTTCTAGTCTAGATGATTTGTAAATTTTTGTAGTTTCCCAAATTTTCTTTAACATAATTTCTCCAATGTGATGTCTGCAAGGACACCAAAAAAGAGGTCTTCCTAATTTACTTTGAATACATACACAAGTGGCTGATAAACGTCCGGTATCAAGACTTGTGGTATCAAACACCATAGTTTTAACAGATTCCTTACAATCCCAACTTTCAAGCAAATCTACAGAAGCTTTTGAAAGAACATTCCCATCTTTATTTTTTTCATATGGACTTATCAAAGGCACGCTAAGCAATTTAATTATGTCATTGTTCGAAACGACAACAGGCATTCTCTCTTCATAATGAAACTTACTTCTTAATGTTGGGAGTAACTTTCCATCCCAATGCAAATTTAAAAAAGTTTCTGATGCCCACGAACTTTTTATTATTTTAGCAGTTTTTTCTATAGCCTGAACTTTATACTTGTAGGATTGAGAAGAATGTAAATTTATTTTGCTTGTATCACCTTCACACGCTTCAATAAATGACTGAAGAATTGTAGCAGAAGCTGTTGATGAGACATTGTTTCTAATGAAGGTAGAAACTAAATTTTCTTTTTTTAAGATATCATGAGGTACAAAAATATTTGTTCCACTTTTTTTACACCTTTTATGGGATCTTTTGGTTAAAACTTCAGTGTTCTCTTCCAACATTATGTTATCTTATGCAAAAAACTTTCATTCGATTTTTCGTTATGCCTTATTTAGTTCATATACTTTAGAATTTTTCTGAGTTACATCTTCCAGTCCAAGAGGGTAGTTTTATTTATTGTTTCTACGTTTTTCTTATAACTATTTCAGCCATAAAATTTCATTTCTGGTTGAGTGACAAACTAGAGAGAATAAAAATAACTTATAGTGGATAGGCTAATGTAATTTAGAAGAGTTCACCAATCAAAAGCACAGAAACTAAATGCGGCATTACGAAAAATCTAGTGACAGATTTTATAGAAAAGTAAAATATTTTGAGATGATATAAAGTTTTTTCAACAAAATACCATCGTTTATTTGAGTTTTTAGTTTTCTTATATTATTTGTGGTATAACTATTAAATAGGTTCTGTTTCATTACAGGTTTTTTTGCTCTGAGACTTTCAAACATTAGTTGTTGTTTTTGTCATTGTTTTACAACCATCATTTCTTTTTGTTGAAAATAAAATTTAAAATGAATATGCTGGAATGCAAGAAAAACCCTCACTCAAATTATAGTGGATAGGCTAATGTAATTTAGAAGAGTTCACCAATCAAAAGCACAGAAACTAAATGCGGCATTACAAAAAATCTAGTGACAGATTTTATAGAAAAGTAAAATATTTTGAAATGATATAAAGTTTTTTCAACAAAATACCATCGTTTATTTGAGTTTTTAGTTTTCTTATATTATTTGTGGTATAACTATTAAATAGGTTCTGTTTCATTACAGGTTTTTTTGCTCTGAGACTTTCAAACATTAGTTGTTGTTTTTGTCATTGTTTTACAACCATCATTTCTTTTTGTTGAAAATAAAATTTAAAATGAATATGCTGGAATGCAAGAAAAACCCTCACTCAAATTCACTGTATAATTTTTTTCTGAACTTAGTACAAAAGCCCAAATCATAACAAGTTAATCGAAATGATTTTTATTTTCAGATACTGGATACCACAAGATTAAGCTTGTGTTGATGAAGAACTCCTCAAATACAGCGGAAATTGTCCTATAGAAGTGTATGATCCTTGTAAGCCTGGTAAATGGGAGATAAAATTCTATCATTTGAATCATGCTAGAACGTGTTAAGTTTTGTGTCCTGAATAGAATTATACGAAAGGCCTTACTTCTTAGGATGCGAAATTGTAAAAAGGTTTCTGAATTCTTCCAATATACCTGAAGTCACGGGCATGGAATGCGATCGTTTTTTCATGGACCACGAACTATGTTTATCGGGAAAAGAGCGCAATTTATCTTTATAAGGCCCTCTGACTTCCAACAAACGCTGTGTTCCTTCCATTTTCAAGACTCAACCTCTAAAAAGCTTGGGATTAGCTGAGTACAATCGCGCGTTCTGTATACAAATTATGCTTCACTTGTTGTTTTTATTCCTAAAATCACGCCATGGTCAACTTCAAGGCTCTTCTTGTATTTAGTAGCCAACATCATCATGCTCTTGAGACAATGTGGTGGAGACATAAACCAGAGTCGTTGTTTTGCTACAACGGAAGACTTTTGGCCCATAGTTGTATGATGTCATTATCTCTACATGGATGCTCTCAACACTTCTGTAATAGTGTTATTGAATAGCACTCAATTTTCTAAGAACGTGGTAGGAAAGATTACATTATAATAATAATCTATCCCTAATCCTTTTCATGAAAACTGTATGCAAATCGTCGCCCAAAGCTCTAATATCCCAAGTTAAGTAAGATCCTTGCTTCAAATTTGTGGATATCAGAAAGATTACCGAAGTACATCCCAACCTAACAGGCAATTGTGTAATCTGTTTCCAACAAAAATCAGAAGAATTTTCTCAATTCCAGGACAACGTTTGCAATAAACACAAAAATGTTCGTGATACTTGTTTTAAATCAAACAAATCGAAGTTTATATTTTTTTTGAAGAAATAACTTTTTTTTTTACAAGTTTTTGGCTTTTGGAAACTGCGGAAATATGCGAACTACTTTACTTCTGCCACATTTCCAGAATTACAATTAGGTTTTTTAATTTATGAAAAAAATGAAGTGTCAATTATAAATTTTTTTAATAATATAATCATTGTTCCTTTTTGATAAAAAATTTTATTTCTCTTAGAAAATTACATATTTTCATGGCATTGGTCCTGGATGATCAATCAATGGTTAAGTAGTCTTTTTAACTTTATGTTTTTAAAGTCAATGTTTTGCATTCGTCTAAATACTTTCATATTGTGTTTAGATGAGTATGTTATGTTTTTGACTTCCTTTGAAACTTTTTGGTGTAATTAAGTAAAAAAAGTAAATGCGGGTAAATGAATACGGAAAAGTAAATACGGTAATGATAAAAAAAAAGTAATTTTATCATTTGGTCAAAAAAAGATTTTTTTTAGGTTTATTTCAGTAAGTATTTAAAATGTTAATTACTATTTCTGCCTTTATTTTACAAATAAAATTTTGGTTTACATCATTGTGTTAAAATTTGTAATATTTACTGGCAAAACTCAGAAGGTAAAATGAATTTATTCAAAATAACTTGCAAAAACAAATTTTTGTTTGATTGAAATATTTTGTCTCATATGCCTTTTTATTAGAATTCAAAAATTTCTGAATTAAAAGGCATGATTGTTGAAATTTTTTTAAAGCAATTTTTTTTGTTAAAGTCAATTTTTGACTACCATTTTCATCATGAATAGTTCTAATCTCCTTTTTATCTTCTTTTTTTTATTGTTCTATAAAGTGTGTGTTGTTGTTCTTTAACGTCATTCTTTTTCTAAACACAGAATGTTTTTAGAAATTTTGTCTTTTCAATGTAAATACACTTAAAGAGGGTGAAGTTTATTTGTGAAAAAAGAGGAAATATAATAATAACTCACATTATAAATATTATAAGAAAATAGCAAAAATATTGAACGACATTGTAAACTTTCCATATTTTTGGGATACAATGAATGATAATTCAAATTTTAGAATGCTATCAACAAAAGAATAGTAAATACCGCCAAGCTATCATTAATAGCCTACTCATAGGAACTATTGTGTACATATGTTCCTAGTTCAAATTAACTTAATTATAATTAATTTGGGAAAATTGAAATCCATTAACTCTTAAGAATTGGTAAGCGATTTGAAGGCTAAGGATGTCCAAAATTGGGTCCTAGAAAAGACCTATTAAAATTGAAATCCCTCTTAAGAATTGGTAAGCGATTTGAAAGCTAAAGATGTCCGAAATTGGGTCCTAGAAAAGACATATTAAAGTTGTTTAAGACCAATTCTTTATTAAAATATAGTAGAAGTAGTTTATCAGTATAATTGCACGAATTCGTAAAAAACACAAAATCCCTGAATAAATTTGATTCTGAAAAGTATTGACAAGTTGTGAGAAGCAATACGTTAAGCATTTGGAGAAAGTAAGAAATTATATGTGAAAGTTCAAAAATGCCTTTATGATCTGAAAGAATCCTATATTAACACATTTCATTCCATCGTCACTTCTAACATACACAGACGATTTCAAGGTACTTTTATATCAAATTCTCGTTTGCTTTTTCTGGAATGAAATTGTTTAACCCTTTATCTACTTGCACATCCCTGATGTGTATTCTTAACTTTTTGAATTGAAATTTATTGTTATTTTAATAGTTTGTCTGCCATAAAACTGACTGGAAATGAATTTGCTGAATTTCATTTATGTAAAATAACGGAATATTTCACAAAAATGATATAAACCATCTAAACTTCGTTCTTTCAAGAATAAAATGAAGTGATGAATCAAGTTATTTATCCTCTCTGCTTTTTCTTCGCTCCAATCTGATGAATTAATGTTCGAATCGATCGGAAGACTGCAAAGTGCAAATGTAAAGCAAAAATATAGGAGAACGGTGAATTTCAGTACGCAAAGAAGTGAAGAGGCATTGCACAAGGTCTTCTTAGAGACGTATTAAAATTTAAGAATTTTTTGCATAACACAAAATTTTCTATTTTCTAAAAACTTGGACATCTATATAAAGTTTTGCAAAATGAATGAAAAATATGCATATGAAAAGATTTATCGTTAAGTTTGAACGTTATTCCATTCCAGAGTTACATTTGTTATTTTTCTCTTTGACTTATGAGTTAAATATTGGGGTTTACGTTTGGTGTTCACCTTTTGAAAAACCTTTTCGCTTCAAAGTGCACCGTCCAATCTATATTGTTGATATTTACTGCTTTAAATTGAATAGTTCTACAAATTTTTAAAATTCTGAGCATTTTTTGGAATTAATATAATAACTTATTAAATAATAACAAATTAAAGAATGTTTATAGCTCAATAATATTGAAAAAATATATTTTCCCAACTTTAATTCTTCTAATGTTTTTTTGTTCACTCTTCTTTTATATTGCATTTCTGGAGCATCCCTTATCAAGTTCCAACAATAATTCGCTAGTAAAAAAACTTCATTGTTTTTTTCTTGATAACTTTTTTCCCATGCTCATCATTGACATGTCCACATTTTAAAAGAAGAAAAGCTATATGAGAGTGAAGAAGAGTGTTTCAACAAATGAAAAAAGTGAAGAAGAGAAAGTTATTGCTACTCCGATTTCATAATGTTCATCATTTTTGTACAAGCCTTGTATTTTTGCAGCTCAGAAATAGACTGAAAAATCAATAAAATTAAGGAAGGCACTTTTTTATTTGAGAAGGAGCAAAATCCAGTTTATGAGCAGAAACTTTTTAGGAAAAAAATTTCAATTTTGAAAAAAAAAATTAGAATAAATTCAGTATATGAATCGTATTATTTTGTCTTAGATAAAAAGGTTATAGACAATAAATTGAAATTCTTTTTGAAGTCAATACAAGAAAGACACAAAACTATAGATACAAACCAATCGAATATTTTAATAAATTATGTTGGAGAAAATAATAGATCAAACATTTTGCTTGCAACACAAAGCAGAAATGTTTACAATTCAGGAAATCTCTCAATGACATGCACAAACACACTTTTGTCATCACACTTTTTGGAGATTTATAATCTTTGAAACAGAAAAGTTGATGTATAAATATAAATTTTAGTCCAAGTCGCAAAATTATATTTGAGTCATTAATGTTAAAAAAATTATGCATTAATGGAATTGCAGTCTCAAAAATTACAAATAGGTGGGCTCAGAGTCGGAGACGCCAAACATTTTTTCGATTCCATAACCCTGCGGTTTCAACACATATTTCATCCTATTTTTGCGTAGGAAGAAATTAACTCATCCACAACTTTGGGATCATTTTCTGCTCTCATAAATAAATATTTCAAGCAAATTTTTTACCACCGAAACGAAATCCATGCTTCTAAACAAATTCCCTCTTTTATCATTTTATTGATTCGCGATCTAATAAAAATTCCTTTTCTAGCACAACTAATTTTTGAAAACTTATTCTTTAAGTAGTTGAAAGTAGATCCATTATTATTGGGAGATTTAACGAAAAATTTCATTAATCTCATTTTATGCAAAGGTGGAGGCAGAATTAATTTTCTTCAACTAAAGAAGTATTTTTTATATTCATATTTGTCAAGCTTCCATAAATTTTCTAGAAGGCCTTAGCTAATGCGAAGACTTATCCCGCCTATTCAATTCACAAAGGAAACACTAATCCTTTGTAAAATCAGTTTGAATTGAGGTTTTACATTTAGATCAAAACAAACGATCCATTGACCTTCGAGATAAATCAGTTTTACTATTTCTTCCATTGAACTATATGTCTCTTTCCTGTTTGTAGCATATGCAAAAGGAACACACGGTATTTCATTATGATTATGAAACAAAACACCTATAATACTTTGGAACGCATCGATAAAGGGTCACTATTTTCAAGGATCACAAGGAAATTTTATGGTTTTCGTCTGCCGAGGAACACCATTACAAGCTACTATGTTATTTTTGATGATAAAGAATTGAATTGAATTTTTTTGACGCTCCCAGTTAATGAAACGTCATCTTATAAAAATTCCATTGTTTCATGCGCGAAGTCAATAAATTAGGTTTTCTGGAAAGATCGAAATCTCTCGCAAGATCATTGAGTTGAATTTGCGAAATCTTTTTTGGATGATATTCACTGTAATAGCTTGAATCTTTTGATGAAGAATTAGAATCAATTATTTTGTTTTCGTTGTTAAAAATGGCATTCGGATGTTCTGAAATTGGTAGATTAGAGCTGTGTGGAATTGGAAGTAGAGCTGCTTCAAGAAAAAGAAATTGGATAAGTTTTTTTGACTTTTTAGATTAGACAAATTCCATTTTAAATAGAAGGCAAACAATCATTTATGCGATTTTTTTCCTCACTCCAAATGATTGGCACTGCAAAAGGCATTGAATTCTTTTTTCCTTCCATCCAATCGCTAAGACAACAAGCGCAAATTTTTCCCTGTGATTTTTCAGACTTATAGTTGAAATAAAATTTGTTATCTTTTTTTTTAACTGATAGATTACACTAATAACGAGATAGTGTACCCTATGGGCGGTGCCGAGGGGGGCAAGGGGCCCCCCCCCCCCCCAATACCTTTTCTCCCCCCCCCCAAATAATTTTTTTCCAATATCTTCCCCCCTAATTCCTCACCCCCCCCCCCCCCCCCCCCAACTTCTTTTTCCCCACTCCTTGGGCTAACAACAACGGCAAGTTAGCAACAGATATATGGTGCAGAAGTTTTTTCTTGATCACCAACTTTGGATCCAAAATAGGATGGTATCGTTTTCTTATCGTATGCGATTACTTGCATTTTTGATTTTTGAAGTAACTGTTCCAAAAATATAGCAAAAATTGTCTAGATCATTCAAACTATGTCTTGTTTTAGTTATTGAAACCTCATCAGTTCTACTTCTGGTTTTCAAACCCTGGCTTGAACTGACGTCTAGTGGTTATGGGTGAGCATAAACCAATTAGCCGTCAACACTTAGCTTTGACGAACATTATCTAGTTAAGTATCTCACAAATTACTCACAGTATTATCTACTACTACTAAAATTCATATCTTAGTGATGATGATCAAAAATACAAGAGAACTTACCATTTCTAGTTATATCTAATAGCACCTTGTATGCAATTGCACAATTATAATAAGTATATTAACGGATATAGTTTGAGTAACAAGAACAAAATGGATCCTGCTAAAACTATCTATAAGTTAATAATAAAAAAATGGCGATTATACATCAGGCTATTTTTACGGTACAAGGACAAAATTCTCCTGAGGACGAAATCCCATTGGATAAATTTAAATAAACATTACTTTGTTAGAAAAATGAGCAAATGACTGGACTGCTATTTTTGTTAGACTTGGTATTTTATGCTGCTACCATTTTTGCCTTTTTTATCCTGAACCTTAAAATTTTACTATATGGCACCTCAAAGTTTTTATTATCTGTTGAACCGTCTTACTATTTATATTCCCACTTTTTTGTGTATAAGACTCATAGCACAAGTTATCAATTTTCTGAAATCTACATTTAAAAAAGTTCGTTTAGAAAAATACAATGAATTGTTAGCTTTATCTTTCTATGTTTTGAATGTATTTTGCAAAGTATCAAAACGCTATTATTAAAATCTCATCTTCTTTCATCATCAACTATAAGTCTGAAAAAGTATTGCCTGACTCAACCTACTTCCAAAATCGCCTTTTACATACAAGTTCATCGTTGTTGCATTCCTATATATTTCATAGAGCTTTTATTTATGGTATTTATTCGATAAGTGGTCAACATTTTTTTGACAAATAGCTTTTTGCAAGTGGGAACACTTTTCAATATACACACCACCTTTGCGTAGGTTCAATTAATGTTATTCTAAAATTTTTATTCCTCTTGCTGTTGAACTTTGAACGAATTCTGTTTAAAAAAATCATATATGCATCGGCATTTCATGAAACAGCGTTATCGATTCAGTCTTTCAAAATCATCTTTTAGATTATATTTTGTCTAAACACGCTTTTTTTGCTGAATTTTCTCCCTCTCTCTCTCTCCCACTTCTCTGTTATTTTAAATGATAAAAGAATTGAAGTTTTGAATGAACATTGACTTCAATTTGCTGCTAGATTAAGTTTAAAAAGTTTATTTAGATAATGACTGACTGAACCTAATAATGTCTCTTACTTTCAAACAAAATTATTCAATAAAGTGCTTTTAATACTCCCGTCAGGCGTCAAGATGTGTGTATATTTCAAATAAATTTAATTGCGATTTCTCATACGTTTCTTCCAGATTCAATATTTTTCGCTTTAGGTAATATTACAAGTATATTTTTTGTAGAAAACTTATTTTATTAAACGTCTTTTTAAGCATGTTAGTTTGGAAGAGTAGCGGAGCACGGAATTTGAAGCAACGTGGCCTCAAATATTTTCAGGGTGGAGGAAGGGCAGGCATATATACTATTTTCCAAATGTGACTTCTTAATAATCTAGAATTAATATTTTTTCGGCGTTTGGGACAGAAATTGAGTGGGCGGTGGACTGAAGTTTATTTTGCAAAAAATTTTGCAAAAATTATACCATCGTTTGGTACACATTTTAAAAACACTATTGAAACTAAATATATACTTTGGATAATAATATTTAAAATTTAGATCTTTCTTTTTCATTTACTGCTATTAGCAGTATTATTACTCTATTGATATTTTTCCTATACGTAAATAGTGCTAGGAAAACTCGATCTTGGAATACACGGCTTTCAATTCACAATGATTATTAAAAGTCTGAAACTTTAGAAGAATGATTATGTTCTCTAAAAGAGCTCCAGAAAGCAAAACAAAATGCATAATTTCCTACTTGGCGTTATTTGAGACATAATATTTAGATTGAATACATGCAAAAATAGTAAAGAATTTTCGTAAAAAAATAGGATATCAATTCCGTCTGAGAAAACTCTGATTGAAATTCTGACAGTGCTTTTTAAATCAAACTATCATCTTTTAAACATGTTTGCAGACTTTGTTATTCCCAAAGACAAAATATTAAACTTCTATTGTTGATAATACATTATTAAGATTGATTGTTCAATAGTATTTGTTCACAAAGGAAGTACCATATTTTCCATATGTTTATCTACAAATCTAGTTTCTTTACTTTTGCCATATCTTTGGTATAGGATGGAAGTTGAAGTAATCATTTGTGAAACATTTTTTTCACATCAAATATAAATATTGTATATACACTTCATTTAAATATTATTTTAGTTTGAGGTATTGATTCTTTAAAAATGTCATACACTATCAGAAATGTTTTTAATCTGACAATTCACGATCCGACAAGAATATGCGAGAAACCGATAGTTACGGTTAAACTAGGTCTATGGTTTTTATTATAGTGAAGTAACTAATTAATAACTGGCTTGAAAGCCAGTTTTCAGAGAGCGGTTTTTAAATCAACAATCTAGGACAAATATTTGGTTGAGTAAGTCAAGAACAAATTTTTCATGAAGCAATGAAAATTTGATCCAATTTTCAACAACACATTTATGGCATGTTTATCTGTCAGAGTAATTGAGTCGATTCGCTCTCTGCTTAAAATAAAACAGCTTTCCTTCAAGTAGTAACGTCATTGAAGCCAAAAACCAGCAAACTTATTTCAAACAAAGAGGAGAAAACATCAAAAACTAAAGGTGCGTAATACTGCAATAAACTTCAAAATCTCATTTTTGTGATAATGAACTTTGTTACTCTTAACATTTCCATTTTATATTAAATAAATATAAGTTTTTGATTGTTATTTTATATAAATCTATTTAATTTCTTATAAATTCATATTAGTGCTCCGAAAAATATAAACTATATTTTTATATTTAAATTTAAATATATTTTACATACAATTTGATTAATCTTTATAATTTTGAAAAAGTTTCTGCCATTTTTTGTGGTCAATTCTGGTTGCTTCTGGGAAGATTCTCCAATTGGATTTGGTTGGGGTGGAAATTCGTAAAGTTAGTTAGTAGGAGGTATAGAGCATTCCTTAGATATGAGTGAGACCGGTTTACCTATTCTCGGTCTGGCCTATGGCTGGATTTTGGCGGGTATTAGTTGAAAATATAATTGAGACGAGCATTGGCGAATTCTAATTTTCAAAATAAATGAGTGAGACAAAAAACAGATAGACTATATAGAAGCTGTTCTGTTTGTACAGTTATTTTTCTAGTGAAATGAAGTTCATACAAAATTAATTTGTGATTACTTCTTATTATTTTTGTTTAAGCTGCGTTGTATTAAAGCACACAAAGTCAAACCTGCATTAATTAAGAGATTCTTATTTTAAATTTTAGTGGATATTGAATATAAAAAAATAATAAGTTTTCATCTTTAATCAATGAAAATAAAATAGAAGAAGTAAGGAAGAGATGAGTTGTTAAAAGTTCGGTGATGAATACATACAAATATCATAATAGTTAAATGAATCAATTTATCGGTTGGCTATCCTAGAGAATCTTACAATCCAATTGGAAAAAATAAACGCGGTTTCAAAGATTATATTATTCAAAATGTAAGCGACCATTCCATGTTAACTATATTTATTCGTTGATATTTTCCCCCTTCGCCAAAGCACGTCGTTTGGGGTGGAGATTGTAAAATTGCTTCGAAAATTGTTTGATAACGATCCTAGTACATGTTATTTTTTCCCCTTTTTCCTACACGACACATATGTCACGCAGACACATTAGGATACAGCGCGTTTCGTAGCATAGAGTCTGTTACTCTCCAGATAACATAATGCCCCTTAGAAGCTGTGGCATATTGTAGAATTTATGTCGTGTTAAAAATTGATACACTGAGATGTAGGATTGAATTTGTGCAGCTTGTTCACTCATACACTATAATGCAAAAGTGTTGAAAAAGGAGATGATTAACTGTCATTTTATTGATTGATTAAACATTTTTATCAATCATATCACGTTAAAATCTTGTTTTGAGCAAACATGGTTAACTAATTCCATTTAAAAGTAGCCAAATGCAATTCTATTCACAAGAGGAGATAAGAGCTTACTCATTGAGATTGAAGCCATGGTGTTATCTTGTGAAGTGCTGCACTTTGTAAAGCACTGTATTGCAATGAATTTAATTGAATATTTGATTCATTTTATTATTTCCTCCTCATAAACACTGTTTTGTTCAACTTTTGGGTTCTTATCTAAATGCTTGCTCAATTTTTCTTTTCTTTTCCATCCATCTTTATATTTTTTGTTTGCTTTATTTTGCCATAAATTGTTGTATCTAATTTTTTAGATATCTTTTTCAAAGTTCTAGGTAACTTGACTTCTCGTAATTTCAATAACCATAAATTGGACTCTTAGTCCATTTCACTGCCCACTTATTAAACCAAATTAACTAGCTAAATAACTAATTTAATTGCTAATCTCCTAATTATATTTAACAGACTAAAAGTTAAAAATTTTAACTTTTAATTCTTTCATATTTTGGGTGTGGAATTTCCTCGAAGTCAAATCACCGGTCATCGTTTTTTAAAGTTTTTTAAGCCTTCGCCTATTTTGTTAAAATAATTCGTAAAAAATAGATTTTGTATTTGAAAAGCATATATATTTTATTCTGCGTCCGTTGATTTCAAACCTTCGAAGCTTAAACATGATTCATATTAGTTGACACATATTTTATATCATATGTAGCAGTGACGCAACGAGTAATTTGAACCGAAAGGAACACAAGATTTAAAGTTTTTATAGTAAGTAACAATAAAAATGTATGTCTTTATCATAACTATTTAAAACAGGTTAACTTTTTAAATAATAGTTAAACTAGTGGGTAATTTCTAGCGTACTTTTTGCCCAAAAAATCACTTTTTTTTCACTCCATTTTAAAAAACTTTTGCTTTATTGGAAACATTTCTTTATTGTACAAAAAAGCATCCGTTCAGTGTTTATTACATAATTACAATACTTCCGTCATAAAAAGAAAGAGAAGAAAAAATTGAAGGACTAAAATATCAATCTTTGCATAGAAGTTTTCAAAATAATCTTTTGATAGCCGTTGAAGTTTCTTGCCAGTTTTGTAGTTGGAAAATATAAAAGATATCGGAATTTTTTTTTTAATTTAAGCATTATTATTTGACACAATTTAAAAAATTAAATTAAATAATTTGTCTTTGAAAAGAAATTTAAACTCTAAATTTTGCTTTGTTAAAACGAACTTTATTATAAATTGATTTTTTAACTTCATTGATCACTAATAAGAAAAGTTCATAGTAAATCGGAAAAAAATTAAAATTTTATAATGTTGCTAGATAGTGGTTGATTTGTGTTTACAGAAAAAATGACTATTGATTTTTGTTCGACCTAGTAAATATCCTAGTGGTTATTAGCATTCAGGGGTAATTGTCCATGAGGAAATATGCTTATATTTTATTGGTATTTTCGCAAGAATAAATAAAATGGGTAGTGGTCACATTTGCAATATCGTTATCAAAGATTATTGCGTAAGTCATCTAAAGTGATTATAGTAAATGTTTTCAATAATAAATACTGTAGGAAATCTTTTTCCTTTTAATGAGGGCTTTCAAGAGTTACTATATACATACAAGGGTATCCATAATTATAAAAGTTACTCAGACGCTTAATTAAGAAAGAGAAAGGCGTTAGAGCATTGAATCTTCTTTGCTATACGAATCCTTTGATAACGGCAGAAAGGGAGAGACAGAGAGAGGGAGAGCAGAGTGATGCCAAAGTGCATTGAACAATAATTGATGATGCTGGCGGCAGTAATAAATAATAGTGATCATCATAATCACCATGTCCATGATGATGAAGATGAGTTTAAGTTGTGGATAAAACAAATATTTCAATATGTTTGTTTGTACGTACGTACATATTATTCTATTAAACTTTTAGCATGAAGGTTTAGTCATGAAAGTGTTTCTTGCCGAAAAGGCATCATTTCATCGTTGTGATCGATAAAGAAACAGATTTTACAAATACTTTCACTTATATTTCAGTAAAATACATTGCTATTACACATTCTGACTTGCGGATAATGGAAATACTCAACAGTACTCCTTAATTCGTTTTTAATACTAAATTTGACCAATCACGCCCCAAATAGGCTTCACTCACGATATCGTTCACACATTTCTTTTGCTGTGAAATGAAACATCTCCTCATACAATTCACATCTTTGTTCATTATTTTTTCTTTATTTATCATCTCTCAGCATAACTTGTTTAAGGGTAAAATTGTTATACTTTTCTTTTATAATGGACTATACCATACTCTGTGATCATTCCCATTTTAATTTTACCACTTTTG
This sequence comes from Nectonema munidae, assembly GCA_030549495.1. Classification (NCBI taxonomy): domain Eukaryota; kingdom Metazoa; phylum Nematomorpha; class Nectonematoida; family Nectonematidae; genus Nectonema; species Nectonema munidae. The sequence continues at coordinate 332,987 of JAUIRK010000292.1, read as the reverse complement.
CCACCCAAGTGAGTTTTTCTGCCCCAGCCTATACAAGAATCGTTTGGAACAGTACGCGATCTTGAACATAAAGAAATAATTAAATGTTTAAGAAAGTTACTAACATCATTTTTAGTTTTAATTATTCCAAAGAAACATAGATATTTTTTTTCTGAAACAAAAAGATCTGCCCAAAATGAATAACTTAGAGGTGATTCACCTGCAAGCAAAATAATTAAATTAAACAGGTGATTTTTTTTTCATTTTTCAAGATAAATTATGAAATTTGTCATATAAAACTAAAAAATAAATATTGATTTGGGCTAAAGGTTTGAAAAACTTCAAAAATATAACCAAATTAAGCAAAAAATGTTTGAAAACAGTTAAATTTGGAAAGGTTTTTTGAAGTATTTGGGAAAATTAGATTTTTATTTTTAAAAACTGCTATTTTCTTAATTGAAACATAAGGTAACTCTGGTTTTGAAATGTCAATAAAGACTCTTGAAAAAATTACAATGACATACACTATTTTAAATTAAATGCAGCTTTATAACTTTTGTTAAATTAATTTACTCGGATATTTGTTTAAATCGGGTTAATTTATTTCAGTTCGGTTGTTTACGATCGACCTCAACGCATTTATATTTATATGATTAAAATAATTCAATTTTTTGTTCAAATGTTTACCAAGAAACTTTTTTATATTTTATAACATTTTTATAAATGATTTCACGTTGCTTATATTTTTCTCCACATATGTACTCGAACAAGTTTGACTCTAATGTGTGCTACAACATCGTACATTGAAAGTTTGTTGTTAGTTTGAGTATAACATGATCTGTGATGGACAGGTTTATTTTTCAAATCATCATACGCTTCCCAAGAATCTGTTTTAATGGTTGAACCTGGTGCAACAGATACCTTGATGATAGACATCAACTTGTTTCTGGAATAGTGTAGAAAAATATGCTTCGTTTTCCCTCCAGATTCTACCCATCATCCATTAACAACTTCAGCTTAAGACATCCGCTCTATTGCTCTGTTTAAGAATAATTAAGAACATTAATAATACGAATTAGTTTTATTAATTAGAAAAGTAAATATGGTAGTATTGATATCATTTGTTATAGAGGGCAGGGTAGAGTTGTCGAGAATCTAACATTGATCCTTCATGCTCTCAGATTTAAATTTCAGAATTGCAAATGGCCTAAATTGTGTCTTCTAGGTGAAAATGGTCAACGGCAGCATTATTCAACATCTATCATTTTAAAACTGACTCTGCAAACTAGAAAAATGATAGAAAACGGCTCAATTGAAGTGTCTGAGTCAAACATTTTAACTATAAAGGAGGAACATAGTAAGATAATAAGTATCACAAATCTTGATTAAGGAGAATTTTTGGAATAGCTTGACCAAAACAGCTAATTCCAAAATAGCTAATATACCAAAATAGCTAATATACCAAAACTCCAAAATAGCTAATTTAAGTTAATTTGGGACTAGCTGTTTAGTCATATAATCGTCTGTTTCGACTAGGAAAAATTAGGTTTGGAAGAAATTTGTTTTTACAACAGAAATATTCCTATTCATTATAAAAATAATGGGAAACTATTCTCTTGAGAGGATTTCTATTTCTAAGTTTGAAAAGTAGTAAAGCTGATATACTTTATTTAAAATTTGTATAACATTAAAAAGGAGGTCGTATGTGCTGACATCAACGTCAAAACTTTTACAGAGAAAGTTAAAAAATTAATACAATCTCATAGTTGCCAAATTCAGAGAAGACCAAAGCGGTAGACTTTTTTTCGAAAACGACCAATGGACCCTAAAAATTTTTTATGCTTTTTTTGCAAGTACGACAAAATGCATGGGAAGAACCTAATTTGGATTTAGTAATAATAAATTTTAATTTTTGAATCCATTCTTCTTTAAAACAGTTATCGTAGCGACTTTTTGTTTTATTTTTTTTTATCACTCATTCTTCAAGAAGTAAAAATTGGTTTACATAATTTAAATAGTCTAAATATTTATGTAAAAACATAAACCGATGAAAAAGTAAAAAAACAAACAAAACAAATATTAAGCACAGGATGCATATGCTGAACGTGTGCCAATAAAAATTTTAGCATTCAAAAGCTGTAAAAATTTTCAAAAAGCGGTAGAACCCATCTCGGTACTTATGGGTTATCTCCCCCCTCCCCTTCCCACTCTAAAAAATTAAAAAAAAAATTTTTATTTGCATTTAAATGATGAGTAAAAATAATAAATGACTTGTTTAAACAGGAGTCCAATACATATTTATTACATACAAAACATATTTTATACATACAATATATATTTATATTATATTGAATATATAGAATATATATATATATACAATATACAACATACAATGTTTTTATACATACAATATATATTTAATTATCTATTCAAAATTATTAATCAATTAGTATTTGAAAATTATTAAGTTGGAAAAAATTTTTTAAAAAATTTTTTAGAGTGAGGGGAGGGGGGGGGGGATAACCCATAAGTTCTTAAGCGTATGAAAACCATGATTTTATTTCTGCCTTGAGTGCCATCATGATAAGCCTTGCAAATGTTGGGCAGACAAATTTTCAAATAAACTCTAATTTAGGTAAAAGTTAAACTTATACTTGGAGTGAAACCTAACATGATGGAAGAGACGCACTTCAAATTCTCTACTGGCGAACACATGCGAAAGAGTTGATTTCGTTCTGGTTGACATTTTTTTGAAAGCCTAAAGCACTCTAACTTCTTTCTCAAATTATTCAAGTCAGTTTGGGAAGAGACATCTCTTGGTGTATGTAAGCATGACTGCTTATAAATATACTTTTTATTATTGCCCATTTTTCTACTTTATCATGCTTCACAAATTGTAATCTCGGTGTTTGTCATAACAACTAACGTTTTAGGCCATATTATTGCTACCATTTTAACATAAGTATGGCGGTGCTGTTAAAATGACCCCATTTAAATGTTCATGTACCTTAAACTGTTTAGTTAAAAAAATTAAGCCTTATGCCACTTTTGTTAATATGGTAGAATGTATTGATAAATTTATTCTTTAGTTTTTCTTAGAGATGTTTAAAATGTCAATTGCCATAAGTGACTTGAAGGCCGACTACCAATATTCAACTAAGTGTCATCACTCTCCATTTTTTTCAAACAAATTCAACCATTTTTATTCAGCTTAAGTTAAATTATGTTTTTTACGGCTTCATTCTTCAAATTCTCGATCGATTTTTTACTAAAGGCATTCGAATTGTTATATTCAAGATTTATCAATTTATAAATTAAAGGATATTGAAATTTTATATTTTCAAACTATAATTATAAAAGCCTATATTTTAATTAACAAGATATTAATTCTAAATCGCTATGATTGAAAAGTTGTATAAAATTTAAAATTTTGTCAACTATACTCTGTAAGTATTATAATGGACAGTTTAGAAAAAATAAAGATTGAGATAAAAATAAAGGATATTTAAATTTTCCCCTCAGCAATGATTATTTCATTCTTCTCAAAAATATCGAATTTCTCAGTGAAATAGAAATGCAGAATGATACATTTAAAATTTTTCCTTCGTATTCCTCATTTGGGAAAATCTATTAGCTTAAATTTTATATGAAGAAGAAGAAGAAGATTTATTTTGCAAAAAAAAATATAATAAAGTAAAATATTATATATATATATTATAAAAGATTATTTATAACAATATAAAATAAATAAGATTTATTGCCAGCTGTATTATTTTTTTAATTTTTTTTAATTAAAATTTTTTTTAAAATTTTTATAGTAGTTGTAAATTCAAAAATTCCACATCCCCTTTTATTTACAAATAATTCTTTTGAAATAATATAATGTTATTTATATTTCCTGAAAATAAATGCAAAACCAAATCGGATAGGTTGCCAAAATTGGAAAAACTTGTATATTTCGAATAGTACGCATTTGGTTTTCAGATCCTAAAAATAACAACCAAAATGAAAAATTTTGTCAAACACCTTTTTTATTTCTTTATTTGAAATGGCGCTTTTTAATTTTTTCTATATGAATTAAAAGAAACTTAGAACATTCCTGTATTCCTGTTTTGGCCAAAAATTCACTTCAATTTTAGGCCTTGAAAATTTGGATTCTTTTTTTTTTTGCAAAAATGGAGTCCTATTACGAAATGAGCTTCGATATTCATTCTAAATATTTGTCTATTCTATAATTTAATGCAAAGTAAATCGGCTTGGTGTATAAAATTTTCTGCAAAATGACGCCAAATCTGATAATATACGAATTTTTAGAGTTTTGAGGAATCACTTCACAAAATCTGAATTTTGATATTTTTATTGGGTGTATTCAAAAAATTATGAAAATTTTCTTCAATTTTTTTATGTTTAATCATTTAGAATGGGTTATATTTTACATTTTAGAATTTTAACAATTTTATTTCAAATATAAACATTTTGCCGTGATACTTTTGGGTCAAATATAGGTTAAACGATTTTTCAACAAAATATTCACACTTGTTTTAAAAATGTAATCCTAATATATTTATCGAATTTTCTAGATAAACTTCTATTTATTATATATCTGTGCATCCTGTGATACCAATCCTTGGTTTATGAAATAAGATATTCTTTCTCTTCTTGATACAATGTTTGATCTTTAGAATTCTTTCATTTTAATCTTGGGTTTCTTCAAATATTTACTAATAGTTTTATGGTTCCATGAAAAACCCTCTTGGTAAAAAATCCGCTAGGAAAACCCCTTCAAGTATAACGGATTTTTTTGGAATAAAATTTTTTTTTACTAAAAAAAAGGAGTATAACAAAATATAATTGAAAAATATAATAAATTAATAGTTATCTTAATCTCTAAGTGGAAAGATTTTTAAATGTTTTTTTTATAAAAATTATTTTTAATTACCTTACTATAAATTGTTAAGTAAAATATTGGCTCCTGGAGAAGGCCTAAGAGAGGGGATCCAGCAGATACATTGTTTCGGAGCCTAAGAGTTACAGAAGGGCCCGTGACACAAAGAACATTAGAACAGATTAATCTATTATAATTATTATTACCTCATTTCTACTCATTTTTTAAGTTTACAATAATGGATTCAAGAAACTTGAACTGGAGAGCTTCTAGTCTAGAATCTAAGCTTTACTTATTCTCATCATCATCATCATCATCATCATCATCATCATCATCATCATCATCATCATCATCATCATCATCATCATCATCATCATCATCATCATCATCATCATCATCATCATCATCATCATCATCATCATCATCATCATCATCATCATCATCATCATCATCATCATCATCATCATCATCATCATCATCATCATCATCATCATCATCATCATCATCATCATCATCATCATCATCATCATCATCATCATCATCATCATCATCATCATCATCATCATCATCATCATCATCATCATCATCATCATCATCATCATCATCATCATCATCATCATCATCATCATCATCATCATCATCATCATCATCATCATCATCATCATCATCATCATCATCATCATCATCATCATCATCATCATCATCATCATCATCATCATCATCATCATCATCATCATCATCATCATCATCATCATCATCATCATCATCATCATCATCATCATCATCATCATCATCATCATCATCATCATCATCATCATCATCATCATCATCATCATCATCATCATCATCATCATCATCATCATCATCATCATCATCATCATCATCATCATCATCATCATCATCATCATCATCATCATCATCATCATCATCATCATCATCATCATCATCATCATCATCATCATCATCATCATCATCATCATCATCATCATCATCATCATCATCATCATCATCATCATCATCATCATCATCATCATCATCATCATCATCATCATCATCATCATCATCATCATCATCATCATCATCATCATCATCATCATCATCATCATCATCATCATCATCATCATCATCATCATCATCATCATCATCATCATCATCATCATCATCATCATCATCATCATCATCATCATCATCATCATCATCATCATCATCATCATCATCATCATCATCATCATCATCATCATCATCATCATCATCATCATCATCATCATCATCATCATCATCATCATCATCATCATCATCATCATCATCATCATCATCATCATCATCATCATCATCATCATCATCATCATCATCATCATCATCATCATCATCATCATCATCATCATCATCATCATCATCATCATCATCATCATCATCATCATCATCATCATCATCATCATCATCATCATCATCATCATCATCATCATCATCATCATCATCATCATCATCATCATCATCATCATCATCATCATCACATCATCATCATCCATTTGTCTTCAGGAGGAGAACTAGGTCTTATATCCCGGCTAGTCAGGATCGACCTTTTTCATTTTTTGCAGCGTCGTCTCCATTTCTTTCTTAGTTGTACATCTTCCAGAGAGAGTCCCCTTTTCTTCATATTTGCTTCCACCACATCTTCCCATGATTTCTTGGGGCGCCCTTTCTTCTCTTTTCGAATCACAACTTCGTCTCTCACCCTCCTCAGCCACCTTTGTTCATCCATTCTCTCAAGATGAACCAGCCAATGCAATCTTTGCTCTTCGACATATCCATTTATGTCTTCAACTTTTGACATTTTCCTGAGAACAGCATTTGGGACTTTGTCTAACAGCGTTTTTTCACAAATCATTCGCAACATTCTCTTTTTAGTTTATTGCATACGCCTGATATCTGATTTTTCATTGCCCAACCTTCACACCCATAACACATAACACTTCTCACACATGCTTTGTACAGTCTTCCTTTTAGCTTCAAAGACAGCGCTTTACTTAGGCAAACTAAATCATTTGATAATGTTTAAATTTTTCTCTTTTATTTTTTTTAAGTAAAATCTTTAAAAAAATAAGGGATTTTATTTATGATGAAATTTTAAATTACAGACGGTTTAATAAATTGTTCCAAGTATCTATCTAAATTCATCAAAATACTAACTCATTCTGTTGAAGGATATTTTTTTCAAATCAACATTACATGTTCTGGCAAAACAACACACAACAAAAAATAATACTTCATGTGTTACTTGGAAAACAAAAAAAAAGACGACTGCCAGATCTACAAAACTGAACCAAATATAAATAGATTGAAAAACATAATTAATCTCACCCGAATTTCCTTTATTTTCAATATATTTCATTAATCTTGGCTTTCCTTTACTAAGTCTAGGTTTATTTCGCATCTAATCTTGTGAGTTTTTGTAAAATTCATAATGGCCACACTGTCTACCCTTGTGTTCTAGTATGTGTGTAGTGGGAAAATGTTTATATATTAAAAAAGACATATACATACATACATACATACATAGCATAGTTTATATAAAATGAGAGAAGATATTTGCATGCAATCATCAACAAAACAACAAGCGAAGGAATCCTAAGAGAATAAAAATGCGAAAAAGAGTCTCACTTTTTTATAGCATTCTCTGTTTTAATTTGGAAATACAAATATTGTCATTATTATTTATATATGTATGATTTGTAGGCTTCTGTGCATGCATTTACGTGCATAAGACACTCTGCATTTATTGCGCCTGAGAAAAAGAGATCTTTCGTAGATTGTAAGTTGAGCTAAAATTGAAAATTCACGTTTTTGAAGTTTTCCACAAAAAATATTGGCTTTTCCCTTGTTGACCATCTCATCTTCACATTATTTTCACTTTCATAAGGTATCTTTAGCTTTTGTACATATACTTAATACTTTACATGTCTCATCACTAGGATGGGTGGTTAAAAATTGAATCAAAAATGGCAAATTATTTAACTTTTTATAGTAAAAAATTAACCAAAAAAATTTAATAAAAAATTAATTAGTAATTCATAATTTTTATGAAAAAACACCAAATATGTATTTTTTATTGAAAAATGAAGTGATAAAAGTTTTTGAATTCTTAATGAAATTATAAAAAAAATATGTTAAGAAAACAAACATTATATTCAAATAAAATAGTTTATGAAAAATAAGGTAAAATTTTGTAAAATAAGCTTTTTTTGAGATAATTTAGATTCTGCATACTTTTAGCCTTTAGATACTCCGTTTTATTTTTAAACACAATTCCGTCTTGAATAATTTTACTCAAACAGTTTTAACATAACATAACATATTTTATTAAGAAAAAGAAGGATGTTCAAACATATGAAAATTGCATCTAAAAATAATAACTTCAAATAATGAGATATTTGAGTTTTCATAAGACAAAATATCACAAGTGTAAAAACTTGAGATGACTCCAATGGAAATCTAATCTATTTTTAAATATATTTAATGTTGGTGCATCGACACTATTTTGAGGTAGATTGTTCCTATCTTTAATTGAAGATTTAGTTAAATACGTTTTTCTAAAAGTGCCATAATGAGAGTCTAGTTGCAGTTTTAAGGAGTTACATTGAGACAAAATTTTAAGTGGCAAACAGTTTTGCGCCACTTTAAACAACTTGAAATATCGATGCTTTGAGTAAATCTTAGAAATTTAAATCTTTTAAGGCTCAGGTTTTGAAAATAAATTGTCCGCTATCTTTTTAAATCAGTTTTTTTAATTTAAATTAAAAGCAGATTATTTTATTTTATGGGACACTGTTGCCCTATTGAGCTTTAAAGGATTCAAAGAAATTTGTAAGATGATACAAAAATGCCATATGAATAATAATTTAGAAAGAAGGAATTTCAAAAATATTTTTAACAAAATACTTAATTCCAAAATATTGACTTTTAACAGGTAAAAAACTTGACTTTACGAAAATTTTAAATTAAAAAAAGGTATTTAGTATTATACTTCTTCAAGCAATCTCAAAAACGTTAATTGAAAAATTGACTTTAACATAACATAACATAGCGTAAAGAGGCTAATCGCCTATGTGAATTGCATCAAATATAATACAAATAAAATACAAATCAAATGAGATATCTTTTATCTTTCCAAAAATCATCAAGCTTTCTTTCAAAGATATTTATATTCAAGGAATCGACAACTTCATTTGGCAAAAACAACTTTAATGGCCCAACTCATCACATGTATATAACATTTTTCCGAAGTCTAGAAAAAATGCAAGCTCGGTTAATTTTATAACGCTTTTTCTAAAAGGAACTTTTTCAAAATATTCTATGTACGAAACCACTTTGAAAGAATCATCATTTGTGCGTTTTTTGCAAGCCTTTTACTTTCGCGGAAGCCATTGAGTGAAAAATAGAGATGTATCGAATATCCGCATGCACAAAAATTTGTACATCCTTTAACATCCTCATCCTCGAATCATTCAAGTTTCAACACCCGCATTCACAATTTTCAAATATTTATCTTTTTTCTATTTACAGCAAAGTTTTTTTGAAGTTTTTGAATTTTTACTTTATCCAAAATTTTTATGATAAGTACGTCTTTATGATAACACATATATGCAAAAAAATTTCCCATCCGATACATTTCTAGAAAAAATATATCATTTTCTTTGGCGGGGTTTTCTTGGAGTTGTTTTCAACCAAAAGAAAAGGTTCACAACAAAAAAAGGATGAAAAAATGGAATAAAAAATATCCTTTAATTTTATCATTGCAAAAAATAATCTAACGGAATTATTATGGGTGAATGACGGAATTTATGTGTCTGCAGTCTGCAAGGAAAGACGGAAACAAACGATATAGAAGAGAAAGTTCTATGCGTTTATGAGCCAAGATCCTTATTTCTATCACACAACTCAGCATAAGCATAAGCATGAACCTTAAAATTTTTGTACAATGCCAAAATAAAATCTTTACAAATACTGTTTAAAAAGCAAAAATGGAAAAATATATGCTAATGATCTATTATTATTTAAAAACACTTGCTATGAACAAGAAAATCTATGGATTTAGTTAAAAGTTTAATCATCTTTTTAGCTGTTGCTTACATCCATACAATTAAGGATAAAAAACGAAATATGTCAATTTGTAACAAATTTAAAAAGTGATGCCATATGATCAACCGCAAAAATTCATTTTTCCAAAAGTCGATAATGTAATTTGCTATAGTAATATTACAATCATGAGAATAAAAATAATCTCATATGTGAAGGTTTTTTGCGCGAAACCCGTATAGACATTTTGCTAAGAAAGGTTGTAATCTAGTGCAGTGATTCTCAACGTGGTTCGGGGAGACCACCAGTAGTCTACATAGCATCTCTGGTGGTCCAAAGAGAATTCCTAGCGTAAAATAGCTATAATAGTGGCAATTATGTTTGAAAATTTCGCAATTGTGTAAGTGTTATGCAATGCTATATTTTTTTATTTATATATTCATACAAAAAAGGGTAAGTGAACATAGAGTAATTTCGCACTGCGTTAAACGTTCGATAAGAAGCGTAACAAATTTTAAAATAAGTATTAAAAATAGTTGGCAAATCACCCTTGTGTTCCACATGTGGTGGACCAATGACTCTTATGAAGTCCAAAAAATTTCTGATAGATCACTACACAATGTTGTTTGATAATATATTTGACATATTAATTAATAAAATAAAATTTTTATTTTTTTTAATATCTGTTGTAAGAATCTCTGAACCAACTCCGCACGTTTGTCTTTGTATCAATAGATTCAAAGATTATGTGTCTGGAATGTTGTGCCATCTTGGCAAATGATTCCTTAAAAAAAATCATAAATCAAAGCTTCCTTCGTCTGTTGGTAGAGATGAGGAATATTTTGTGAAAAAAAAGGAAAGACAGCCAATCAAATGATTTAATTTTGAAATGAGATGCATCCTGCAAAATCGAAGACAGCCAAGTAATTAGGTCTCTGAAATTTATGCTAAAGTTGGAGCACCTCGGGTTTATGGTGAGAAGCTTGTCAAACGTGCTATGATAGCTTGTGAAAATGGCATCGACCGAGTACAATTCCACTTTCAAAATGACATAATTTCAAGACGTCTAATTTTTTTGAAGAGACGTTGGTTGAAATTCTACAAAAGATAACGTTTCCATCCAGGTTCATGAGAGCATAATTTATAACTACGCTATCCTTCTGGTCTATGTCAGATAGGAAATAAATATTATTCATTAAATGTTTTCCTGAAATCACTCAGTGAGGTAATTCTGTATTTTAATGATAAAAATATTCTATTGACGGTTCCTAAGAATATTGGATGAGACTGCATGAAGCAATCGACATTGCAATGCAATTAACTTTGTCAAATCAAACTCAGTGAATGATAGATTTTTTGTCCATTCTGTGAAGTTAATGATTTTAAAACCCGTTACTTAATACAAAAATAAGATCGATGTTAAAGGACTTGCTCTTTAAAGACTAGTGAATTTGTGGGAAGCATTAATCAACTGTCTCATGTTTAAGTGCTAAAGGATCATTACAATTCCAAGAACGATGCTGATATAGTTAAAGAAATTTTAGAAAGACTTCCTCAATTTAAACTCTAGGTCTTATTTTGATTCTGATTCTGATTATTATGAGAATCGACCCCAACTTTAATAATCAATACAAATTTTTGTTATTAAGTTAGTTAGTTTCTTTAGTTAATTAATTAGTTAGATAAATTTATTAATTAATTTAATTATATTCATTCAAAGAATTTTTTAAGTAAAATTTCAACATGCAAGCAAGAAAACGAAATATACAGGAAACAGTCAACCCCGGGCTGTATTTTTGACACCCCTCATCTAAAAGGCACCCGCAATTAAACAGAAAGCAGACGGAAGACATTCAATAATATACAATTGATACAAATTTTAAATAGGTTAATTGCGCCACACTTGAAAGAGATCAAGTCTGGTGTACAACAAATACGCTTCTTTTAGCGCGTGTTGCAACACATGCAAGCGGACAATGGATGAAAGAGAACGCAAAGTTTTTTATTTACATTCCTGCGAGACGCATTCTCTGAAAGGAGGATTTTTGCACACAATGCAGCAATTGTGCCACTAAAACACAATTCAGCTGTGCGTATCTTTGTTTTAGGGAGGCAGAACATACATTTACACCTTTGCTTATCTCTCTCTCTCCCTCTTTCCAAGTTTGGAAAAGATTTGCTTATACCTTTCATAATCACGCTCTAATTCTACTAATATACATCATGTAAGTAATAACGCCATCTTATACACTTACTTTTTTAATAAAAATTGACTAGGGACTTTTTTTAAACTCCTTCAATGGTGGATCTATAATGGACAGAGGGGGCAATTGCTCTCGCCACCACAGACAATCTCATTCCATTTTTAAATTCTAATAATTTAAATTAAAAAAATTTTTTTTTTAATTTAATTAATTTTCTAATAAATTAATTTTAGTGTTCTTGAGATATTGTCTTATTATATTATATTGTCTTCGCGCAATTTACGCGAATTGGCGATTTTTAGAGAATGTTGTATCTGATAATCTTATCAAATTTATGTTGCTAAAATTTATTTTTATATATGTTACAAATAAAAGTAGCCATCTAAATAATGTACTTTGTATTGTTTAGAACTATGTTATATTATGATATATTATATTATATATTAAAAATTGTAAATTATATTATAAAAATAGAATATTGTTAATAATGTTTGTAGTAACCAACCCTCCAGAAAACATTATATGTAATTAATGAAGTTATAAAAGTATAAAATTGCAGAAAATATATGTTTTTACAGAAAATCAAATGTGTATTTAGCGAAGGGAGGGGGGGGGGGGGGGTGAAGTATCGATCCTTTGTATTTGTTTGCCTTTGATTGGTAACGCAAAAGCAACCAAAAAAGTTTTGATGTCATTGAGGTTTGCACTTTTAAAAAGTGCTGCATTTCTTTGCGGCGTAGAGGTAGGATTTGCTTTAGCGTCGCTAAACATATTTATAATTTCACTCAAATTGGGGTCTAGAAGGACAATAATTTCACTCAAATTGGGGTCTAGAAAGACGATTGTAATTTGTTTTTATAATTCTCAGGTTCATTTGGTAATTTTTTGCAATCTTGTTCGCTTTTGGAGATTATGAAAAGGCGATAGGTAGGCCCGTGACCGAACAGGCACGAGAGGGGGCAGTTGGCGCTCCTAAAATGTCCAGATTAATAATAATTCTAAAAAATTCGAAAATATTTGCATGCAATTACAATTTCGAAAAATCTTAGAAAAATCTTAGAAAAATCTTTTTGGTATTTCTTTCCATATATATAGTGAGGTGTAACAGGAAATCATAAAATTTTTGGAACTAAAACTTTTTTTATAGGTTTTAATGAGTAAAGCATTCAATCTATATAAAAAATAATGAGTCCCCGCTTTCAGATTATTCCTAATGTGTTTAATTTAATTAGGCTTTTGGTAGAAAAGGATTTCTTTACTTTCACAAGCTAGAATAAGGATTATAACTGTAAAGACGCAGCTTGACTTTTAAACTTTGCAAGTATAGTTTTAGTGTAAAATAAAGGATTATTTTTCAAGAAAAGTTCGTCTGAAAATTGAAATTAAGATCGTTCATAGTGAGACGAAATACCATTACAGAGTTTCGTTTCACTTGGTTTTTGTTCAGATACAGGGATTACTGGATTATGAACGAGTCTGGGCCACTCAAAAATGAAAAGCTAAAATATCTTTTTCGTATTCAGCAAACAGATGAATTGCAACTATCTTACAAAGAGTATTCATCCGTAAATATTTTCCTATCTATGGATAATAATTGATATTTTCATTCTTATAGAGAAAAATGGAAAATATCAATAAATACATTTTTCATCATCTCCTTTGACTGAAAACAGATCCATATTTTTGATAGGAACGATTAAACTGCCAAAATAGCAAAACGAATTTCATAATCTTATTCGTTTGGAATGGATACACGGAAACTATTTTAAGAGTTTGCGCATTAAAGAGAGATTTAAAGAACCTGATCCGAAATAATATAGTTTGTTGAGCCAAATTTAAAAACATCAAATTTGATATTTATAAATATAAAAATTCACATAACATTAAACAAATGTTAAAAAAGTTGAAAAAAAGCAAACTTTTTATGCAAGCCGTTTCCAATATGTTTTTTATAACTATAAATGCCGCAATTTTTTTTAATAAAATGGTACTAAAGAAAAAATGTCTTTTTTTTTACCTAAATTACATAAAGGAAAACTTATTTGAACAATTAATGACTTTTTTCTTTTGTTTTCTTTGAGAGGACATTTTGATTTCATTATCTATCTTAGTGTTTCTCAGTATCAATTGATCTTGCAAATGTCCATCTTTTAATCCATTTCGATGAGGATTTTTATTTGGGTCAAGTAAGAAAATGTTTCTTTCCAAGAATAATTAAGTTACATTTTTTGAGCGTATTTAACACATTTGAAACCAATCACTTTATCAAAACCTGCATTTAAAAACATTAGAGGCAGCCAGCGGACTTAAGGCCGCACGTTTCCGATCTTTGGCATAGCTTCAATCGAAGCATCCAAACAACTACCTTTGTTCATTTTTATTTTCAGTGCTGTTGAGAATCCCTTTCACAAAATTTTTCCTTGTTGAAAATGGTAGCAATAATTTTAGAGCTTTTTAAGGAGTTTTGAGTAAACTAATCCTCATGTTGAAAGGAAGCCACGTTTTAATTTTCGAATAAGATTGTGGATGCCTTGTTTGCTTCCATCGTGATCGCCTTTTATCCTTTAGGTGCGAAACGTATAGTTGCCAATTAACTGCACCAAATAATACTCCGCTTGTCATAAAGATGTTTATTCAATATAACCCTTGAGGGCTAACTATTTCTTTGTAAACCACAAGCTATACAATGAAAAGACACAAAATATACTAGATTAAGCATACAATTCTTGAAAGCATGCCTCTTTACATACTGACATTTTAAAGGAAATTGAAAAATAATTTCAGAAAAGATGATTCAAGATTTTATATTTTTAAAATTAATTGAAAAATTTTGTATTGGGCATCGATATTGGCATATGATTTGTTCAAGCTCATGAAGCTTCGTAGAGTATAGTAATTGTCTCTTTTTCAGCTCTTTTACTTCAATCTTCATCAAGTTTGGACAAATAGTATAAGTTTTAAACGTATAAATTCACTTTCTCATATTTACGCATTTTGCTTCAATATTGCTGAATTTTTTTGTGCTCGTATAATGAAGTTTGTAAACAAGAAATTGCGTTTGCCTTTGGTCATATCAACTTTGAGCATCACACCTTTTTACTAATTTTTTATATAAACTCTGAATGAAATAGCAAATCTCAAATGAAAATAACAAGGGTTTTTTAAAAATGAAAAATGTTGGCGAAAACTGCTCATAATTCCTTCAACGATGGCTCTCTCTATACAGTTAAGAATTAACTTTAAAATCCATGAAAATAAATATCGATTCTGTATTGTCAGTGAAATGGCTATGTTAAAAGCTTTATATGAAATATTTCATTAAGTTCTTTCTTCAGCCAAGCTAATTAATATTGACACATGAAAGGAATACATATTATACCAAATTTTGTTTTTCGCCGCTATTATCAAATAAAATATTTATAGAGGGCAAATGCTTTGCGTCGCAAATTTCATTTTCCTTTTTAAGTAGAGCTTCATTTATGAAAAGCATAAAGCATATAGGACAAATTTTCATGAGATTTTTAGCAAAAAGATCAATTGCACTCCTTATCACCAAACATTCTTTCTAAGCGCTCGTGTGCAGTGTGAATAATCCTGCATGCAATTTTCCTCTTCTAATTCTTATAAATTTTTAACTGCGAATCTCCTTAAAGATGCTAAAAAACACATAATTTATATATAAAACTTCTTCCCCCGGACTCCTCCCTATCTTGTACACATTCAAAATGAGGACATTTTATTGTAATCTGAAATATCAATTTTTATAATTCATCTCTCCGAAAGAAAGAAGCTGTACACATTGTAGAAGTTTTGTTGTGTAATATATATTATATATATGTTTTTGACTGCACGCATACAAATAATTTACAAAAAGAAAATAAGGCAACTAGTTCTACAATATTAATAAAATATCTTATGTTCCGTAAATAAGCGAACCAGCACTTTTATCGCAAAAACGTAAAAAAGTTTAATTCAATTGATGTTGGACTAAATATTTTTTCTTGGACTGCAACGCTATTATTCCCGAGGCAGGGAATAAGGATAAGCTCTTATTCTTCCTGTAATGTCTCAGTTTATTATAGCTTCGTGCAGCGAATCTCTAGGTGTGCCTCTTCGTAGGGAATTCGGTTTTTCAATTGAGGGTGCAAAGTGAATAACATGGTATATAACCCGTATTTTCGCATAAAACACGCCTTTTTTTTTATAAAGAGATATACACTCTAATTGCAAATTACCAGTGTGTTGTAGTTTAAAGTTTTTGATAAGTAAACGCTAATCGTTTCAAATCCTCATACAAAATCTATCCACCACCTTAACGATGGGCCACGCGGAAGAAGTTTATAGCAAGACTTAACGGCTGTCATAGCGCTTGAAGCCGGCAACAAATCTTGTAAGTGCAACTGTCTTAGATTCCTTGCATTTAGATTCAGTTGAATGATTTTTGAAGTGTCTGAAGATTCGACACTTTGAGTACACTTCAACAACTCACGCACATGCGTTTTTGTTTTGTGATTTAGCTCAACTCTCAAAAGTTTTCGGGCGACAGGGAAAGGGTGATGGGAGTGTCATTCTTAGCTCAAGTCAATAACCAGCGTACACGCTGTCGATACTCGATTAAGTTCCAAAATCATAATCAATGCGTATTCTCCAACCTTAAATACTGAAGATTTTTATAGCAAACTTGATAATATCCTTTATTCTTTTCCTAAAAGTGACGAGATTGCATGCTGGAAGACTTTAAGACAAGATTTCTAAGGGATTTCAGATTGTGGAAAGAAGCAATTAACAAAGAAGGTGTTGGTAAATCAAATAGCAATTGAGTTTTTCTTCTCAGCCGATGTACTCAACATAATTTAATCTTTAAGAATCCACTCTTCCGTCATAAGAACAAGCACAACTTCTCTTGGCAACATCCCCGCTCTAAACATTTACACCTAATTGATTATGTCACTGTCAGATAGCGTGATTAAAGAGATATACTCAAAACTAAAGCTCCATCTTCAATTTTGAAAATCAAGATTAATAAGGAAGATCTCAAAATTTAGGAAACTCACTCAGCCAGTTCAATGCTGAATCTTTCAAAGACACTAAAGTAATGCATATCCCAAAGAAAATCCATGATGCATTTGCCTGAGCAATTGACGTCATCCATTCGAGAGCATTAGGATCAACTCAAGAAAAGCTTTCTTGAATGCTGCAAGAACACTTCTTCTTCGTCTACACCTTTCCCGCAATTAAGTGGTCGGTGGCCATGATCCGTTGTCTTCATTTCCATCCTGTAGAAGATGCTTTCTGGATGTTCCACTTTCAAAGCAAAATTCAGCTTATTAGTCATCTTGGGGTCTATAGACCTAATTAGGTCTACACAAAGCAAAACCATCATCTTGGATATCGAGAAATAGCGATCATCACTCATATTTTTCCTGTAATGGATTAGATGAATAATATTTTTGTATCTACTAAATATAATTTTGTTGATGTTATCAGTGGTAATTATTTTAAAAAATGAGAAATTGAAAAATATTTCCTATTGATTAAGTATATACAATTAATATATTATTTTCTAACCGGTGTGGAGACTTTAAGCATGATGGTTTAGTACAAAAGTACACTTCTTTGCGCTCTGAAGAAGGCAGCTTTATTGCGGAAACACGTGAACAAAGTTTATTTTATTTATTATATATCCGAACTCCCCCGAATAGATTTTTAAATTTATTCATTTTTTAATACAGTCTTTTACAGTTGATAAAATAAAATTTAGTAAAGTGTCGCATGATTTAACACTCCAATACTTCGTTATAGTACCACTATTAAGGCATAGAGTTCATTAAAAATTTCCTTCCTATCCCTTTTCAAAAACACAATAATTTTTACCCAGTTTTCTCTCCATTTTTATTATTTCAAATCAAGCACGGATCAAACTTTAATATAAAAAAAGTATCAATGTTGGTTATTCGTTTGTTACTTAGTTTGTTGGTTAGGTCGTTAGTTAATTAATTTTAAAAGATATTGTCTTTTTTTTTTAAATTTTTTTTTATTATTTACAATAATTTATAACAAAAAAATAGTTACATTTTTTTTATAATATTTAGCAGAAACTATAATTTTTTTAAAGGTGGTTGAAGGAGGAATCAAGTTCTAAAATTCCTAGTGGTCTCTATAGTTATGCATATTACTTCACAAAAAGATCCTCGTGGGTTCTTTGAATCTTAAAAGTTGCAAAATTTTATTTATGTTTTACATCGAAATAAAATACATGTTTATGGAGCTGTTTTTGTTCAGCCCATGTGGCTGTTTTAACCAGGTCCCCTAAAACAATGTTTTGAATGGCCTTGACAAAATTGAGTGATGATATTCATAAAAAACATGAGAAGTAAACCACGAAAAGTTTAAAAGATGAGTTATGTGAGTGGTACCTGATGGGAATATCAATGAATATATCATGATGTCTTTTTGTATTGATTGCAAATGCCATTAACTTATACTATCTCTTTGCGTGAAAGGGATTCTAAATATGGAAAGCTTGAAATATTGTAATTGCTTAGAGATTTATTTGTGTTTTCTAAGCCTTGGCTTTATTGACATGAAATCTTTTATTGCTGCTGTACAACACTAAATTTGTTAATGTTGAAATAAATAAATAAAGTTAAAGCGTGCAAAGTATTTTTTCACTAATGGCTTCGTGTTCTGAGACATAAAGCATATGATCGATTTTTATCACTTTGTTATACCTGTCTTACAATTCTATAGTTTTTTGATGAAATGATGATGGGTTGCGCAAGAAAGTGAAAAAGTCATATAAACACTTGTTAGAAGCAAAGACAAAGCAATCACACCGTTTAAAATGTGGAGTTTCATTAAGAGAATCCTAGCGAAATGAACATTTGAAGGAGTAGCACATTTAATATCTCTTAAAATAGAATAACTTTATAGAAAAACGAGTATCAGTACAACAATTCACCAAAATTATTGCATGTAAATTTAGACTTGTGAAATTGAAACTTAAAAGTGTCATTATGCTTTTCAATTTTCATTATTTTTTTATATTTTCCAAAAATTTGAAAGCTTTGTAAAAATTTCTATTGAAGATGTTCTCTACCTCTGTAGCAGATCTACAAAAAAATTCACCCCTGAGTTAGCATTTTTTTAAATGTACTTTTTTTGGAAAAAAATTTCCAGTTTATATTTTTCTTTGTTTTATAAAGTATTATCCTTTTCATTATTGCACACATAGGTTTTGAATTTAAAAGATGAATTTTTTTTTATAAAATTTTAAAAAATTAAAAAAAATTTTTTTTTAAAAAAACTAAAAAAAATGATATAGGGCAAATCAATGTTTCCAGTATACTTTTTCGCAATCCAACTTCTAAAAATGATTCTTTTAATAAGAAAACTTCTGAAAAATACTGAGCTTGAAGGCATGTCTGAATTTTTAGAGTCCCTGAATTTTTTTAGAAACGTTCAACACAAACCCGGTTTTTGTATAACCGACTGTAACTTCGTTAACATTAGAGATAATATTTATAGGAATCTGGAAAATTTAATATGCGTAGGATTGATATTTCGTTTAACTCGTACAATATTGAATACTTATGACTTTTTCATTTTGCATTTAAATATACTTTTGCAATTCGAATCAAAACACTCAATATTATGAATGAACATATAAAGGCCAAGTAATTAGCATTCCTCTATCTTTTATGTACAAAGGGAGATATGGAGTTAAAGAATTTTGGAAATTAAAGGCCATTATCATGGGCAAGGCGTGATGAATACAACGGTGCTTTATTCTTTGTTTGGTGTGACTTGAAGAGTGCTCTAGATCCTTAAGAGAATTCCTAATTAGCTTTTATTGACTTTATGTATTTATCAATATTGCAAGAACTGCCATGTATATGTATATATATCGGTAGAGCCGACGATATGCTTTCATTTTTGTTATGTAATTTGCATTTCTATTTAAATATTTCTTCAATGCCAGCGACTAGACTCTTTACCATCTCATTTGAAGTTATAATGCCAGAAAAGCAATCCTGTTAGATTCGTTAATCTATTTTATACGAAACTAATTTTTATCAAATCAATGAGTAAGTAAGTTTTAATAAATATGCATTGCTATAATCATGGAAAGAGATGATATAAAAAACGCCTTCATTTATCAGTTCTACTAACTCATTAGATTGCACCGTCATTTTTAGCGAGCACGGGCAATTTCTTCATTTTAAACATTTTCTATATCAAATTTCTTAAAATTGCATCTGCTTTTCTGCGGATCGAATGGATTAAGCAACGGGTAGTTCGTTTTTTATTAGTTAATTAAATGGTTAAGGCAGCTATAGTTGCTTTATTGTATTGATCTTATTTTGGAAATACATGATCTCTTTCCATAATATACGAACTAAGGAACCAAATTTCAAAGAGAATTAATAGTAGATAAAAAAGCGCTGAAGGAAATAATTGGTGATCAAAAAAAATTTTAAAGATAGTTTTATATTAAAGAAAGTTTGCTTACAATAAAATTTTATTTTTATGAAGAATTTTTAAAGTTATGTAAATAGTAGAGTATAATTCCATAAATACCAGTAAAAATGAACAAAAATCAGTATTTTTTTATATGTACCTTATAAAAGTTCACTGTAGAATCTTTAGATGTCGCACTCAAGCTGAATTGTTAGAAAGTGCATTGAATCAGAATAAATGTTGTTGGATGAAACTTTATAGATATTTTCATTTGTTTTCCAAAGTTTTCACTCAAATTTTCCACAAAAATTCTTTAAACGCTCTCATCTTTTTTTAAACGTTCGCTTTTACTTTTATCAATATCCTTTATATATTATTTTATGTCGAGGGTAAGCAAAGAAGAACCTATTCTAAAAAAATTTGACGCCCCCGTTCATCCAAATTCTTAAATATTTAATCTAATGAGTTAGATCGGTATTTAGTTAATTAGTAATAGTGAAACGAAAAAAATTTATTTGTTTTATTCAAAAAATTTCATTATTTGCATCTCAACTCATTTTCGAAAAAAATCAAAATAAAAACATAATACTTCATCTCTACTCCTTCTTCACACGATATTCTTTACAAGAGACTTTTTCGATTATAACTTAATTTCTTCTGAACCTCACGTCTGGGTACAGGCCCGCTTTTAGATTTTTTATAAAAAATATTAGCTTAATAATTATATATTTATTTTATAGAAAAAACTACATAAATAACTTTAATCATGGAGACTAAGGAAGGGGTGTCAAAGCTGATGAGTCTTAAAAGGTGTTCCATTTATCTTACTGGTTAGGTAAGATGTTATTTTAGCGCTTATAGTTACACGCCTTTTTTTATTGATTTTCATGAAAAAACACATTTCGAAACATCAACAAATAGCGAAAGTAAAGGGAAGATAGTACGCAGGAAATGAGAGAAAAAATTGGTGAAGTCTTTTTTGAATCATGGAAAATAAATAAGCACAGTTTTTTGAAAGTAGGTGTGCCATGGGGAAGGACTTTTAATTTTTTTATCAACTCTTTTCTTTTTTTGAGTAAATCGATTCTTCTAGGAATCAAATAAGTCGCAACATAGACCTTCTTCTACCATAACACGACTCAATCATCTTTCAAATTCAAGATGTTTAAGCAAAATTGCATTAATTTAAATAAATTAATAAATAATAGTGATGTTATTCAAAAGATTGAGTGTCTCAAAGACTTATCTTAAGGGCAGCTATTTTCCACCATAAGGAAATTTTTTATGTCTATAAAAGTGTCATGAATTTGTAATTAGTATGCCTATTCTAAAAGTCTATTCTTCTGCGTGAAACAGCAAACAATAGAGCATATCCCTCACATAACTTTGTTTGTTTAGACACCTGCTGATTTTCAATAGACACCACACCAAAGAGAGTTCCTTTCCTTTTACATTATATATTTACGTGGCATCTCCTACCTTTCTTATAAAACTCATTTACATTTTTAAAATGGAAATGATATTTTCAAAATATGATATTAATTAGGCAATCCTCAATATTCTTATTTTGTTTATTTTATTGTGAAAAATACAGTATTTTTTGTATAATCTAAAGGTTTTAAAAAAATACAATATATGGAATATATATACAAAATGACAAGCTAAAAAGTATTTTTTTAATTTTTTAAAGGTGAAGTATGCGAAAAACGAACTAAAAACTTATGATTGAAATTTAAAAGTTCAAATTAAATTTTAATACATGTTTTATTTTAAAAAAATCAAATAATAAAATCATTTCTTATATATAGGGGGGGGGGGGTGTTTTCCCCCATCTCTCCCCCCCCCCCCCCCCCCCCCCCACCTTCTAGATCCGTCATTGACCATATGTATGTGTAAAGTAATTGGCTCTACATTGCCTAATTTTACTATCTAATGCTGTAAATTTTGCTAAGAATATGGTAAAATTATAACTTTTAAAAATTTTTACGAATATTGAAGGTTTTCCAACAAATTCATAGTAATTTTTACTATTTGTTTAAAATCTGGAGACCATTAGTGAGTGAATAATGACTTGATAATACCATATAATAATTTTCTTTTAGAAAAAAAAACACAAACGCTGTATAACTTGAAATATCTAATTAAAAACAATATATAAAAATTAACTGAAATAATTCTTGAGAGAATTGAATACTTGAAGCAATATCAATATATGAAACATGCAGTCTTTATTTATTTATAATAATATCTTTATTTTCAAAAGTTATTCAACCTAGAAATTCACTTTATTCTTTATGCAATCCTTTATTTTACCTTTTTTTGTTAATTCAATCATATTTTTTTCATGAAAAGGGTAATATGTTAGCTAGAGATATAAACATTTTTTAAAATAACCTATTTTTTACATTTTGACCTGATAATTAATAATAAAAAAAGATTAAAATATTCAAAGTTTCAAATAAAAAATAATTATAACAAATATATAAAATTGTAAAAACTGGACACTTTATTGCTGATTTTGCTAACTAGTTTCGGAGTATAAACTCCTTTTTTCAAAGGAAATATATAAAAAACATAGCAAAATATGTAAAAAACATTTTTTATATATTTGCTTTGAAAAAGAATTTTATGATCTCTCTATCCCCAAATCATGTGTAGAGATGAGATTCTATAATTGATCCAGATGAATTATAATCATCTTTCCAATACTTCAGTTTCTCTCACTGCTATAACTGATAGGCGGCGCGGACAGTGGATGAATGAGTCTGGGCGAGCTTCTTCAAAAGCGAGATAAAGGTGAGGATTAGACGCTAGCAGGCGCAATTAACCACACACCTTTGCCCCTCAAAGGAGGCCGACACCGCCACAATGCGATCGGAAATCCCCACCATTTGTATGCAATCAGCTCAACTATAGTTTGCATACACTTCCAAGTTGAAACAATGTCTGCACCTTCTTGCATGTCGGCACACAAAGCACAGCCCTCCCCTCTACTACCCATACTTCCTTACAAATACGTCTGATCTCCCACACGACTCTTTGTCTTAGCGTTTACCGTGTGCGCATCACGATAGCTTACCTGCCTTTTGTCCTGCCGTGTATTTACACCGTGCCCATCCCATCTCTTTGTGTAATTGCAAAGAGAGATAGCTTATCTAACCTCAAGCCAATATATCCCATCTCTGCGTTTCTCGTCTTTTAATTATTAATAATAATAATAATGATGATATCGCTTCTTATCGTTATTGTTGTTATTATTCATAAATCTTTTGTTCTTAGGTTGGGCATCTATATCACATTTGGTTCGAACAAAAGCGTAACTCCAAAGAGAGTTATCAAACTTTTTCTCTTGCCCTGCTCATCTCTGATAACGATGCTTCTTGGTATAACAATAAGCAAAGTTAAAACTTACTAAAATGAGCGCCATAGATGCGCACATCTTTCGTTGGAAATCCTTCTTTTTTCAAATAACGTAAATGCTAGCATAAAAATATGCAGCTCTTTCACTCAAATTACGATCATAACATAAAAAATCAAAGCAGCATGGGAGTTTGCTAGCAAAACGATCAACTATACTTCACGACTCCATTTTAATAATTTAATAATTATGGAAGAAAGAAATTCCTTCCTGTTGATTCTTTGAACCTCAGTGATCCCTTAGTTGTTGAAGCGTTAGTAAGTATATACATCATACCAGATGCAGATATAAGTAATCATGATACAATATCAATTTGTAATTTTCCTATATACACACCTATGTTGCTATCATCCTATATGCATGAATATAGGAATTCCTATAGGGACTTTCTTATATACATCATACACACACACATAATAATAGGAAAATCAAACACAAGGTTTAAATCTTTTAATAGAGAATTAAGAATTAAACAAGTATCTCTATTATTTACTCGTGATCTATGCATAGTTTTATATAATTCAAGGTAATTTACTCTATTTTCACAGAGTGCTAAATCAGTCAAACTTTCCATGTCTTTATTTAAAGCAGAAACATCATCTTGTATATCAGAATTTGAACCATGATTTTTTTCAAAATTATTTTTAAGAATTGTTTACTTCACAACAAAGTTGCAGCAGTTATAACAGATTTTTTAGTATCTTCATTGATTATTTCTTTAAAAAGGAACTGTAACAAAATTTTTTTTATGTTTCAAAAAAAAATTTTTCCCTACCCTAATATATATAGAGATGTATTCAAATAAAATTGAAATTTAATAAGATTGCTAAAAAGCAGATGTTTGAAAACTCAAAATATATGCTTTATTATCGAAATAGAAAGTGGTATTTTTAAATACTAGTTTGTCCTTTCAGGCGTCGGCAACCTATGGCACGTTACAATTTTACAGTTGCACGCAAACCTCAGTATGGGTAAAAAAATTAAGCTTTTTTTGTTATAACTTTATTTCAAGATGAGAAATGATACAACTTTTTGTTTATAAGGTTGCGCTGTATGTACTACACTCCCATTTTTTGAAATCAGTTCTATGTTTACCAGTATAGACATCATGATATGTTAAAATTAATCAACCTCCTTAACACGCCCATTCTAAAGAAGGACTATTGAAAATGCGTTCCTATTTTGGAGATCACCTGATATAAGTGCAGTCCTCTTAAAATTTATTTCATTTTCGCCAAATTATATTACATAAAATCGAAAGAAAAGCTCGTAGTGAGTTAAATTTTTGTATTATGAGATTGGCACACGATTGCGTTTGTCAACTGGTTTTGGCCAAATAACATTTTTGGAGTTGTTATTTCAAGTTCACCTTAAACATTGTGTCAGAATGTCATATATTTGAAAAATATGTTATAATGTTAAACTTAAGAAAATCTTAGAGTTTGCTTTATAGAATAAATCATGTAGAAGATTTTATGTCAAAATGTGTTAATGGTTTTTTTTTATTTTTTACCTTTTTTTCCAAAAAAACAAAGATTTTATGTTTTATAAATAAACTAGCCGGTCCCGTGGTCGTTTCTCGCTTCGCTCGAAACAGTGTTTCTCGCTGCGCTCGAAACATAGGATTCTGGGTAGTGTGTATATTGAGTTGCTAATTCAAATTCGCTTCGCTCAAAACGACGACGGGACCGGCTAGTTTTTTATTCTTTAGGCTGCTCTCGAAACATAGAATTCTTGTAGTGTGTATTTTGAGTTGCTAATAGTGTTATATGGTATGGTGATCAGTTTATTGTCCCGTGGTCGTATATGGTGAAATATGGTTTAGTGTTGAGTAATTTGTTTTTAAATACACACAAAACATATAAATAATTTCAACCAATCAGAATGCTTCAAGCAACCCTCACACTACAGATATATGAACTCATCACACATATAAAAATACATACAAAACATATAAATAATTTCAACCAATCAAAATGCTTCAAGCGACAAACCACATACAAACTCATCACACCATATAAAAACACACACAAAACACATATATAAATAATTTCAACCAATGAGAATGCTTCCAGCGATAAACCACATACAAACTCATCACACCATATAAAAAACAACGAAAAACAAAAAAAAATCAACCAACAAAACTCCAGCACAGACACACACACACACACACCACACCACTAAAAAAATGACAAATCTATCATATCTTGAAATAGGTCAAAAAAAATTATTTTTTTTTTTCAATAAAATAACTTAAGTTAGAGTTTGGATGATTATTTCCTGTTGTTACGCATTAATTTTAACTTATAGATTATGTTTTAATTATTCATGCAAAGCGAAACATTTGTGATAGTTTGGACCTCAATAAATATTTTCATCTCATCTCTCGTTTCAAACGTATATACCTTTCACACAATAACAAAGAAGCCAGGAAACATCTAAAACTTTTAATTTTGACATTAAAAGAAAGTCATTCAGCAAACGTTATATAGAAGAAAATGGCACCCTTTTTTGTCGTTAATGAGATGTTTCATATAAAAAATATACCAACGACTTTCTGAGAGAAAATATGAAAGCCTCTTCTCTTCTTTTTTAAGAAGTGGAAAAATGTAATTTGTCTTGTGGCAAATACCTCTTGCGCCGGGCGCGTCTAATGTTCGTTCACCATTATTTCGTAACCAGTCACTACAAAAATTTGGACACAATGCTACAAATGTCTGTCTTTTTCCACTCTTATCTAATGAAGTGAATATTTAAGTATTTCCCATAATAGAATGTTAAAAAAAGAAACAGTGTTTGTACTCAGTCTCTTTGGTACACTTTGCCATAAGTTATTTCTGAAAATTTATTTAATCATACAAACCGTTTGATAAATTATTATCTGCATGCTACATATTTTCTTTTTTGAAATTCTTTAATTATTATCTACTTTTTAAGTACAATGTGTTTGTTTTAAATATTTGAAATCTTTTTATTTTAATTATTCAATGCTACGCTTTCCAATGTTAAAAAACATTTATTCTTCTCAATAGATATCAATTAAAAAAAGGCATGCCTGATTTCAAACACAAAAGAGCTTCTTCTTCAATGATAATCGATCAAAATTATTACAATTTGACGCAGGATTCCAATCAATTCGATTTTAGACGAGGACGAAATTCGTGCGGTAACACTCAAAATGAGACTAAGCCAAAATGTGTATGCTCTATTTTTCATCCTAAACATGCAAATATTTAGAGATGTCGCCATTAATGGGGCTTTCCAATCAAGACATCGGAACGCCCGAAGATGCAGAAATATTTATTTTCAAAAACGATAAAGTCTCGGAAATGAGCCAAAGCGAAAACACATACGAATTTCCTCACTTAGACCGATCACAATCTAAATTCATAATCAACACATCTAACGGCACTTTACTCATTTCAAAAGGTAAGTTCTTCTACTCGTTTAACTCCATCTTTTCTTAAAAATTATTTTATAAAACTTATTTTTTTATCATTATACCTATTCACTTTTTTATTTCCATCTTATATTTTTTTGAATTATTCTAAACATTATTTTAATTAAATTCTTAGTAATTTTTTTGTAAAATGTTTTAAAGATGTTTATTCGATAGAGAGTAAGTAATATTGCTTCACATAAATGATTTTGAATAAAAAAATTATAATAAATAAATTCTAATTCTATTCAACACTTTCTTTACTATTTTCATATTAGAAAATTTTTAGGTGGAACTTGAAAATATTTCTTTGTAACAAAACTTTTTGATTGAGTATATTCTTCATATTTTCTACCTTATAATAAATATAGGGATAAACATTTTGTTTGTGTTTTTTATGCAAAGTGATAGTAGAGGTAAAATTGTTCAAGATCAAAATTTTAGAGGTAATCAGTAAAATATGCTTGTAAACATGCTCTAAACCTTTGGGGATCCTAATTTTGAAGATTACTCGCGTGCTCATCTTTTCAAAATGGTTTCATATGACTTAACCTCTCGAGGACCAAAATTTTGAAGACTAATCGTCTACTTTTTTCCATTGCTATTCTATATATTTAGAGAAGACCATTTTCATTTCAGGGAATACTACTGTTAGACTGCTCCTACGATGTCCATTGTATATTTTTGTTCTACCTCCTGACCAAACATTAAATATAATTTTTTTAAACTTTTCTGTCACATGATTATTAACACTGTGATACTTTTTTTCTGTTGTATTTGATGTTTTTACTTAATAATTTCTATCGCATGCTATCATATTCTATAAATTTGACTTAATATATTTTTAGAAAATCCACAGATTTTAGAAGATAAATCCTTTGCCAATGTGCAAAACGTTTACACAAATAACAACTACAAATCTACACGCAAGTACTTCGTATCACTTTTAATACAAGTGTTTCACATGCTTTTTCTTGTTGTTTTTTCTCTCCGTTAGCGCATTAGCGAAATGTCTCTTCCAAAACAAATGTTTTTTTTTTAATATCCAAGTCGACACTTCTGAATTCAAAAGTTATCACAGAGTAAATGCGCGGAAATTTTCGTTACACTTTTCCAGGATTAGCAATGAGCAAGTTTAGTACCAGGCAGTCAACATAGCAGCCACTTTACGATAACTACTTACTCCATGAAAACACTGATGACTTACAGCCAATTAGCGTGGTATCCGACGTTATCCTTACAAACTTATATTGAGTGCAGTACGAGTTTATGCACACTCCTTTCTTACGCAAGTGAGCACTTAGTCGTGTTCATGGGAGTATGGGCAAAACATTTGAACAATGCAATTCCAAAGTTCGCTTCAATTCATTTAGTTCCATGGATAAATTTCTATAACATCCTATTAAAGTATAGTAAATCATGTTTCCAACGTTTTTGGTTTTACCGCTCCATTTCGAAAGAAAATGTGCATCACCTACTACATGTTTAATTTGTAATTTTTCTCCAGTTTTGACTTGAAGAATCTTCCTGATTTTGAGGCTTTATATTTAAGATGTTTTTGACTAAAAGTATGTGTACATTCGATTCTGAATTAACCCTATCTACCACACTGAGCTATATATTAATATTACCTAACAAATATGTAAATATTATAAGCACGCTAACAACTCCAAAAAACCCATCTAAAAGTTACATTTAAATTTTTTTTTTTTTTTTAAAATCTTACATTTGCCATAAAACATACTAAAACATTTTTTGAATATTAATATTTTTGATAGCAAACCTTAGAATCAATATTTTGAACTGGAATTTTCATATTTTCAAACTTTTTCAAACCCTAACCTGATCAAATTTTTTTTTACAACACATTTTAGTTTTTGTCAAAATTTTATATACTGGTAAAACAATATCGTGGCATACATTCAATATTTGCTGAACACCGTTAAAAACATCGATCTAAACTTTCTTTAACTCTTTGACGAGGATTGAGACAGCATCGTCTCAAGTAATTTAAATGGCTTTACTCTTAATATATACAATTGCAATGAAAAAGAAAAAAATGATTAGTCTACAAAATTCTAGTTCTTAAAGAGTTAAAATAATATTTTAATACATTATTGTTATTATTATTATTATTATTATTATTAGTATTATTTGTTTTCTTACAAAATGTTCAAACATTTATGCAAATTTGTGTTCATTACTGCGGTGACAATTTTTTCATTCAGATAAATACAAAAATTCATTTTTGAGGTAGAAACTAATAATACAAAATATTTATTTTTTTTCATAAATTACATAAAATTTACAAATTAACTTTATATTCATTCTCATAAAACAGTATTTCATTAAAAAATATTTGTATTTCTACATATCCAAAAATCATTAAAATTTAAAAACTTTAATGATGAAAAAACACGTCAAATAAGAGCAGTAATAAACTAGATCAGTTCTTTTGACTTGACCAGACATGGATAGTCACTATACAAAGACGTTTGTGAGTATTTTTTCGTTTTTTAAATAATATAAGTTCCGCAAATAAATTGTTTGATTGCCAAAGTCTACCTGGAAGACCATGTAATGTTTATATCATAACGTTAAATTGAAAAACTGGATGGATACCCAACGCTTCCAATCCTAGGCCATTTTCTGACAAAGTTTTTAAAACGCTATTACATTTCTGCGTAAGAATATAAAAGAAAAGTCTTGTAATCAAATTGCGAATTGCAATCATTCTTTTCCCACATTTCTTATTGTTTCAGTGGAATTTGTTTATTGTTCGATTTTGAATTATGATTTCAATTTTGCAAAGAAATTAAAGTACTTTTATTGTACATGTATTTTATAAAAACACTTAATAGTATTGATTAAGTTATGAAAAGCAATAAACTTTAAAACCTCATTAGTTTATATCCTTTGCTGCATACATATATACGTGTGGTGTTGGTATCTTAGAGAATCTAATTATCAACGCAATGCCAACCAACGTGACATCTACATTGTACATCTTTGTATATTGGTGTGAGCAATAATGAAGTTGGTGCTGTATAAACTTATAAAGTCATTCCTACCACTGCCACATAATATCGAGTGCGCTTAACTAGGTATCCCCTTCTTCCATTTCCCCTCTCTTCCTTCTAGAACTTAATGGCGAGAAATGTCGGAATCAATATCTTTCCTTTTCCTTCCCTTTGTACTTATCATTTTATTTGTGCTATGAATATTGGCAAGGACATAACCAAAGGGGCAAACCGGGAGAATTCATACGGCTAACTAGTTTATGTTGCGTATCATTAAATATTTTTATCAAAGAATGTAGTCAAATTATAATAGTATATAAATTATATATTATAAAATTATGATATAAATGGTAAACAAGTTAAATGGGCTTACGAGTATAAACTGAAACTTTAAAAATGAACTTACAGTTTAGGGTTGGTGGCTAATGTAAGATTTGCTGTATTTGAAAATGTTAGAAGGATTTTGAAAAATTTCACAGACCGTTAAAATTTAAATACCTTTTATGATTGAGACAGAAGAGTAGCTGAATAAAATATTTGAACAGAGGAAAAAATTTATACCTGTATTTTGTGCAGACCTTTGATACATATCTATTTACGGAGCAAGAGCCCCTCTCTTCCTACACAAATTTTATTTACGCCTTTCGAAATTGTACTTTTATGACCTAAGATAAGCTTAGTCAGGAGAAGACTGACCTAACCTTGAGTAATTATAATACTAATTAACTCCATTCCTTATTCTTATTGATCTCATGTGTCTGAAAATGTAGAATTATCTTTTCTCTTAATGTTCTTGAACTTATTTAATTAAATCAAATGAATAAAAATATTTTTTATATGGCTGATAAAAATTTTTCCCTTTCAAGCTCCCTGTCGAAAAATTTTTGCTTAGCTCGTGCACTGATTCCAATTTTTATATTTTCAAGCCCCCAAACAATATCTGGCCCTCAATTTAGCCCAACTATCCACCTCCTATTTGACTTCAATGGAAAGGGACATTTCTCGGCCGTAAAATAAAAGAAAAAGTATGTCATAATAATCAAAATATACTACTTTATAAAAGAAGCAGAAATATACAGTAATAAATTCTTACATTAACATGGGCAAACTCATAAAAATGCCAGATTCACAATTCTTATTTTCCTCTATATCCTTTTCTCTTACATGGATATTCTTGAGTAGTCACACATTGTTCAAAATAATTGCAACTCTTCTACTGCTCCACCTCACATGAAATTGAAAGAAACAACAGAAAGACATCTTTGCCAATGGATCAACATCTTTGCCTTAATGAATATAATTTAATGAGAAAGAGTACAATTTTTCATAACTTTTTTTAGATTAGTTAATTGGTTAATTAGTTTTAGGGTAATCAGGATTATTGAAACAAATCATTTTAATTTCTAGACTAAAAATTATTTGTTTAATAAAATGAAGTTATAACAAATTTTATTTACTCAATAAATATATTTTCTTCACTATCTCAATTTGCATATTTCTTTAGAATATATTTATTGAAAACTGAATCATTATTATCGGATGTATTCTTGAATAGTATAAAATAAATTGATGTTAGTGGCTCTCGTTTTGAAATTATTATTTTCACTCTTGAATATGACATTTATCATTTTTGTTTTCGATAATTTCATAGCAGAGCATACTAAACAAACGAATCTCTTTAAAGCCATGTTAAAAAGCTGGGTAAGAACAATTTTGGTTGATATCGAATAAGAATGCCCCAAATTATTCATCATTTTTCCTATTTTTCATTTCTGATGACAGTTTACAAAATTCTCCTTCATTTTTCTTTTTTTTTTAAATTAATTGTGCGTTTAAAGTTTCATTTCTTTATTGTAACAGAATCATACTAATTTTCGCAATTTACGTTAATGACATATTCTTATTTTGGGTTGTATTCACACAAGACGATCATTTAGAATTTTCGGAGAGGGTGCTGGGAGAAGGCTTTTTGTGTTATTAAAATTATATATAATATTATAATAATTTCAGTAAGTTTGCAATTAAACATTTTCTAGCTTATTTTTTTACTATAATTTAAATTTTTCAAAAATTTATTGTTTTAATAGGCCATTTTCATTATTCAATTAATGAATTTTTTAATAGTTTTCTCATTGAGGTAGTAATATTTATTGAAATATGTTTTAATATCTCAACTTTTGTCCATTTATACTTTGAATATATTTTGAAATTCAGTTTCCAACTAAACATGTGGTGAAAGAAGAGAAGGGGGATGGAGGTTGTGAAGCTGAGAGCATGGATCCTCATATATTCCCTTCTTGGACTTAAATATGCTCCTAATTCACCCTGCGATACTAAAAATATATTCTTTTCATAGAATGAAAAACATAACTACCCTTTTTAAGTATATATGATTGTGCTAAAAACAAAAATATATTAGCAACAAAGTTCTGAAATCTCTATATCCGATTATGTCTCTACACTAATATTTCTTTGATCTGTCCTTTGTAGAATGTGGGATGTGATAAGATTAGTGTGAATTTACAAAATTGCTATTATCTTATGAAAAAGTTTACTAATTCTTTTAGAAATATCATTAATTTGAAAAATTTAGGGTGCGCTAGAGCCCCAATTTACCCCTCCCTGGCTACGGCCCTGATTGTGAATCAAGTGGATGTTCTTTAACTTCAAACAGTTTATTCATTCCGCAGTACATTTAATCCTCCTTTCTTTATATCATATGCTGCCTTCTTGGTATATCTAATTTCAATTTTTCGTTTCTATATTATTTACCATAAAATACCTTTTGAACATTTTAAATGGCATTTCTTTATACAGCCCTCTATACCCGACATTTTATTATTTTGCATCTGTCCTACACCAACAATAAAAAAATAAAAATGGCCGCAACCGCCACTCACTTTAAAATTTTAAATCCCCTCCAAACCGTAATAAACTTCTACCAAACCTTCAATTTTAAATTCAGGCCCTCAACCTCCCAACTTACCATACAACTGTTTCTTTTGATAAAGAACATATATTTTTATATATTTAATTTTTATGATGTTAGATTTAAAACAAAATTTAATTTTTTATAACAAAATATCATTGACGGTTTTGTTTTTTTAAAGCCCATGTTCCAGAAATAAGATGGCCAGCAAGACTTAAGTTACGCTCTCGTAATATGTCTGTCTTTATACAATCAGATATGAAAGAATATCTTATAAATGATAATACCCGCAACTTTACAAGTTAACCCGCAATAACCCACCGTACTAATATTGAACCCACTCTGGCCCGCAGTAAGTTTTAAACAAATGACTGCCCGCGCAATTTATGTGCGGGTCTGGCATTACGCGCCCAAGTATGGTCCGCCCTATACTGGCATCTAGTGCATTCACCGTAAAACGGTAGCTTTTCCTCTATTTATTATGAGGATATAATATGGCTTGTTTCGTGTACTTTTCAAACGTTTTTCTTTTGTTCAGTGTTTTTGATAGAGCGATGTTTTGAACACTCACTATTCAATTTTTAAGTCAAAATTATGTCTCTAAGTGAATTAAATCGGTAAATTTGACATATTTACGAAAGAATTCATTCGTAATCACTCATAAAAGTTGACTTTTAAGATTTTGCTATGAAAGATGTGCCTTTTTATATGTTATTTTTACACATTTTAAATACCCTCATGTATGCCCCTCCTGGACTTAAATATGCTCCTAATTCGCCCTACGATAGTAAAAATATATATGCTTTTCATAGAATGAAAAACATAACTACCCTTCTTTGGTATATGCAGGGGTGTATGAAGGGATCGTGGCGCCCCAGGGCAAAGGTCCTGAATGGAGCCCTTCACCCCTTGATCTTTCTTTTCTCACTCATCCCCACCCCATTCTGGCTTAAAAAGTGATTTAGAAAAAAAATGCTCATATTTTTATTACACCACATGATTCAGATATATACTGACTGAGTCAAAGACAATTTCCATTAGATGTTTATTTTTCGTGTTTTAGCAGCAGCAAAATTATCGATGACTTCGTCAAAATCAACACAATCGAGAACTTCTTTCTCAATGCTCATAAGAGTCAGGCTTTGGAGGCGGGCTTGCCCCATAGTGCGCCTTAGGTAGGACTTAATAAGTTTTAGCTTGCTGAATGACCTTTCACACGATGCAATAGAAGTTCCAATTGTCAGCATGATCCTCAGAGCCACTTGTACATTTGGACAGAGTCCTGAGTACGAGGACAGGAAACCAAGTAACTCCATAGCGTTTGCCGGTTTTTCATTGCGAGGTTTCAAAAACATTTCAATGTCCTCAATTTCCATCTCAAGCTCTGCTGCGTTGACGTCGGTGGCAATGAAATGGTGCCCCCTAGATGTGGCGCCTCGGGGTAATTGCCCCCACTGCCCTCCCCCTTGATACGGTCCTGGGTATATGCTTGTGCTAAAAACAAAAATATATTATTTTTTATCTCCCTTCTATCTACATCAATCTTAATAAACGTTATATTGGTGTTGTAATTTCTATACCTTTTATATAATGCACGACAATATTCATAAAATATTTTATCCCTCTAACTATTTGTATTCACCTCAATAATGCGAGTATGGATTAGAAGGAAATCTACGGATGGATCTCAGAGGTATTGAGGAGATATTGACATTACAATCACTCAGCACTTTTCCGAAAATAAAATTTCTTAGAAATAATTATGCTCAACTTCAAATGGTGATATGAAAAACACAGGGATTTCAAATTGAAAATAGCTTGCTCGAAAACACTTAAACATTTCAAAGTAGCGCCTCT
Source organism: Nectonema munidae (assembly GCA_030549495.1). Classification (NCBI taxonomy): domain Eukaryota; kingdom Metazoa; phylum Nematomorpha; class Nectonematoida; family Nectonematidae; genus Nectonema; species Nectonema munidae. The sequence continues at coordinate 297,717 of JAUIRK010000292.1, read as the reverse complement.
TCAAACCCTTCATAACCCACCTTACCCGCTAACTACAAAGAAAGTTCTTTGCATTCGGCTATGCGAAATGTTAGACTAGTCCCCACACACAAAGTAGGAATACTTGAAGAGCCCTTAGCATTCGTGTATGAAGAGCTGCAAAGTGGCGCACAGCCTAACAACCTCTCAAGCATATGTGGTCCCTTTCTTCCTAAAAATACGTGATGTAAAGAGAGTTCTTTAAATCGAAATCTTATTAGATGAGGTGTTATATGCGTCCTTTGATTGAGGCCGAAGTAATTAATCTTTTCGCTTTGCGAATATCGCCCAGATAATCCTCTTAGTGTGAAGCAAGTCCAGTACACACACAAGACTGTTTACAAATGTACACCCACACACACCGTACACTACAGTTCCTATACTGAATCACGTTTTCTCACTCCGATTTACTTTCCACAGATAATAATAAAAATAATGCTCCATCTCGCATGATACATCAAGTTTGGCGATGCTGTATCGTGATTGGCTGATGCTGTATCGTATGTAATTTTAGTGGTTTGTTTGAAAGCACAAGGGTGTAATTATGTCTTTTTATAAGTAGCTGCTTATTTTTTGCAATCTACACTTCTAAGCAATGAAGAATAACTACCAACCTACCACCAACCAACCAACCAACCAACCCACCTACCTGCCTGCCTCACCACCTTTGAAAGAAAGAAAAGCTAACACTTTTCAGCCAATAAAATTAGGTGATAACAATAACTTGTAGAATATCATAATTATGGTGGTGGAGATGATTATTATTACTCGCGTTATTGTCACTTTGTTATAATTACGTATGCAACAAGTCACAACTCATTTTAAATTATATGCTGGAGTTGAATCATTTTTTAAAAGTAAAGATATCACCATCACCGTCATCATCTTCACAATCGCTCACCTCTTTCCCTGAAACACCCTTCTTCCAATTATTTTTCGCCAGTCCCTTTTATTTCGAGAATCAGTGAAATGTGTGATCTTGGAATTGGTAGTTTTCGCTTTGAAAAATACTACAACAACAAACAGCACCCTCACCTTTATTCACACCCCATCGTTCACGAAAAATGTGTGGGACATTGCGAGACCGGATTCAAGTCTAACTCAAATTCTTCCTTTTCCACGTCCATGCTCGACTTTGAGGAGATGGGGATCATCCAATTCATTAAATTCAAACTTTTCAAGAGAAAACGAAAGTAAGATTATGTTTCTCTTTTTTTGGGTTGAACTTTTTTCAAAAGAATAAAAGATAATCAATTTACTCTTTGTTTAATGATCAAAATTTTATAAAACTAAACTTCTGCATTCTTTTCAATATAAATTCAATTATATTTAACGCAGATATAGAGCAATCTTAGCGAACGTCTGCGCCCGCCTGGTCCACACTGCTCCTGAAAAGGTTAAAGGCCTGTTTTTTGAAAACTAATAGTTTTTCAATTAGTTTTGTATAACTTAAACAGACCATTTTTATTTTATTGTTCACAGTTATCCAACTAGCCCCAAAAAGATCAAGAAGAAGGAGGAATGTATACGAAGAGTAAGAATACAAGATTTCGCCAGTTATTTAGTTACTTAGCTCATTAACTGAAATCCGGTTAACTAACTTACTAACTAGTTAACTTAATTTTCCCTTTTTCAAGATAAAAATGTACCGACATCTCTTTTTAGTTGTGGCCGACTTCTTATTTTTTCGAAAAAATTTCCTATGTTTGGGTAAAATCAAGTGAATCACATATTGATTATATGATATATAAATATTCTTTTTTTCTAGCTGTAAACAGTATTGTTATTAACATAGGATTAATAGGTTTGATGATGAATTATCCTTAGTTTCGCCACTTCATTCAAGTTATCGATATCAAGGGCTCGAGGCTTGAATTGCGATTACACACCTGTTATTTTCGTTGCAGAAAGTTTTAATCTTAATGTGCTTTGGGTGTCATAAATTGGAGGCTATCCCTAATGATGTCTTTTGTACCGTATGTTACCAAAACTTAGTGATTTAACTACTTAAAGTTGTTTAACCCTTTTTGTGAAACCTCTCTACCCCCCCCCCCCCCCCCATTTCATTAACAGAGGGCTCCTTTGTCAAGGCATTGTGTTGTGGTAAGTAAGTTTTTGAGTGTGATGCGTTAACACTTTCTCATAAAAGGAGTACTAGTGTTTCACATTCAGACAAAGGAATGAGGATTGTTGTGACCTGAGGAAGGGTTCCTTGAATAACAATCCCAACGCCTCATTTCACTCTAACAACTTTATCTTTCATCTCGATTGACAAACAAAATTAGAAGGCCAGCCGTTCCTATTCAGTAAAAGTGTGATACAGCATTAAGCTACTTTACTTTGCAAATAAGTTGGTCTATAAATAAATTGATTTATAAACAGAGATTCTGCATAAAAAAGGCCTGAATTTTTAAGCTTTTTAAAAATCTGATATCATGATTCTTAGTGAACATATTTTGGATATTTTGAAGATCATAGCTTCTATTAGCACTTTTGAACAATAACCATCTAAGTTGTACTCCTTTTAAAAGTAATGGTCCCATGTAACATGGCCATTTTTCTCCAAAATGTCAATTAGTTGCTTAGTTTTTTTTATGAAAGTATTTATAATTCTCCATCATCAAGACTGGTCCAGTAAAATATCTAAAGTTTAGATTTTTGGAAGAAAATTTTTATGTTCCAGCTCAAAATTTCCCATTGTTGCACAAATTGCCTCTCTTGTCTCGTATATCATTTACATTTAGCTAGACAAAAGCGAGAACACCACAGTTGCCTCCGTTTTTCAACCTTTTAACTGTTTATATATACCAGTTTAAGTTCTATCTTATTTTTTAATTCTATTTCATCAATGATTTTAATTTTTTTGCAATTAAGAGTGGATCTTAAAGCTAATAAAAATTTGTTCGGAACACTAAAGTTTTCATTGACCTTTTTCATTCATGGACCCAAACTTTGACACATATTTATCATGGACCACAGATTTTTTTAAAATATATTTGAATAAGTAATCAAATAAAAAAATAAAATACAGACTTGATACGATGAGAGTAATAAAAAAATTTTATTCAACAAGCAACTTTAAGTCTACAGTTTTTATAAAGGTTAGTGTCCGGTCCAACTATTGAGAGTGGTTTGTGGTAAATTCATAAGCTAAGTGGCCTTGTTAAATGCTAAAATATATGACACTTTATCACAAAAAAATTGAATGTGTCTAGTTTGATTAAAAAAACTAAAACTTTTCTTTAATTAAAGTGCACAAAATATAATGCTTTTTATATATTTCAAAACGCAGTTGTATTCAATGGAATTATGATTCTTGTTGACATGCAAAAACAGCTTTTTTTATCTTAAACTTTGAGGTTTTTGCGATTTTTCCAAATTTATCATTTTCTAAAAATAAGTGATGCGTTAGATTAAATCTAAATAGAGGTATTTAAAATCACAATCAAAATTGTTTACTCCATTAAATCCTATCTTCATTTTTGAACCTTTCAAGCATTGGTCTTCCAAAATTAATCATTTTGATAAATTCAAAGCATTCTATTTCATAGGTGTAGCGGTAATATCAAAGGGCTTGTGTTTTGATGCCATTAATTCATCTAGTACTAACTAGAATATATTAATAAACTATACCTGGTTTAGTCAAGATATCATTGTATATTAACACCTTGAATTTCATTTAAAATTTGGGAGCAGCTCAAAAGAGGGACAAATTAAATGAGTTACCTTAAAAAAGAAGTGACAAAAAATTCAAAAGGGTGACAAAAATTTCAACATGTGACAAATCAAAAGAGTAATAAAAATGGCGAAAATTAAAAGATAGCTAACTAATCAACGAGCTAACTAGGTGAAAATCTACTTAAATAACTAATCAATCAACTAACTAACTCATTAACTAACCAATAACAAAGTGACTGACATTTGATGTGTGGCACTCTTTTGAGCACTATTTAAAAAGTGACAAATTATCCTTTAATTTTTTCATCATATTTTTAGGATTACTCTGTTCATTTCTCTATTTTTTTATGGTATAGTAGGCTTCTTAGCCGCTCATTTATACAGCAGATATATTGTAGTATAAGAACAGCGTTAGTATATATGTGTAAGTATAACTAGGGTAAGTATAAAGACGTTTGTATCGTTTTTAATTTTCTGATACTCTACGCTGAATGACGATTTCTTTCTTTTAGCTCCACTTTACACTCACACTCTATCACTTTTTAAAAGCTTCTATTTACGTTTAAATTTCCTTTCTTTTGTTATTTCTTTCTTGCTTGCGTATCATGTTTCGTAAATATTATATAAAAGTCATGGTTTCACATTTCTGTCAATAACTAATTAGGTCGAGCGTAAGATAATACCGTTAAAAGTAAACATCATCCTTCATCCATACCCTACGTAAACTTTATTTGATGTCAAGTTTGTGCTTTCTTTTAATTCAGTTTTCCCATTTTCTTTTTTATCCTTTCATTAAATTGTTAGCGCCGACTTAAATGTGAAAAATGACAACTAAAATGACTACGAAAAACGTTTTGCTGCTAATTGACAAAGTTTGAATGATCTGAGCCACTTCTCTTCACACTGTCCAAGCTCTCCTTGTCACAAAGAGAGAGAGAGAGAGAGAGAGCCTTTTGTGAAATTCGACAGAGAAGCACCGCAACACCGCTCATTTTTTTTATTTGTCTTTCAACCTATTGATTAGATAATCTTTCATGAATTGAAATCGCTATCATTATTTTTTATTCTAATGCATCATCAATCTGATCCTTTGTTCTTCGTGTAAGACAATACTATACATTTTCCCATATTCTTGTCATGTTAAAACGTCACAAATTTCTAGGGTCACTCAGGGTAGGCAAATTTGCATGTACAATTTAAAACATGGTTGTACATTAGTGGAAGTCGATTGTATTCCGTTTTTTTCATTTCTAAGTATGTAGAATAGATCGTGTTTTTGGAACTGTTGTTTGCTGATAAAGTTTACTTTTTTCCATGATCCCATGAAATGTGCTCTATTCAATATTCCAATAAAATATTTTACCTTTTAAATATACAGAGTTATGATAACTTTTGTTTGAACACAGCGCAAAGCCCTGGTGGGGGCCCAGGGGTCAAAGCCTCATTCAGTTGATCGATATGTAAATAACCTTATTAGCATTATTAGGTAGAACAAGTAATTAAGTAAAGGAGGCAGGGGTCTTGAATTGTAGTTTATTGCTTAAATCACATAAAAAATTAATTAATTAAAAAAATCTGGATAGTTATTTCTCTGCTAAAGGATTGATAAGAAGCATTCTTCGTGGCTGCTGCCTGGCATACATTTCAACGACTGATTCGACGTCAATGCTGATGTCCTGGCATACATAAAGAAGAAGAAGTGCATTTAATCTTTCTTCTCCCATAGAACTCCTCGATGCTCGTTTGATATGTTTTAAAGCTGAGTTTACGCGTTCTACTCTGTGCTAACTTTGACAATTTTAGGGCGAAATGTTTACTTTATCTATCTATATATTGTTTATAGCAATTTTCAGCATAATTTATTTTAATTTCATTTCTTATATTAAATTTATCTTATTTCAGATTTAGCAAATTTAATTATAATGAAGCAATTTGCTTAGTTTGTTAGATAGCCAGTTAACTATTTTGAATCAGTAAAACAAATTAAAGAAGAAGCATTTTCAAGCGGCTTTTTGATAGTGTTAGACCGGTCGTGGCCTACCGATATTGCATAGACCACTGATGATAGGTGAATTAATTTTGATGTTTAACAATTTTTTCCCAACTTGAGTTTAAATTTGCCATAATAGAATCAATATTGCAGAGGGAAGTGAAATTGAAAATAAACACATTGTTAGTTTTAATATTGCAGTGTGCAGTAGCAAGCTTCTGGTACTTTTTAAGCAAAATATTTTTTTTAATTTTTTTAATAAAAATGAAAACAATATATAAAAAGCTGTCTGCGTGCTGAATGTAATGTCCCCTGGTTGAAATTTCGCTATTTTAAACGCCATCTCAACACTTTCAAAGGAGTACTTCTTTCATTCATATAATTCAAAACTCATTGCAATTCTAACGAGACCCTTTTACCCGTCAAGCACTTTATTCATCAAAACCCTAACCTGTCCGAAATTTGATACATTTCTGAACTTGAGTTTATACTACGGCTATCAGATGACCCGATTTTCATTGTATTCTGGTTTTTATCGTAATAACGTAATTCAAGATGATTTAGAAAAATGGTGTTTTTTCATTTAACTTAATAAGTTTGAAAAAAATTAGCTCAACTTTGATTATTTATTTGTTTTTTTAGTATAAAAACTCATCCTTTATTTGCAAAGTATTTCATTATATTTTTTTGTAAGATATAAAGAATTTTCTTTTTTATAATACCATTTTTGTACCTCCTTGATAATGTAACAATAATAAGTAATGATAATGTAGTCAATGTGTTCATCGCTGAATATTTTACAGGTATTCATTTTTCCGCCATCTTTTCTTTCAATGTGCTTTGATGCCACACAATTTCCAAGATCTGTCAGTGTAAAGCGGATGCAATTTGTATGCTGGTGAGTTTTCCTTCTGAACTTTAGGCATTTTGAAGTGAATGCTAAGTATAGGTGCTTATGATGATTGTGTGTGAATTTGCTATGCTTGGATTAGTTCTGTGTTGAGCATTCTTTTCAGCAATTTTGTCTCAATTACTGGCTTTGCAAATGAAAGAACCAAACCATGCGTTATAATACCCACTTTCCATATTACAACAGCCTACCACCAACTTGCGTCCAAAATATGCTATATTTATTTACCGAATTTATAATCAAGGTTTCAAGATTTGCACACTGGAATTAATTTAATAATTGTAAGAACAATGATATATTATGATACAAACACTGCATTTCATCAACTATACAGTAAAACACATATCTTTTCACAAAAAAATTACATCTAAATATTCTGAATCATACTACACTGTATCTTTCAATTAATTTGACATCTTTCGAAATGTAAATCAGTAAAAAACAACATCGTCTACTAAAAATTTTTTATGTTCAGAAAGGCGTCCTTCATGAGTACCCCCCCCTCTTTCTCCCACATTCCTACACCTGTAAAATGTTAACCGCTCTCACCCACACTCTCAAAATGAGTGATTACCTGTGCGTCAATTTTCTAACTGTAATTTTCCCCCGTAGAGTTTTAAAAGGTGTATACAATTAGTACTAGTGTATTTTAAGTTATTTTTTTACAAATTCAGAGATAAACTCATGTAAAAACATGTATGCCAAAATTTCTATATTGATTATTTTTAATTGATATTCATACCTATAAACTTTTCATTTTTTCCTCTTCCAATCAAAAAATAATAATTAACTTTTTAGTTAATTAAATAATAATAAAAATATAAAAAGTATAGAATTTATTTATTTTTATTATTTCTGTTTAATTCACTGTTTAACATCTCAATATCATAAACAAAAGAAGGTTTGAAATCCATCTAAGCATAACATAACTTCTCTCACTACCGGCACTAGTAGCCAACATTTTATGTCACATTCCTAATTTGCTAATTTTGGAGAGTATTTAAATTTTGAAGTTTTTTAAATTTTCTATTGAAATTTTAATGAAAAAATCAAGGAACTTCTTTCTATTGACGTCTTGTTAAGAGACCATTTTTGAAATTGTAGAATCGTACAACCCGAAAATCTTTTAGTCTTTTTTATCAGCATATTGATTTGCCTCCATGAAACGCTAAAGATCCGTTATTCATTATGCCATTTTCAAAATTATAATTATATTATTATCAATGAATGAACCTTTGTATATAGAAATCATTGTAAAGACAACAATAGTAAAAAATGTATAGGCACTATATATATAGTGAGATGAGATGTGTATAATAGGTGGCAGTAGGTGCTCTTTTTTGCTGGGTGTTGAATTCAATATGATGGGGATAACATTTACATATTTTCTCCTTAATGATTATGTCACAATGCTCAGCCCTTTACTGACGTCCAGGATACAAAGAGCGCTTTATATTCAGAGATATACCAATCATATCTTTCTCCCTTTCAACACAATCATTCCCTTTTTTTTTTTACCATATTGGTCGTAGAGAAGGACTTTGGTGACACCCTTTTTCCCATTGTTTCATCCGTTTATTATGCCATTTCCCGAAATCAACCTATCTCTTAAAAATTTCTTAATGAAGTGAGTATCTTTATTTTTTGTGCAACCTATTTTTAAAGTGTCAAATTCCGCACTCTTTTTATCAAGCAATATAATATATACGGTATATGCTCTTCTTATTAGGCTATATAAAATTTTTCACGCCAAAAAACAATTCTTTTTTGAGGGAGAGATTACATTACGCTAACTTCATTTTTGAATCTATACATTAACCTAAAATAATTTTTATACAATTAATATACCTGCCATATAGCGCGCATTTCTGACTTTTTGTGCAGTAGTTATTCTACGGTTAAATCTTAGTTTTTATTTTTTTTCTCATACTATTTTTTTATTGTATTATTAATTTAAATGACAAATATAATTAATAAATCTTCTTCTTTTTTTTCTTTTTCTTCTAAAATAATTTTTTAGAGAAATATATTCGATTGAATTCCTTCATTTTACAAATCACAAAAATATTTCAATGAAGTAAATAATGGTTGTGGTAAATTTTATTTCGCGTGCATCATTTCACACCCTAAAATTAAGCAAAAAATTGATAAGGTATTTGCAATTTTGATTGTGTAACGAGAAAAAAGTGAGGTAATATGTTTTTTGAGCAAAAAATAAAGTCATATAAAAGACCTATTACAGCAATACCTTGAATAACGAGCGCGGTTTTGAACAGCACGGGGTTTGATCTAACGCTAATTTCATTTACTCGAATTTTGAAAGAAGCACCGAACTGCGACTAAATCTAAATGTAAAGGTACGTTAGGATGTTTTCATAAAGAAGTCACTATTTCACCACCTGTGTCGAACTATGGTCAAAGAAGATTTGGTGCTGAATTCGAAAATAAGACCTTGTGGTTTAGAAGAAGGCGCCTGGACAACCTCACTACGACATTAATAACATGAAAGATTACACAGAGCTACTTGAAAAAAAGAGAGGAAAAAATGCTTCAGCTAACTCTAAATAACTACTTGATTAAATAGACTTGTACAAGATACTCTTTCGAAGCATTTATCCGCGTTACGAAAAATGTGCATTCCTGTTTACAAAAATGATTAAAGAGTCTATTATTTGTATAAATGTCTTGCATGGTGAGTGTAGCAGGTACCGACAATTACCGCTATTCAGTGATTAGGTTTGAAACATTCAAAAACTTTGTGGAGTTGATATCGAACAAACTTTAAAGGTGGGTATATGCGGGTACAGGCACTTCGATAAGGGTGACAAGAGGGGAGGGGCTTTGCACAAAAACAAAATATCAAAACCAAAACAAGAATATATGTTTTCTGAAACAAAATTACACATTAAAAGAGGCTTCACCGTCATTGAAACAGAGGTGGAAAATGATGTGAATATTTAAATTCTTTTTAAACTTCTGGATCCTCCTTTTATATTTTTTGTCCTATTTCACTTTAAGTCCAATATATATATAAACTAACTTATAGTAAAAATAACGCTATGCATCAAACCCAAAATTTTTGTAACTTGTGTTCGGCGATACATGGCCCAATTTTTTTAATACCCACGAATTCAGATTTTAAAATTATGCTGCGACACAATAAATCTAAAATTAGAAGCGAAGAAAATTTAATTTATTAATTGTAAGAATTGCTTCTTTTTAGAGACAATTTGCTATGATATTTTAGTGTTTTGTCATAAATATTAGAAAGAACATTTTTCACTTGTTTTATGAAGTATTGTATTTTGGTTATTTAGTTTGTTATTTATTTCTCATGTGATGATGACATGATATATTTGATTTTTTCAAGTTTGTTATAATTCACACGCAATGTATTTTGATGTTAAAAAATGAAATAAGTTTAACGGTAAAATTTGAAGTGAAATTAACATAGTAATGAAATCAATATTGATGCACTTTGCTTTGCATATCAATGAACCCTGAAACGGTTAAGTTAAAGTGATGTTTTTTTCACTTTTATTTTAATACATTTTGCGATGTTTTGCTCAATCTTACAAAAAATATGCCTCACAAGGCTGTTCATTATTTTCAATTTATTTAATTTTATAAATATGACTGATTAATTTTTCGTTTTCAATATATTTTGCTTGCATTTTTATTATTGCAAAAATTATTGATTAAGTCTTACTCCGTTGCGCGTCTATGCTTTTCAAATCTTCACAAAGTTTATTCTTTTCATTCTAAGGCGTGAAATGATGAATGGATTCAAAAGTTCATGCTTGAGTAAATTGGTTGAAATAAATAATTCACATAAGGGCATCCTTTCATTTTGATTGGCGCATTTTAATTTTAAAAAGAATTGCTTTTACTCCATTCTTTAAAAAATTTTTCCCTCAATACCATTTTATATATGTTAGTATATAAATGATCCAAAGGGTTTAAATGCAAAGAACTATTTTAGAAAGTTTATTTTTATTATTTGCTTTGTTAGTTAATTAGTTAGTTAACTAACTAGTTACCAGGTAACACGCTAATTTATACTATTTAATGAAAATGGGGATTTTTTAATATCTTTCTTAAATTTTTACTATCATATAAACACATTATAATTGAAGCCATATGTTTAAAATTAGCTGTTAAAAGGAAAGAATCACGCAATGTAGTGAGAATAGTTGGTGCGAAACTTTGAAATATGACTTGGGAATAGGAAACAAAGCAAATTTTTATGTTTTTCGAGAACACTAATTCTAGGATTAGGCATTGAAGACTACTTTTCAAGTTTACGTGTTCTAACAATGCAAACGTCATAAGAGCTTTATTTTCATTTTTGCATATGCATGCGCCTGTCTGAGTGTATATGATAAACAAGATTTTATTGTTATCATCAGCATTTGAAAGCTTGTTCAATCTAAGGTACTCTTAGTTGTTTGAACAAGTATTTACCGTGGTAATTATTTGTATTGTTCAAATTCGTGTTTATTTTAAAGCTCTGCTGACGCACTTCAACACAATCCCATTCTGAGGCGCCATATTGACCACTTGCATCTTGTCAGCAGCATCATTAAGTTTTATTCATGTGTAATCTTTTGTATGAGAAAAGTGTTTTTTAATTGGTCGCTATCATTTGATGCACTCTTTTAAAAAAAAAAGTAAAAAAAGACTTTTATACTTTCAGAAGCAGTCCACAGTATGCTTATGCTCAACCCATGGATTTTTCGTATCCTCTCTCCTCTTACGAAAATAGCCTTAACAGCGCCGCACAAAACTCACACATTCAACAAAAAGGTCTTTATCCAGAAAAAATTCAGTAATTTCCTTTCATAATTTCTACTTTTTTCATAATACCCCTGAGCAGCGAATAATAATTGCTACAAGAAAAAATTTCCTTCAATCAAAGATAGGCTTTTTGTGAGATGGAATATTCTTTTTAGAGGCATTGAGTATGATTGCATAAGAAAGTGTATTTTTATGTTCTATTTACCTACATATATCCATTGCAAATTTTCATATTTGTTCCTATAAATCTATATTAACAACTCAAATGTTTAGATTAACATGAGATTTTTAAAAATAAGCGCTTTTTGGAAATAACCAAAATTGTTCACCACACGCCTTCTTTAAAAACCAAAGTTTATGATCTAATGTATTTACATGTAAAAATTAACATTTTCCAATTCTTGCAATCACAAATTGCCTCAATAATTATTATAATCAAAACAATAATCTTTTTTATCTTTCAAATAATGATATTGAAAAATTTTGCATGCTTTACTTTAAAAGTAAAAAAGGTAAAATTTGTTATGCATATATATAATATGTTTAAGAATTTTGAAAAGAAATTGGTTATTGATATTGCATTTTTGATTATTCGGAGATCGTAAACACGTTTTGATTCTGATATAATCAAAAGATAAGACACTTAGTGAAGATGTTTAAAAAACAATGTTTACAATTAATAAATACTAGATTTTTTATAGTGTAAAAGATTCAGTTCTATATTTCTGATAGAATTTAAATGAACCATACTCTCCTTTTTGCCAATAAATAACAAGGCATAATAAAGATAAGAACTCCATAAAAGATTTTATATATATATAAGATAAGTGAATTTTCTTCGATAAAGTTGAAAGAAAGCTTTTTTGTGAATTTTGAAAAATTTAAGCATCAAGAACTTGCTAAGAACTTCTTAGTTTTGAATTTAAATATAAACATGACCACTCAAATGACAACAAGTAACACATTTTATTAACATTTTTTTAAATAAGTTAAATAATAGCAATGGATATTTGTTAAAAGTGTTGCATATTAAAGTATTACAGTGAAACGTAAGATGGTAAACATAATTACTTTATGATAACTAATTGAATTTGGTTTCACAACAATTTTTTTTATCTCTTTCTTCGTTTTCAGGATTTGAGGCATAGTTTATAACATTAAAATATACCAATTTTATTTATTTGGCAAAAACATTGAGAAAATCGATCATAACATGCTCTTCAAAGCAGTTATAAGCGTAAAACTCATGATCTGTTCATGAAATGTTGTTTATATGTTAATGCGAGCAAAAACTAATACTCTGCAGCTTTTCCTTGCAGAACAAACAATTACTTCACTGTCGTTTCAGAATGAATCAAATGCATTTGCTAGTCAGAAAAAAGTGCCACTTTTGCAAATCAATGATCTTGCTTGCACATTTTGAGTGCATGACAAAGTTCATCAATGAACTTTCTTTATTCGCCTTACTTTTTTTCTTTTTACTCAATTCTCTTTTACCCCATTTTATCGCATCTTCAGTTTTAAAAGATGACAATTTTTTAAAAATACCTTAAAAGATTAATAACTAATCTCCTTTATCTGGCATACCCAAACTTTAATAAATAAATAAATAAAGTTATCTTTAATAAGAGAATTTATGTGGGACTGACCTATTCAATGAGATATGTTAACTTGTTTCATACAAATGAAAAATATGAAAATATATTTAATAAGTTAATTTATTATCAAAGTTTAGTTTTTTTAATTCATCGAATAAATTTTCTGCAATCAACAAAAATTTCTCTCATAATTTCTGAATCTTTAAAATATTATTATGCTTCATTCCTGTGATGCAACAATAGGAAGCATTGCTTGTAGTTAGAAGGGGTTTCGAAAATATTTTTGTCGCGTATCTCGTTGTGATAAATAATAATTCATTAATCATTAATTTTTTCATTTCACTATAAATTGCATTATTTTGTTTGTAATTTAAAATTAATTTTTTCGGCAAAGAAACGATTTCATGATGATGATGAGCTTACTTCAAACAGTTTAATACTTCAGATAATCTCATAAAACCTTGGCTTACATCAACCTGTGGAAAAAGATATAGGGAATATTTTGTATTATTTATATATGACTTCAAAACATTTGTTGAGTTAAATGCAATGACGGTCTGTTAAAACTTGTTTTCAGATCGCATTTTGCCCACCTGTCTTATAGTAGGTTTAAGATTTAAATGAGCTTTCTGAACACGATAATCCTCCTAGTAGGCCAAGGTAATATCCGAAGCGTTATTTTTTGGCAAAATCGGCCACTATGAATTAGTTTTTCATTGGAATTTTTTAAAATATAAATTCATCTTTATTTGTTACTATTTTTTTGAAATTATAACTAAAACACTAATCTCAAATTGGTGTAAGTATTTTTAGTTGTACGAGTCTGCAAGAACAATAAAATGCGCGAGAAAGCTCTGCAAATGAAAAGATTATTTGAATAATGAAAACCATATGTGATACTTAACCTGAAAAGAATTTTTAAAACTTAATTTTGAGCGAAACTATTTACAGTAAAGCATTGAAGAATATCAGTTGTTTTTCGATAATGATCTTCTCAAAAACATACGGACTTCAAAAGCATTATAACTCAGAAACTCTCAAGAACTCAAATCTATATTAAAACTTTATTCACTCAGGGGTCGGCAAAGTCATCAATATCCTGGGGGTCGATAACAGATCTTTAGGGGTCGATAAGATAGACACTTACCAAATTGTGCTATGCTTTTTTTACTTTATAGTAGAAATAAATCTCGTTTTTCTTTTAAAACATAGCTTAAGACATTGTATAGTATAGGATATATGAAAGATTTTTGGTTTGTATTTTTCTCTTAATTGTTGGACATTGATTAATGTTTTTTTAAAACATTTCTATGAGGGGTGTGAGTCGATGTGAAGACAAATGTTCTATGAAGGGGTCGTCGGGTAAAAAAGTTTGCCCATCCCTGACTTAGATCAATTCGTTTCATAACATTCATCCTTAGTCCTTGTAGTACGAATAAAATAAAGTGGTAAATGCGTATATGATTGTATGCTTTATGATGATAAGTTTTTTATTTTGCAGTAGCCTATCACGCAAGCTGAACAGTAAATGCAATTGGAAATGTGTGTCCTTGTTTCTAGCGTTCTTCTCGATCATTTCCGTGGGAATAATTTCATATCTCTTAGGTAAGAAGGACGCTCTTTTTCTTTTCCTATCCTTTCTTTGATAAGTTTTCACTCTTGCTCTCTCTCTTTAGCGTATAATGTCGGATACTCTGGCAAAAAGTGGAGTCAGGTGTTCACGTCAGTTTCTTCCGACAAAATCTTCATTCCCAGTGTCGAATACCCTAGTTCCTTTTCTTCTAACGCGTTCACCTCAGTCAACTCGGTCTACAGTGAAAATGCATATAAGAGGAAAAGCAGCACCGCAGATGTCAAAAGCGTGCAACTCAATGACGCCTTCACAGAACACATTCCTCCTTTTCAGACTTGGCAGCTCAAACTCTCAATTCTACTGCCTCAATATCTCGTTTTTAATTTCACTCTCTATAAAGAAGCTATTATCGGTAATATCAATTCGATAAAAGATTTGTTACCCACGTGGTTTTGTATCAAACCTATATTGTACACAATTAGAGCAATTTTATGCTAATCTTGGGTGCGAAAGTAAACGCTATACTGTGAATCACCATGGCCTATCATTTAGATCATGGATTTGTCTACGCTTTTTTGAGGCGGGCCGCACTTTGAAAAAAATGTAGGTCTCCAAACGATTTTTTTTTACTAATTTAATTTATTTATTATAAAACTAGTCATTTAGTGTTAAAAATAAAGAAGAATATCCTTAAAATAATATATAATATTTTCATAAAAAATATGAACATTCATTTATTTTTTTCTTCTTTATTGCTAATATAAATTAACGGTATGTACCTAGAATTTTCTACAAATAAGCGCATTCCTTTAAAATCTTTTGCTCTATTTTTGTTGATTAATTCTTTTATTTCAGGGGTGTACATCAGGAAAGGCCTAACTCCGACACACACTCAGTACGACTTTTTAGAAGTGCTAAAAGTAGAATTGCCTGATCTCTACAATAAGGTATCTTGCAAAAATATCCATTCAAACTTCCATTCCTAATCCTCTTCCATTTTGTAGAAAGAGACTTCCAAGATTTTTCTGCAATACCTGGATGCAGGCGATTGGTTCATTTTCACTTACAACGATGGAGACTCCCTGCAAAAAGTTAATTTTTACCTGAAACTTGTGAAAGACATTGATACCACCTGCCTCAACAACTGCAACAATAATGGAAAATGTGTGAAGTCTGTGTGCCAATGCTTGCCTAATTACAGTGGAGTTGATTGCTCTGAAAGTATAACTTTATTTTTACTATAAACTATACTTAATACTGATCTGCATCAAAATGTATAAAATTCAAAAGATCAGAGAAATCACTTTTTTTAATCTAAGATTCCAAATCAATATTACAATAATTTTACGATCCTTTATTATTAATTCTAATTCATGAACACGTTTTGAGAAGTTTTTGTGATAACTTCTTTCTGAATATCAATTTTCCTTTTTTAGATATTTCATTTTTCCTTTTATATATCTTAACTCATAATAATAAAAGTATGCGTTCCTATTAGACTCGGGTTCCTGTTTTGAAATTCGTGTACACTGCAATTTTTGTTGATTAAAAAAAGAAATCTAAATTCTATTAAGCAATAAATTACTATAGATTTTAGGATTTATAAAGCTAAAAAAATATACTGAAAGTCTTGATGAATTATATTCTGTGACACAAAAGACAAAAAGCAGTGAATCAGAAAGGACATTTTACAGAAGGGACATTTTAATTTGCTTCTACTATACCAGAACAAGAGTTTATTGGATTTCTCAAGTGTTTTAAAGAATTTACTCTCCATGAGCAAACACATATGATTGTATCGTTTTTGGTAACTTTGTGTATTTTAAAAATAACTTGAACATCAGATTTTTCAATGTTTCTAGTTTCAACGCTAGACTCTATACAAAGTTTCTTTTGTATAGCCTCCTGCCCCGTACTTTGTAGTGAGCGAGGGATCTACTTCAAAGGAAAGTGTCACTGCGATCCCGGCTGGAAGGGGGATGAGTGTGAATTCGATGGACGGGTGTGCATCCCTGAAAACTGTAGCGGTCATGGAAGTTGCGTCAATGGCGAGTGCAAGTGTTTCCAAGGCTTCAAAGGCGATGCCTGCAATGAAAGTAAGAGCGCTTTCCTTGATCCATTTTTCATGTTTTGTCCTATTTCTTCACAAATCGCATGTGTAGTAATTCCTTTTTTCCTGAACAAAACATACTTTTAGGCTCCTAACTTGATAGGTTAAATTAATGCATAACGACGATTACAATGATCGAGTCTTTTGTTCATAATGGAGCATCCAAATTATTTGAAAGCAATCGCATGAAACTTTTTTTGATAACTTCATTTGATTTTTTTGTCCAGAGAGAATAATGTCAGGAGGGGGGATTATTATTATATTGGTTCGTTCACCGTTTCTAGCATTTGTTAGAATTTGAGCAGGCTCTTTTGTGAGGTATTATGAAGTTTACATCTTCCAAAAGATGCTAATGAATTGAGAAGGTGCATGAAATTTTGAATTCCTTTTTCAGGAGATTGTGAAGATTCTTCTTGCTCTGATCATGGCAAATGCGTAGATGGCGAGTGCTTGTGTTTCTCGGGCTTTTTCGGACCTAACTGTTCTTCACAAACTTTGCGATCTCTGTCGTGCGACAGCCCTTGTTTTGGACATGGCACTTACCTCAACTCTTCCTGTTTTTGTGACGAAGGTTGGAGTGGGATCAACTGCGAAAGACGTAACTCCCCATTCTTCACATTCTCTTCTTCCAATATTCAATAAAAATAATTATAATAATCTAAGAAATTTTTATTGGGTAATATTTTGTGCATGACTAATTAAATCTACTTCAATCCACATGAATCACTTTTATTGAGTTGAATCCGCATTAATTCTTCATTGTAATCAGGATTTTTTGATTTTAGGCCTTTTTCATGATTAAATGTCTTATTTTTTAAGTTTTGTCAATTAAAACTTAAATTTGCGGCTTTTCAATTTAATCCACTTGAATCAAATCCTTCTAAATATTTTTGGATATTTTAAAATTCATTTACAAAATACTATGAAATTTCAAAGATGGACAATTACTTAACGGAAAAGGAAATTTCTTCAAGTGAGGTTTAATTTTTTCTTTAAGGTCGCTCCGGTGACTAAATATTCTACTTATTAATAACTATTTGACTAACTAAATTTATTTATTAATAATTATAAAAAGTAATCTTTTAAGATCGAAAAATCATAATTAAGATGAAGGTTTCAAGTGGATTCAACTCAAAATAAATGAATTCATGTGATTTTAATTAAAAAGGCAACTTCGTTTATTATTTGTATTACAATAACTTTTTGTAGCTCAATTTTAAAACAACAAAAAGTCCATACTCTCTTATTCTCTCTATCTTTAATATAACTGACAGAGAATTTCACTTTATTCTTGTAAATTTATATTGGAAAGAGGTTCTTTAAACCAAAATATTGCACAATGAAAATTTGATTTGTTATTCTATTATTATTATTATTGAATTTTTAAAGTCTTCATTTGTTTCAATAATAATCATACGACCATTCTATACACATTTTCTATTTCGCTATCGAATTATTTTAAAATTTGTAGAAACGTGCCCTTTCAATTGTGGAGAAAATGGAGTTTGTGTTGATTCTCTGTGCAGATGCAAAGGAGGCTGGACGGGTAAATCTTGTGATGTGAAGGCGTGTGATCCAAGATGCTTGATGCACGGCTTTTGCACAAATGGAAGTTGCATGTGCCACAAAGGGTGGAATGGAAAGTTCTGTCTATTAGGTAAGGAGCTGAACTGTCTTTATTTTGTGTTCACCATTTTATTCTTCTCACTCTCTTTTCAGAAGCCTGCGTTGACAAGTGCAATAAAAATGGGGTGTGTGTTTTCGAGAAAGGCGAGTGGAAGTGTAAGTGCAATGCTTTCTGGACAGGAAAGAGTTGTGCGCTTCAATTAGAAAATGATTGCTCCGATGAAATTGACAACGACAAAGGTAGCTGCTGCTGCTTATATATGTCTTCTCGTTTCCATCGCTTTTCAATCTTTACTTCACTTTTTCATTTATCAATTTCCTTCATATTTCATTTAATTGATACAGATAGATGTGAGTGCTATGGAATAGCTTTTCCATTCAGAAAGCAAATGATAGGAAGACTAAATAACGACAAATATAATGTCGACGCACAAAATGTTAAAATTAATTGCTATAAATATTTAGTTTCAATTTTTTGTTGATAATTAAATAGATTGCGGTTCAATTAAGTAAAATGTGAGTTATTACTTATTTTCGTTCTCAGTGACATTGAAAATTTTGAACACAAATAAAAATATAAAAATGATGAATACGATTAATTATATTTATCATACCTACAAATTTATTATTGTTCATAGAATAAAATTTCAAGAATGCCACATCATTCGCTTTATATTTGACTCTCAGCTTAAATTCTCTCTAAGCCACGATGCACATATCCTTCTTGCAAATAGGGTTACTTAAGTGAGAGCATTTTACGCTTTACTTTATGAGTTATTCAGTCTACTAGATTAAACCCTAATTTTTTTTATTTTCACAGAAATTTTTCTAGAAAATTATTATTTTAGGGGTTCCCGAGAATCAATTATTTTTTGATCTTGCTTCAAAAATTTGAGCAAGAAAAAATTCGAGATAGGGACAAAAAGTATATTTCCAATAACAAATTTATTGTGATTGCAAAGTAACAAAAATGAATATAAAAAATAAATGACAGGCATTTATGATTGTGACAAAAATCTAATTTGTTAAAAAATAATTTTTTGAAATATATATTTTTTGATCGAAAGAATGTTAATTAACCCATTAAGTCTCAATGTTCCCATTTGGGAACATAAGTAATTTCATCTTCGTCTGCTTTTTTCAATGACTTTGAATATAAATCGTCTGCGTTTTTTTAAATATCGTCTGATTTCTATGGTACTTAATGGGTTAAGATAAATAGTATGGAAGTTTCTTTAATCATATTCATTTCGTATATATCATGTGAGAAAGAAAGTATTAAAGTGCAGAAAAGCATTCTTAGATCAATGTGTTTTTAACGATATAAATCAAATATATCAAATAAAATAAATTTTACAATTATGCAACCAAATGAAAAATTGATCATTTCTGCGAAGCAAATATATTCTCGGGAACAAAAATTGTCTGAAAGCGGGAAAAAAACATTATAGTCAATAGTGTATACCAGGTCGCGCCTAAAAATTCGGTATATCCGAAAGTTAAAAAAAAGTATATTAAAAAGTTTAGAAACTTATTTTTAAAAAGAATCTAATTTAGTTTTTTTTCTATTTCTCTTTGTGTCAATAACTTTTTTCCAAATTAATACAAAGCTTTTGTATGGTGTGAAATTACTGAATCGAGAGATTATTTTGAATGTTTTAGACGGATTCATTGATTGCCAAGATAGTGAGTGTTGTGAGTCGAGTCATTGCAAAAACTCACTCTTCTGCAAAACATCCCCAAACCCCCTAGAGATTCTTCTGAGCAAGCAAGCGCCATCTGTCCTCAGCTCATTCTTTTCAAAAGTCAAATTTCTGATCGAGGATGGAAGTGTCCAAAATTACGCGATTCCCAAGTTTTTCACTTCTAAGTACGTCCTCAGATGCTGAAATGAAGCTTTTGATTTTACCTGTTCGTGTCAATACTTTTTTTTCTTTAGTTCAGTGTGCGTGATAAAAGGAATAGTGGTGGATTCAAAAGGCCAGGCCTTGAATGGCGTTAGAGTGAGCATACGACGGAAGCCTGCGTTTGGATATGTTTTCACAAGAAATGATGGAAAGTAATTATTTGCTGTTTCATCTTTCTAGCATCTTCATACCTTATATATATATATATACTGACAGAGCTCACTATAACGCAAATTGGGTGGAACTCGCAACCCACCATCAAAAAAATTAAAAAATGAAATATCAATGACAATATGTAAATTCTAGCAGATGTCATTTCTACCTGTGATAGTAAGAAAACAAATTTAAAATAAAAAATCGCTCGTTGTTTGCGGAAAGAAAATTAAAAATATGAACAATAAATGGAAAGATACAAGGAGATGAAGAAGCTCATAAGCACTAAGAGTAGATTTGTTATTCATTACTTCAAATTTAGTCATAGCATGGAGGCAAACAAACACAGTAGTGCCCCACTTAGCTCCTCCAAATAAAAATGTCTAGCCACGTTACTTACTGTATATATATAATATATACGCGAAGTAGAAACGATGCTTTCCACTGTTAACGTTTAAAAAAGGTCTTGTTTTGAACAATTTCCAGCCATTTCCTGTTACAACTCGCATTTCTTAAGCCTTTGAGTGGCTAAATTTATTTTTGTCTTTTTTTACTTAAAATGTTTCAACTAATAACTTAATAAATGTTTCAACTATAAACTTAATGTTAACTATAATTTTCATAAAACTTTTGTTTCATGTCCTTGTTAAACCGACTTATTTTTAAAACCAAATTCTTGTTTAGACCTTAAGAGAGCGCTATTTTTAAGACGACTATTTATTTACTTTTTTGAGAGTCGCACTGCATCGCGATGTTCTTATGTGTGTTCGAGTTGGACTTGTATCCAAACTCATTCTTGCTAAACGAGAATTTGATTTGAATGGTGCTGATGCCTACCAATATATATATACAAATGCATATTAACTGATTTCAGATTTGACATATTAGTCAATGGAGATGCTTTGATTGAACTTTCTTTTCAAAAGTCATTGTATCGAGAGAAGATAACTCCTGTTTTCACTTTAAAAAATCAGTTTTTGGTGATTGATGACTCCATCATGCCGAACTTTGTAGAGGAAGAATACCATGAGCTTGAAATGGCAAAGAAAATCATTTGCAGCATCAAAACGTTCAATGTTTCACTCATTAAGCCAACGATCATGTCATCTTTCTCGACTGAAGCTGAAAAAGAAATGCTACTCCAAAACTACCAAGTAATTAAAATTGGAGAAAATGCCCTTTAAATTGTCTTGATATACTTCATCTTAAAATTTTAGGGAATCACACAAAAGTTTTTGATCGACGATACGAATCTCAATCTTGTCTACTCTTCCAGGCAAGTCAACGGCTTCTGGCCTAGCATCCATATCCAATTACTCCACGATTCTCTTCCTAATAACCTTCTTTTTGTTCGTATTAAGGTATTTTTTATATTTTTTCCGTATACCATGGGTTTTTCATTCAGGGGAGAGAAATTTTTACATAATTCCAAACTAGAATTTTGGTTAGAGTATCTTTTTATTTTGCAAACATGAATTAAAAAATTAGTTCTTAATTAAGTCATTTGAAATCAAATTTAATGTCATAGTTTCCCATGAAATTTTGTTTTGCAAGTTTCCAAATTCTTTTGAAGTTATTATTTTAACTAATTTGTCTATTCGTCACCTTTTAAACTTTTGAATACGTCGTATGCATCACTAAGAGCTCATCTTGTACGCTAATTTTTTCCTCTCCCATTACTGAAATGCGTGAAAAAGCTCATCTGACTTGGATGAATGAACTTCCATCTTGGGTCTCTATAAATTTGATACCTTCCTTATTTCTTTTTATAAAAAATCTTAACAACATTAAAAATTATTATTTTAGATTCTGTTAATTTTTATTATCTAAAATTAAAATGGCATACATAGTTTTCTAGAGTCTAGATAATAATATCCAAAAACACATATTCTGTGAAAAATTTTTACAAAGTTTTTTCACCCAATCACCTTTTTCAATTTACTTAGAAGATTTATTAATTTTAAACTTCTTACTAGAGATGTATCGGATATCCTCATCCGCAAGAAATTTTATATCTTCTTTTTTTATATATGATACATAAACAATCTTACCTTCGTTTGCTTTTCAAATAGTTTTGTATATGAATCTTCTACTTTTTAATAAATATCGTCTGATTTTTCTGGTCACGAAAGGGTTAAATAGGGATTACTAAAATCGTCTGCTTTGCTTGGTCTTAAATGGATAGGGAAAAAGCAGAAGATTACATTTTGAAAATGAATGCCTCAAAGATTTAGGTGAATTGCATACCAAAATAATAATAATAATAATAATAACCTTTTTCTCTTTATTTTTTCATACATAACATCTAATTAACCCATTTACAACCAATGTTCCTATTTTGGAACATAAGTAATTTCATCTTTGTCTGCTTTTTTCAATGACTTTGAATATAAATCGTCTGCGTTTTTTTTAAATATCGTCTGCTTTGCTTGGTCTTAAATGGGTTAATGGTAGAGGGAGACTATTTAAAAATCCAAATATGCTCAAATTTCTTAGCCAGCTCACATTGTTAACTGGATTCAAATTGAAATATATATATATTTTTTAAGATATTTGTTGAAGGCGAAGTTTATGAAGAGTTATTGGAATCTGAGAAAAATCTCATCTACACATTTTATTGGAATAAAAGGAATGCTTACATACAAAGTGTTTACGGAGAATCAATTGTTTCAAGTAAAAATATGTTATTAAACAGTAGCTGCATTTTTGATGATTTAAATACCGCTAAACGTAAAGCTTAACCGAATCGCTTAACGAAAATCCTAATTTTCGAATTTACATTAAACTAAGATTTTTCATTGATAATAATTTTTAAGTTAAACTATTTTTACGATTTGATTTGCTTTTAGTCAATATTGGCTACGAATACACTAACTGCTCGAATGTTTATTGGCTGAAGTATAAAGTTAATATCGCGGGCCAAAGCATGCGAATTTCCGAAATTGGAGATTGGAATTTTGAAAATCACCACAAATACAATTATAAAGCAGGTAACTTTCTAGCAATTAATCTTTTGCTAGCTCTCTTAAATTGTTTTACTTAAATCAAGTTAAGAGCACGGAAAGAACGTTTAATTTAGTTAGACAGGTGTATAGTGCATGACCATTGCGGTGAAAAATCGAGGTAAATGCTATCTAACATCAAACTTGCACTTTTTCAGCAATGGATTTTAAGAATAGTTTTAACAATTACTCCTTTTTCATTCAAAATATCTGTAAGGCCAAATTGACGTGTGCATGAAGTTTCGGTTTTTTTGCGATTATTCTTTCAATTAAAGAATACTTAATTAAAGAATATACTTTTTAAGAAATAAATAGGTTTATTTGTAAAACAAAGATGGAAATATATAATTTTATTTCTCACAAATTAAAAATAAACCAGTATCCAACTTTAGCCACTCTATGATAACATGAAAACGATGGAATAACTAAGTAGATGCGTTTGATAGCAAAGTGTGTATATTTGTCAGTGCTCAGGCATAATGTTAAAAAACTTTATACCTTTTCAAAAAGTTGAATTAAAAGAAAACAATTAGTCCTATCATCTTAGAACAAAAGTATTTCACACTTCTTTTACATAATAAAGAGAAATCTTTTGAAATAAAGGTTCGGAAAATAATCTAATTAAATGATTCAAAGTAGCTATTATTTTCTTGAATAGGCTCATTTGACGTCCTTTTTCTATATTGGATTACAAATTGACATTAAAACGTGTTATTATTTGCATAAATGATTTTTGAATTTACTCCTTTTCCCTACGTTTTGTATCTCTATTGCACTTTCTTGCCAAAGATGATAACGGAACAATGGTGAAATGTCAACACCTGTTAAGATATAGATTGCTTAGAAAGTTTTTAAAATTTAAATAGAACCATACTCTTGGTTAGTATCTTTAATCCATTAACGCATTTAACCTTTATCACATTTAAATATCTCCTACTGAACTTGAAACTAATTAATTCACTTCTAAATGATATATTTTTTAGGAGTTATTCATAAGGGCAACGGAGACAGTATTTTCACAAATACTTTGCCTCCAAAAATAGCGACACACATGGGAAATGGTAAATTGCGTCCTATCGACTGTAGTGATTGTGACGGAGATGCGTTGCAAGTAGCTCTCATGTCTCCCATTTCCATCACAACTTCGCAGTCCACGATTTATGTTGGTGACTACAATCTCATAAGAATGATTTCCTCAGGTACTCTCAATACACCAAATTCTATGACGTCAATAAAATTTCTGCTCCCATAGAAAATAGTGTGAAAACGATATTGAAACTGAACGAAGAGAGTGCACCCTATCATTACTACTTTGCCATGAACCCAATTGACCACAAACTCTACATTTCCGATACGAAGAGAAAGCAGATAATAAAAGTTAAGAAGACGGAAGGTATCAATTCCAACGATTTAGAAAATAACTGGGAGCTGATTTTGAGACCTGGGTGCGTCAATTGCAATGCTCTCGGCACAAGAGATTCTTCCCTTGATATCGAGTTTTTGAAAGGACTCACTTTTGATGAGAACGGAACTCTGTACTTCATTGATGGCAATAAAGTGCGCTACTTGAATAAAAAAGGTCAAGTTCACGATTTGATCTCTAGTTCTATTAAGCGAAACAAAAATCCTCTTTCTTGTGATCATGT
This sequence comes from Nectonema munidae, assembly GCA_030549495.1. Lineage (NCBI taxonomy): Eukaryota > Metazoa > Nematomorpha > Nectonematoida > Nectonematidae > Nectonema > Nectonema munidae. Next base: position 272,709 of record JAUIRK010000292.1, on the reverse strand, counting down.
CCATGCTTTAGATGAAGTGATATATTTAATTATATAGCTCATTTAGTTTTTTCAAAAACGATTTTGTATTTAAGACCCAATTTCAATGGCCAACAGAAATCAAATTCAATCACGTGGACAAATCTTTGTACATTTTGGATATAGATAAGATTTATCGTATTTACGAGAACAAATTTGCTATTTTGCTTGTCAGTCTTTCGAATTTTTGCAACTCCAAGACATACTCCAGCGTTAAAATAAGGTCGTTCGACTTCAGTCCATCTGGACAGTTGTTCTTCACAGAGTCGGATGGCAGAACTAAAAATTACATTAAAAAGGTCTCTTCCGACGGGGAAATGCAAACCGTTGCAGGAATCGAAGTTTTCTGTGATTGCCAGAGACAGGATTGTTTGTGCTTCAATCAGAATGATGTATTTGCTTCTGGTGCTAAACTCAACTCACCATCAGGTTACAACATTATAATTTAAGATTTGTTCATTTTTCATTTTTTCCTTTTTAATTTATAGGTCTTGCATTTTTGTCTCAAAATGAACTTCTCTTCCTCGATCAAGGAAACTTGATCATAAGGAAAATCTATCAAGATAATCCAAAGTTGAACAAATTTCAAGAATTTGTATACGATGACATCAAAGCTCAAGAAAGATACATATTCAATCAGTTTGGTCAACACGTCATGACAAAAAATTTGCTAACCAAGCTTCTTGTTTACAAATTTGCTTATACTCTGAATTCAGAGTTTGGAAGCTTGAGAACGATAACGGATGCCGATGGAAAGAGCGTTGAAATATACAAAGACCGTTCTGGACGCCCCTTCAAACTTCTAGTAGGCGGTGAAACATCGTGTAATCTAACGACCCACTACACTGGCCAACTAACGAGCATCAGTTGTGCTGCCAACCGAGTCGACATGGAGTACGCTGACAATTCCAAACTTCTGACGAGTATTTTGGATGATCAAGGCTCTTCTTACTTTTACTCCTATTCCAAATTTGGACGTGTCAAAAATATTACTTTGCCCGACGGCCACACAATTGAACTTTCAGAGAAGCTGGATAACGCAGGTATGTTGATATCGTCTATGCATTTCCTCAACAAAGGCGCTCCCAGAATTTATCTCAAAACGAATTCTACTCATTACACGAAATACGAAAACGGAGGTACTTTTGAAATGTCCAATACAAATTGATGATTTTTTTAATCTTTTTTTATCTCTTTAGAAAGAATTGTTTCGATGTCATTCAGCAAAAAGGATACAGAGTATGTGAATTATCACGAAAACTTTACTTTAAAATTTGAAAAAAAGTTTTCCCCATTTTTGGACTACTTCTTGCCTAGTAAATGCGTATTACTCGCCAATGAAAAGATGTTAAGAAGTAAAAGCTGGAAGTACTCAATGAAAGATTTAAATAGTCTCAACTTCAAGTCCCTTGTTAAGAGTTTTTGGGTGAGTAAAATTCTAATAAATAATCACGTATTTCAAATATAATTGATAGTTGAAAAAAGATACTTAAATATTTACTTGAATACAAATGTTTTTACTTAAGTTTTGATGTTTTATGTGGTTATAATATACCTATTCATCATTTATAGCTTTTTCATTTATTTTGTTAGTATTAATCTTAACCCTTTGAGGACCAACATTTTGAAGAGGATTCGTCTGCTTTCTTTTTCAATGGAATTTTATATATTCAAAGCAGACGATTTTCATTTCTTGGGTCACTGGTGACTTACTGGTCCTCAAAGGGTTAAGGAATAATAAACTTCGATAAAATGTTAAAATAAGATATCCTACGCTTCCACCGCTATACAACCTGCCAAAAACGTCAAAGAGTTAAACAAATTCATATGAGCGTAGTTTGAATCTCCATAACATTAACCCATTAAGTCCCAATGATTGCATTTGGGAACATAAGTAAGCTTTTTTTCAATGACTTTGAATATAATTAAACCTAATTATACTTAATAGGTTAACCCATTAAGTAGCATAGAAATCAGACGATATCTAAAAAACGCAGACGATTTATATTCAAAGTCATTGAAAAAAGCAGACGAAGATGAAATTACTTATGTTCCCAAATGGGAACATTGGGGCTTAATGGGTTAATAAGGGAAGTATGCAACTTTCCTCATTTGTGACAACGTTACCATGACTTTAATATTTCTACAAAATTTTAAACTTCTGGTGTCTTCAATATCATGTCTGTTTATAGAATATCAACATGAGATTCTGAATCTTATAATTTTAACAGATTAGTTTTTAATCCGTTGAGGTGTATGGACTTGATTTTGCAACATTCAAATAATTTTTTAAACCTTTTTTAACATTAAAATGGGTAAAATACGCTTGTTGCACACTAGATACATATAATGGAGGAATATGCGCCTTTATGGCTATCAAATTAAGTCTGGTGCAAAAGTATAAAGAAAATAAGAAATGAAGTTCCTTTCAATTTTCTATACGAAGAATAATATATTTTCAAGTTTAAAAATACCTTTTGTTGAAGTATCTCTTTTTTGACTCTATATTGCAAATATTATTATAGGATTCGCTAATTGAATTCAAAAGTTACTTAGAAAGGAGCTCTAAGACTTTCATTCAAAATCATAAATTAACTTTTTTAAAAATCACTGTTCTTTTATAAACTTGTATGATTTTTCACAAAAATTTATCTAATACTAAATTTCTAGAGATTCACAAAGTCTATGTAAATTATGCGCTATCAAAAATACACTTAGTAATGGTCGCTATGTAATTTATAGAAATTTTTCCATATATCTGCGAGAAAACAATGCTATTCAGTATTGGTTCTCTCGTATGACAGCTAAGATATCACAATTAGCTTGATAAAGCGTGTTTTTAATCAATTAGAAGCATTCTAGCTTAATAATAAATTCTTTCAAGGAATTTTAGCGATATATTTCATATGGGAATGTGTGTAATAGAAGGGCATAAAAATCTAAAAATTTTCGAAGATTCAAATAATACTTTTTTAATAGTAAAACTTCATTTTAAGAAATTTTAGGTAATTGACCTAACAAAAAATTAAATTTTGATAATTTTTGGTTAGGAAATTTTTGGAACCACTGAGTTTTTAAACAACCTATTTTAATCTTGATGAGCGAATTTTATTTTAAAATAACAAAACTCCATTTTTAGTTGGAAAAAAGAAAGTAAGCATGAATTTAGATTGTTTTAGTTTCTTTTGAAACTGATCCAAAACATATTGCTTCATCATAGTATATATACAAATTCGGGATAAAAAAATGTATTATACGAATGTATATAAATGTGTATTATGTTAGCTTTTTCTTATGGATCCCCAATAAAGGTATTCATTTTAGCAAGTGGTTAACAGTAACCCCTTGAAAAGTTGAAGATTCAAATACAAATAACCAATTAAAAAAAGTTAACATTAGTTCTTACTTTTTTTAGATCGGAGAAAGTCCTTCCTATGCCTACACGTTTGATTTGGACACACAAATGTTGAAAGTCTTCAACGCAAAGAATAAAAAGCTTATAAACGTGCTCTACAGCAAAACAGGCTTCATCAAGCGTGTCAATGTTTTTGACGACAACTCCAACTATTACGTTAGCCTGGGAAAAATCTTTGATTTGAGATTACCGTCTTCTCTCGATGGATTAGACAATGCGGTTTGTCCCATTTTTTATATTGTAATTGTGTAACATATGCAACACGAAACAAAACAAAGTAGTCTTAATTAAAATAGCATACTTTTAAATGCCATAAAATGAAGAAATTTTCCAAAACATCGTATTTCAATTTTATATATACTGAATAATATGATGTCCAGTGAGTCATTGAGAAGTTCTCTAAGGGTAAGATTAAGAATCCCTTAACTAACGAACGAAGTACTAACTAACATTACTAGCTACATTGCTAACTAAATAAAAATTTTAATATTTTTATTTAAAATATTTGAACTTAAAATTTTTTAAAAATAATTAAATAGGTAAGTATTTTTGTCAGTGGGGGATTTTTCCTTTAGAAGTTTTTTATGCGATTTTCACTGTTCCTCAAATTCCGCGAATTATATGATCATTTTTTTTAGCAAAAAGTATTATACTTTAGTCATTTGGTACGCTCAATTTAGTTTTTAATTACCCTTTTTTGATAGAAGTGAGGTGCTTTTTTCCTTCGTTTATGCAATGTTACAAATGTCGAAGTAATAGTTTTGGTTAAATAGAACTAAATGAGTTTATTGTATCTGCTTCGCAAAGTTGCAGCATAGATAGACGTAGATATTTCACGATTAAAATACAAATTATATATTGAGCATAATCTATTTTGTATTATACGAATTTTGTTGTTTAATATTCTTTAAAAATGCAAGTATTTGTTAACATGGAAACCTTTATTTTAATTTTAAATAAATTTATGTTGAACAAAAGTTTGAATTATTATCAATACACATGCGTATTCATATTTATTTGGAATCATAATTTATATTATTTTCAGTTATATTTTCTTCTTTAGATTCTTTATAAGCTTTTTTCAATTCAATTGTAATTAACAAAGAATCTAAATAAGATAAAAGAGAACTGAAAATGATAGGTTCAAAATCAATAAGCCAATTAATTCTCATCTCTTTTAAAATGTATTTTGTAATTTTTAGAAGTTGAAAAAAGATAGTCAGCGACATCTGGACAAAAATGGTGGAACTATTATAAAATTGAAATCTTCGTACAAAAAATGGGAAAACTTTCTCTACTTTTTCTCGTTCCTTGGTCATCGCTTTATCATGTACAAACCAAAATGGTCCGGCGATGACTCATTGATCCTGAGGTATAAGCCGTATGAAGAAGTGAAAGTATCATTTCATCAAAATGATCCCGCCAACTCTAAAACAAGAATTATGCAATTGAATCATGAAAACAACATCCAAAAACTTAAAGATGACACCTGCCAGCATGAACTTTTGCAATACTTAAGCTACCCAATCACGTACCCTAGAGAAATAATCACAGTTTGCAAGAGTTATCGATTGAACAAAACTACTACCTTTAAAAACTTTTTATTGGCTTCTGCCTTTACGACTCTTTCCTTCGATAGAACAGACTTGAGAAGTAAAAAGATCAAGATAGATTACCAGTACGATCGATTTTTCAGGCTACTTGAAAAGAAGGCTGTGTTTGGCGAGAGATTTTCTCAGGAAGTAAATTATTCATATGAAGTTGCAACGCAGAGAATTTCTAGAATGAATAACTTTTACTTTACTTATCCTCGCAATAACAAAATTTTTATTTCAACCGATTTTCTCTCCATTTCAAGACAAATCCCGCCTTCAAAACAACTGACCTATGAAAATGTGTACACCTTTAAGTCAGGATTAGTTTATAGGGAAGAAGTGAAGTATAATCCAGCCAACAATTTGGTGTCCTTCATCAGTGTCAAAGTGAACCAGAAGCTTGAGCAGAAAAGTGCAAGCAAAAGTCTATCCTATAACGCGAACAAGCAAATCACTCACGTGAGACGGGATGGGCAGTTGTTCAACGAATTCACTTACGATAAATTCAACAACATGAAGCGCATCATCATCAAAGACTCCGTTCAACGCAACTTCAAAAGGATGAGTGATGGCCGACTTTTGGCAATCGGCTCCATTCCCGTGACTGTGAATGAGTTCGGCTTTGTCACAACAAAGGCCAAAACCAAGTACAAGTATGATTCCATTGGAAATTTGTTATCTGTTAGCAGTCATGATATGCACCTTGAGTATCAATACGACATCTGCAACAGACTTTCTATCAAAATCAACAAAGTTAGACAATTATACTACCACTTCTTGTATCACGAAGTTTCAAATGGTAATTTTTTTTATACTTTTTTTTCTAATATACGAATCCAAAGAAACAAATAATTTTCAATAAATCAAACCAATAGTCTTACTTTTGAGTCAGCTACTAACAAGATCCACACACCTCTTTTATTTTCTTTAAAGCCTTTTTTCCGTTTTATGAATATGAGTACCGTGGCGCTTGAAATATAAATAACGTTATTGCAAAGCGTTTTTCGGTCCGTATTTCCCATTATTATTTGTCATTTGTTCATGAAGTTTTAATATTATTTTCACCAAATATGATTTCTAAGTCTCGTGTATATTATTCTATTTGAATCTGTGACATTTAGCCCCGCGACATTTCTTATAAAAATAAATGCTCAATTATTTATTAATATTTTATACTAACTATCTAAATAGGTCTATTTTGTCAAATCTGATAATTAATTACGTTAAATTTACATAAAACATTGGGTATTTTAAGATTTATAATTGTTTATAAAATCTAGTCGAAAATATCGTTTGGACGAAATCTGGTGGTTCTAATATTTTTAATATTTTAAAGTTTATTGTAAATGGCCAAATAAATTTCACTTTTTGCTAAGACATGTAATGACTTAATCTTGAAATAAATAAATTAAATTCCAAAAAATTATTTCCAGATAAAATAAAAATATATGTTTAATATTTTTATTAAAAATAAATTAAATATTTATTTAAAAATAAACTTACCTCAACTAATCAGGAATTTATTTTTAAATGTCCAAGTTTACTCTATACTAGCTTATTATCGTTTAACGAGAGAATGGAAATGCCAAATAATTTCTTTATGCTGTTGTTAAAAAACATGTAGGCTGTATTTACCATGCTTATATCTTTAAACATGTGAAGTTTGATAAAATGCAAAACACAAGAAAGTTTCCCTTTCGATAAGCTATAGATTGGCCTATGTGGATATTATGCAGTTTAGCCATTTGTGGACGTTTAATCTTTTTTCCTATCTTTAGATATGTGCAGTGACCAGTTGGCGTTTATAAATACCTTCGATGGAAGAACAAAGAAGTCATCAGTTATGAAGTTTTCTTATGATCCTTGGAAATATTTGATATCAGTTGAGAAAAATGAAAATTTTTATTACGTCATAACGGATTCCTTTTTCTCTCCAGTTGCTGTTGTTGACAAAGGCGGTGAGCCAATAAAGTCAATAGAATACTCAACTTATGGTGAGATCGAAAAAGATTCAAACATTAACTTTGACCTACACATCGGTAAATTTTCTTAATATAACTGAGAGTCAAAATATTTCATCCAATTTTTCAAGGTTTTCATGGAAGCATATATGATAAAGACACCAAACTCTTATTTTCGAAAAATAGAGTGTATGACGCATCTCTTGCCCAGTTTCTCTCTGTTGAAATCACTTCTTTGATCACTCATGTGAAAGAAGACATTTCGTTGAGCACAAATCCTCAGCATTATAAGAGTAACAATCCCTATCAACTGGTTTATCCTTTGGACATTGACTTAAGTAAGATTGATTTCAATCGTGAAAGCGCTCGCTTACTATTTCTTCTTTTTAAGCTGCCACGCCTGAATCATTGATGCAAGAACTTTCACTAGACGTTCACTCTTTCAACTTTGACATGGCTTCCTTTTTACGAAAAAATTTTCAAGCTAAAATTGGATTTCCAAACTATGAATTTTCTGACATGCTATTTAATTCTGATTACAATGATGAATCTGCATTTTTTAAACCCAATTTGTATAATGAAGAGAATTATATGAAATCTTCATCTCTTCAATTTAACTATCATAAACGTAATTCTACCTTATAAATGTTGAGTTCAAGCTGTATAATTTTTATCCCAATTTTTCAGGACATCTTAAAGTATTTTCGAGCTTATTTGCTCCAGGAATCGTTGCATTTGAAAGAGAAAACAAGATGATTGGCCTTAAAGTTTCATCTCTGGCGGATTCAAGGATAGCTGATGTCTTGAAAATTGTTTTACTCAACTCTTTTTACATATCTGTCAACACTCAAACAAATGGAAAATTGGTTAGCTTAATTTTTGAATCATAGAAAATCATCCCTGCTCCATTAACCCTTATTCCTGAGGAAGAGCACAAATACCTCGTAAAACAATTGACCCTGAAAGTAAAGTATAAAATATCAATAAAAAATGTTTACCTTGTTTGACGTTAAAAATCTAACATTCGGTTTAACTACTTGAGTTGTCTTCAAAACAGGACACTTTTAAATTAATATTGTTTTCTCTTAATAATTGCTATTAATTAATTATATCCCCTTATTTAGAATATATCAACTTATGATGATCACTTTTTAGCGATATATAGATACCCCAACTAAATGGGCATTTAGCCGATTGACATTTGGCCGAGCAAAATTTTTATCAAACGAACATTTAGACGAATGGACATATGAAAGACGGGTTCATTTGTACATGGAATAGAAACCATCGTAGTATACAGGTTGGAGATGAATCATCGTAGTATAGAGGTTGGAGATAAATATATATATATATAAACATACTGATATCGTGACACATTTGTTATGTAACTTCTAGTAGATAAAAGTATTTATCACATCATTTGTATTAAGCACAAACTTGCAAACTTACTGGAAATAAAGCAACTTCTAAAAAAATTCTCATATTTTATGTACACATACCTGTAAAATGTACATTCTGCTAAATATCTGTCGGCTAAATGTCCGGTCACGGATTTATATACTTGTGTATATATTTTCGAATTGGACAACAGCATGATTTTAAGCACATATGTTCTTCTTGTAAATATAATATCGTTTATTTGTTTATGCCCATAAATGTTTATCAATGTAAAAAGTATATTTTGAATGATTTAATTGTTTCTTTATCATCTCTCTGCATTTGCCTTATATTAATTGTCTCTCAATTTTGAACGTTATAAAGTTATCTTTTTTGAAGGAAAAGCGTTCAGTCCGTTAAAAAAATGGTGTTTTGAGTGTTAGAGGCCTGACAAAAAACCCCAGTTATATTGACTAAACTAACTAATCAACTAATTAGCTAATTAACCAACTAACAAACAAAATTAATTAACCACTACCCGACTTTTTTTTACAGTTTAACTGATATTTAGTTATGCTATTGTGTAGTCATCCTTGTGCTAATTATGATGATGTGTAACTTTTTTAAATGAAAAAATACATTCTTACTTTCATACATTTTAGAATCTCTTTTTCTGGCACAAGTCCCATAAAAAGGGTAAAAGCGACGCATGGAAAGTATCCCTGATGAACAAAGACTTTGCTAGAATTTCTGTCCTTGACACGAGTAGATCAAAAGTGACGATTATCATTTCCTTCACGTACGTGCGACTGAATATCATTTATGGCTCTTCCCTCACTTCTATCCAAAATAGCCTCTCACGTGTCAACAACAATGGCGTTGCATTTTTTTGAATTTGTTCTTCGATTTTATTGTATTCGATATAAGAAGTATTTTAAACGAATTGTTGGCTTGGATCAATCTGTGATATACAAATATTCATCCATAAATATATATATATATATATATATATACGTATAATTTAATATATTTATGCAGAAAAATATACGTCACTCATGTTTTCAAACACGGATGAAGTGTTTATGATGGAGACCAACGATTTGTTTGTTAAGATTCGTGTTTGTAAAGTGACTTGTATCGTTGAAAATTTATATCTACTTAAACAGTGCAAATATTTATCTACTTAAAGCTTTTTGTTTATTTTTATAAACGATTTTTTAATTGATGATGATATAATAAAATTTCCCAAATTCTATTACTTTCAATACGCACACAAAGTGACGATTCACATCAAATGCTAACGAAAAAATAACTTTAATTTGTTAGTTAATTAGTCCATTTGTTTGTTAATTTAAAAGAGTAGTCATTTCTTCCTTATTTCTTATTGTTTCTACTTTGTCACACCCTGCAAATTTTGGAGATTTTATCTTTCGCCATTTAATCATGGAGCCATTCGTATACCTCTTATAAACAGCAGATTGAATTTATTTTTAATTGATATAGAATAAAATCTTCTTTAGCGTACACTTGTGATTAATGATGAAAATGTTAAAACAGCGAACATACGTTTTAAAATGGCAATCTATTATAGTAAACCAAAGTACGCGCTCTTATAACGATGATATACCAGTTTTTTCTATGTTAAAGCTAACTCCTTTATTGGTGTGCAAAGTAGCAAATTGCTGAAATTTATGAAGTACACTGTAAGAACTCTCTTTCGCTAAAATTCATTCAGACATCAACGTTCTGTTTCGCATCTCGTCTCTTACCGCTAAATAATTCACCTTGAAATTAAAACAATTGAATTTCAATTTAAAAACTAAACCTCAAATTAAATAAACTTAAATTATAATAAATGAACCTTCAATTGGAAAACTTACATTTCAATTAAATATTAAATTTATTTAATAGAATTTAAATCATACAACTTTAAGAAAGTTAGATTAAAAAGTTCAAAATTCCAAACTGTTTATATGATTCAATGGACTTAAATTTTTTTGGGAACCCCTTATTTTTTAATGAGAGCAAAAGCATTTTTGCTTTTTATTCTGTACAACATTTAAGTATTATATTATATTGTATATATATATAAATCAGAAAAAATATATTGATAAATTCTATTTATCAAAAATTTATGAAGCCGTTCTTAATCATTATTTTTCATAACATAACATATTTATTAAAGCAAAATTGAGGCTAATGCCTGTAAGATTTGCTTCTTGAAATTAAGCAAAATAATACAATCTCCTAGACTGCCAAACTGCATCCAGTTTGTTTTTAAAGACATTCAACGTAGTGGAATTCACAACTTCACTGGGCAAAGAATTCCAATCTTCAAAAGCTCTTTGTGTTAGAAATGTTTGGCGATATTTGTTTTGGAAATTTTCAGCTTTAAATTAGAAGCAATGCGATCTAGAAATTCTTGTTGAAAAACCAGGCAGGACATCTTCTTTTATTATCATATTTTTCTTTACAATGTTAAAAATAGTAATCATTTTATTTCTCTTTATTCTATAATAAAGTGAAGGTAAGTTCAAAATTTTCATTCTTTCGGAATAAGGAAAATTTTTCATAGCAGGTAAACTTTTTGTGAAGTTTTTTTGAACTTTTTCAATTTTCTTGATATTACTCGCAGAGCTATCCCATAAACACATTTTCGTATTCAAGAATTGGTCTTATCAAGGACTTGAAAAGGTGTACAACAATTTCAGTGTTTGATATTACAAAAGTATTTTTCATCATATGTATCGTTGAGTATGCCTTTTTTACAAATTTTGAAATATGGAGATTAAAATTCAGCTTTGAGTCGATTATTAAACCCAAGTCATTTTGTTCATGAACTTTAGACCAAGTCACACCAGCTAAAAAGAATTGATCAGAATTTGGTTTTCCAATTTAAAGATGCTGGCACTTGGATAAGTTGAAGCTCAAGTCCCATTTTATAGTCCATTCATATAAACAATATAAATCGTTCTGTAACGATGTATTTAAATTTTTTTGCGAGTAGTTAAACAACTTGAAAAGTTAGTTAACATTGCTTATTTAATTAATTTTATATTGTATATATTTTTAACTCTGCGTATCTATTAAAAATTATTTAAATTTCATAAAATCAAATCTTATTCAAAAAGTGAAAAATTTCATTCGAAAAAATATGTTGTTCAGTGTGAGCCTTGAACTTGATGCTTTGAGGCTAAAGAATTTGTAATATGGACACTGCAAAATTTAATTAACCCCAAATTTGAAATATTTTTGCATTGACCCTCTGAAAATATTGTGAACCCCTTGGAGGTCCACATATGGACCACGTTTAGAAACACTGTTCTAAATGCTTTACACATGATTTAATCTTAGAAAGTAGAGGAAAAAGATATTTAAATGTTTGAATAAATTGCTATTAGTTACAGCTGAAGCACAAAAATTGTTTCAAACACGCTGGTTTTGCACAATCTATAGGAAAATGCACGCTAGAATCTGCTGATAGTTTCAGATAAAACACGAAATCTGTTCTACAAAGTGCATCTACAGATGGACTACAAATACCATCTGACGTTGACATTGAAGTTGACGCTAATTTGTTTACTACTGCTCTTCTTACAGATGACTATTAGTGTTTCTGAGAAGTCTAACCAAACTCAAGAACAGAGTGATTAAGATAATTATGAAAATTTTGGCTCGATACCCGCATAAACTTCAACTGCTGATATGAGAAGATTTTTGAAGATTCAAAATGATTCACAATAAATGTTTGATTGTATCACAAGAGTAGAGAATTTTATCAAACTGTGCAAAAATTCATCTTTGAAACAAGCACACATCGATCATATTTTTTTTAAATAAATAAAGATTCCCATTATCTCCCAAAATTTCAAGTCTTGAGATTTTATCTTTGAATTTTCACTTTTTGAGCATAGTCAAAACACCACTCTAGAAAAAGAATTTTTTTTATGTTGTAAAATAAAAGAAAAATAAATTGATCTCTTATGAGATCAGTGGTAGCATGTGGTATCAAAAACTAATATAATGAAAAAATTATTTATTTGACAATACGAAAGAAAAAAATTACAAATAATAAGAGGTAAGACTGTATTTGTATTTTTTATGATTTCGACTATTTTTTTATTTGAAAATGTATATAATGAATGGTATTTTGACATGATTTTATAATGAACTATACAATAACTCATTTACTGAAAGCAGCTTACTTTAGTTATTATTTTGGTTGTAGAATAGAAGACCAAGATAAACCTTGGGCTCCAAACGTTTCTTGCAAATCATCTTACAACGCCCTGACTGCCTGGTTTAATGGTAGAAAGTCATCTTTCAAGTTTGCCGTTCCAATGATTTGGAGAGTTCCGACATTGTTATTTCTGCCTCACTAAAACCAAAGGTTCCAGACATGCATCCAGAACAAAAATTGTGTATCCGAATCTTCCCTCAGCTATCAGACCTGTTTATCATTCTGATGATTACCCAGTACCTGAACCACCCCAAAACAAGGACATATTCTTATAGGGCGAGGAGGCGAGTTTTTCAGAATCAAACTCTTCCAGAATAAGCACTTCACCCTGTATCAATGAAGTAGATTAATTTGGTTGAAAAGGAGGTGAGGATCACAACGTACAGAAAGCGTAATGCCCAACTATCTTCTTATTTGCCTGCAAAAACCGTTTATGTTATTGTTACAACGTTCCAGAATTATACGACTGCTTAGACTTTCAACATGAGCCATCAGAATGGAAACTCTTTATAGTTTCCTCCAAAAAGAGTCTTAAGGGTGTTTTACTCTATAACGGCAACAAATACCCAAGTGTCTCGGTTGCTTACTCAACTCACCTGAAGGAGTCTTATGACAATATGAAACTCCTTCTTGAAACAGTTGGATACTCACAACATCAATGGAGCTTATGTGGCGATTTCAAAGTCATAGGCTTCCTAATGGGAATGCAAGTCGGCTTCACCAAGTATTGCTGCTTTCTCTGTCTCTGGGACAGTAGAGCAGTTTCTGAACATTAGAAAAAAAAGACTTGCGGTGAAAGAACTTCATTTGACCCAGGCCAACAGAGTGTTAAGGAGACTCCACTGGTCAATATGATTAAGGCGCTCTTACCTCCTTTACATATCAAGTTGGGCTTGATGAAAAATTTTGTGAAACCCCTTGAAAAAGTAGTTCTGCTTTCCAACATTTAACTCACTTATTTCCTAATTTGAATTCCGCCAAATTGAAGGAGGGCATTTTTGTTAACACCCAAATTCGAGAAGTGATGAGGGACAATTGTTTTAACGACCTTTTGGAGAAAAAAGAACTGAGAGCTATGCTTTTAAATCAGTGTGTGGCGGTTTTTTTGGGAAATGTACGTGCAAAGTTGGAAAGATCGGCTAAAAAGAAACATTTTTGATTTTTTTCTCAATTTTTTTCATTATCAAAAAAGACACAATGGGATGAGGTTGCTTCACATTCAGCATATTTAGTACCACTTTTGTTCCAAGCAATAAATCGCCGTGATCATCGTTTGAAGAACTTTTTCCACAATAAAAATCAAAGTTGTAAGAATAGCCATTAAAGACACATAACGCCCAATGTTTATATCCAAATCTAATTGGCTTTTCAGGGATGAATTGTTTCAAGCTATTATGCCCGAAATACTTTACTATCATCTCATCGAGACTTCGATTTTTTTTCAAAAATACCAAACTTCATGAATGACTCTTGCGCAGTTGCAATCAACTTCCTTATTTTAAAACCTCTATCGTGTTTCTTATTTGTAGCTTCATCATTATTACAAAAATGAAGAATGATTTTCATGATTTGAAATTTTGATCTTGGCAATGCATCTTTTACGAGTTTTATTCCTAAATCCTCATCATTCGACCAGTAGTTTGTTTCCGAGGGTAACTTGTGATAGCCAGAAAAGAGTAACACTCCAAGAAACAATTTTAGACTTTCTAAAGTTATAAGAGTGTTAGGCATGTTTTTATATACAGTAGCAAACCGATTAGTTTGTTCAATGATGAGTTCAAACATTTTTCTAGAAAATATTTCTTCAAAAATTTCAACTAAAGAAGAACATATCAACTATTCTTTCATCTTTTTCAGATTGTCATCGTATGCTCTATTTATTTCATGAACTCAACATTTTCTTTAGCACAAAATGATATCAATGAAAAAATAATTGATATCTTGTAATGAAAAAAATCCTTCACTTGGACATTGTGAAAATATACTTAGAACAAGGTAAAAAGTTATCAATTTCAAAAAGTAAAAACAAATGATTTTATCAACGCATGTGTTAGATCATTCAATCAAAGTATGTCCATTTGAACATCTACTGAAAGAAAAGTACATCTGAGCAAAATTGTCTTCACAAACTCTTGAACACAGTTCTACATGAACAGAATTGCCAACCCATTCTCCCATTGATCTCATATGAGATCAATCTTCAATTGTCATCTATTTACTTAGATGTACATATTGTAGTTTTAAAAAATTTCAGGATTAGTTTGGTGTGTTATTCAAATAATAAAGCAATCGTTACAATTTTATATCAACTAATATCTCCAGTTTCGCGTATAAAAGTTTTTTTCAAAAAAAAACACTTTTGCCTTAACACAAATTTTTGACTCTTATAGAAAAACAATAATTCCAAAAAAAGAAGCGATCAATATATATTACAACTCTAAAAATTTCGATCTTTTGTGGAATACAGTTTGTGTTTCACCAATGAATTTTCTTCAAGGGGAATTGAACATCTATTTTTATGAGAATTTTGAAATTTAACGAGATTTGAATTTCAAACACTTTTACTTTTTTTTCAAAATTAGAAGACTAATTTTATAAGACATGGTCGATTTTGGGGAAAGGGTTGAAACCGAATGAACAAATGAAGATAAAAAATAAGCAACAATATCAAGGAATTTGTCATAAAACAGATGATATAAATGAATAAAGGTTAAAGTTAGGGTACCGTGCGATGTTTCATAAAATATATTGAACTAGCCGGTCCCGTGGTCGTTTCTCGCTTCGCTCGAAACATAGGATTCTGGGTAGTGTGCATATTGAGTTGCTAATTCAAATTCGCTTCGCTGAAAATGACCACGGGACCGGCTAGTTTTTATTGTTTAGGCTACGCTCGAAACATAGGATTCTATGTAATGTGTATTTTGAGTTGCTAATAGTGTTATATGGTGTGGTGGTCAGTTTTTAGAATATTTGTACCTTTTATGTGTATTTTTCTATTACACCATATAAAATACATATAAAAGGTATTTCAACCAATCACAATGGTTCAAACACATATATACACAAAACATATATAAATAATTTCAACCAATCAGAATGCTTCAAGTGACACTCACACTACAGATATATGAACTCATCACACATATAAAAATACACACAAAACATATAATAATTTCAACCAATCAAAATGCTTCAAGCGACAAACACACATACAAACTCATCACACCATATAAAAATACACACAAAACACATATATAAATAATTTCAACCAATCAAAATGCTTCCAGCGACAGACACACACACAGACGCTAGCTTATTATAAAATACTAGCCGGTCCCGTGGTCGTTTCTCGCTTCGCTCGAAACAGTGTTTCTCGCTGCGCTCGAAACATAGGATTCTTTGTAGTGTGTATATTGAGCTGCTAATTCAAATTCGTTTCGCTCGAAACGACCACGGGACCGGCTAGTTTTTTTTGTTTAGGCTACGCAAAATGTAAAGGCATTCTGATTGGTTGAAATTTTTATATGTTTTGTTTCTGTTTTTATATGGTGTGATGAGTTACTTCTAACACATACATACACAAAATATATAAATAATTTCAACCAATGAGAATGCTTCCAGCGACACACACACACACGCTAGCTTATTATAATATAGATATTGAATTAGCCGGTCACGTGGTCGTTTCTCGTTTCGCTCGAAACATAAGATCATTGGTAGAATATTTTTTTTTCGCTGCGCTCTAAACATCGGATCATTGATAGAGTGTTGGAAAATTAAGATCGAAACGACCACGGGACCGGCTAGTTATAAATATAGTTGATAAAAAACAATTTTGTTGTAAGTAGCTATTTTAAATCTCTTTTTATTAACAAATTGATTGATTTTCTTCAAAAAATATTACCAGTATTGAATAAACGATTCTTTTTTTTACAGATTTTGATTGATTTTCAAAAGAAATAAACACCACAACATGGTCATGATTATTTTTTTTTAAATCAAAAACAGTAATAAAGCTACGGTAAACTGCATAGGCTAAACATGGGGGTTTTTATTCCTGCATTTTACATGTGTATTTCAGAGAATGAGATTTTTGTTTATTATCCACGCCTATCTGCAGGTATGTGCATGTATAAATGCATTTTAAATTACTTTATCTGGAATACAGGTCCCCCCATAAAGGTATTAACCGCTCAAAGGCGGGGGTATCATGTGAGCCAGAAATCTCACACTCATTGTTGCCTGTTTCGCTACGATTACCAATTTTTTATCCAAACCCTCTTTTTAGATTTCTCTAATTGTTCATTCAGCTAATTTTTTACACCATTTTTCTATTAGTTTGTAGGTTGTAAAGGTAAAGGTACCATAGGTTTTCATCGAGAAGGCACAATTGCGCCGCTTGTATTGAACTTATAAGAAAAGCAGGCTTGATGCGTCATCGAACCCAAGACCTTGAGTTATCGAATCCAGCATCTAACCAACCCTACTTACGCCCACCTATTACTTCTATTTTCAAGTATTTTTACCTAGAACTTTTGGGTTCCACTCTCTATGCTCTCACCCACCATCTATCTATTTATGTAGTATTCATTTTTTTTAGTTGTTGCGTCATTTTGAAATCATTTTATTTGTTTTAACTTTGACCCTAAGTCCATATCATAAATCTTAAATTCTATCTTTGAAATAGATAGATAGCTACATTAATAGTTAAATGAAAATTCCAATGAAAAATTTTAAGGTAAATTATATTTTTTGTATATTAATTATTGTTATGATATCCTTGTTGGTGAGTTTGAAACACCTGAAATTTTATGAGGGGCGTGAGTAGGGTTGGTTAGATGCTGGATTCGATAATTCAAGGTCTTGGGTTCGAACCCGCATCAAGCCTGCTTTCCTCATAGTTCGATACAAGCGGCGCAATTGTGCCTTCTCGATGAAAACACCCTATGGTACCTTTACCTTAAATGTCCTGAAAAGATCGTGCTCTTGAAAGGGCTATCATGAAATTTTGAAATCTTATTTGTTTAAACTTGGATCCCCCATAAAGAAAAGTACATCTAAAGAAAGTACCACACACCTACCTCAGCCATATGGCTCTATGATCCAATCCGTTTTTTATGTAGGAATTCATTTCTTTCTTCATGACTTTTTCAAGCTCTGCTTTTTGTATAGTATTCATCTCTTTAGTTTTTTCTTTATAAAATTTTGAAATCATCTTATTTGTTTTAGCTTGGATCCCCACTCACCCACCTCAGGCATATGGCTCTAAATCAGTTTCTAAAAATATTAGTTTTCGACTACCCTGTCAGATAAACAAAACCGTAAAATTCAAAAAGTAGAAAACAAGGAAGGGAGAGCAGACCCATCTTTCTCCTTTCCCACTCTCTGCTACTTGTTTTCTTCTCTTTGCATTTAACGGTTGTGTTTATCTGAAGAAGATCAGAGTGGTCAAATATTGATATCCTTTGAAATTGATTTAAATTCTGTTATATGTTTAAATAATAAATAGTTTATTTTTCAATTATTTTTTATCTTTTTGTTTTTTTTCGATTTAGTTTATGTAGTTTAAAATAAAATTGGTTTTACGGATTTTTTTTATAGATATTTGAAAAAAAAACTTTTTGTTTCTTTTTCTTGAAAGTGCGTGTAAAGGAGGCTTTGATTTTATCCCACAGCTTTCTTTTCATTCCCCCTTCTTTCTCCTCTTTCCCCTTCTTCATCGAATTCACACCTTTAGAGATCCATGATGGGAATACCTTTTCAAGGAAGTTCTCTTTTTCTTTCCTGGAAATGTGTGAATTGCCGGCTTTGATCTCCCCCAACTGTTGCTTCTTTATTTCCTCTTCTTTCTTCATCTTGTTCCAACGTTTCGGGATCCATGATAGAAAGTCCCTTTTAACCAAGTTCTCTTTACTTGTACCAGAATTAACAGATATTACTTCTTCCTTTCGCTTTTTTTCAAAGTCATGGGATTTTGCTTCTTTGGAAATGATTTCTCCATATTCATTATAATTTACTTCTATTTCCCCTTTAATTTGATTCATTGCTTTAGTGTAACCCCCTATATTCAAATTTATAATGCATTCATTAGCCAAATCTTTCAAATCTTTTACTATTTTTCCTTTCTTCAAAGTTGAAGAAACTTTGGGATTGTTTTTTAACATTTTAATTATCTTACAACTCATCAATTTGAGAGAGATAATTGCTAAAATCATAAGTATTGTGGTAAAAAAGATATTCATATTTAATAGATTGAAAACAAAATTTCCATCATGAAGGATAATCTCTTCGGTGATCTGGTTAGTTTGTTCATCCACTATGATTTCCTTAATTACGATTTCTTCATAAAATTGGTCTACAAAGTTCTCCGTGGAACTCTTAAGCCAAGTGATAACGCTATTATACACAGATTGAATAAAAGCCTGTGCCATTGTTAAAAAGTTATAAATGTAAGAATGAATGAAAACATAAAACATTACTTAAAATACGTGTATCAAAAAGCAAAGCGAAATTAACCAATGGGAAGTCTGCTTCTTCTTCTAAATAGCCAACTGTGTGTGTTGAGAGCATTTTGAATGGTTGATATAAAAAATACATAGAAAAGATACAACTATGCTAAAAATCAATAACTCATCACCACCCCATTTAACACGAAGAACGGTTAACTAACTACTCTATACTAGCCGGTCCCGTGGTCGTTTCTCGCTTCGCTCGAAACAGTGTTTCTCGCTGCGCTCGAAACATAGGATTCTGGGTAATCTGTATTTTGAGTTGCTAATTAAAATTGGCTTCGCTCGAAACGACCACGGGACCGGCTAGTTTTTTTTGTTTAGGCTGCGCTCGAAACATAGGATTCTGGGTAGTGTGTATTTTGAGTTGCTAATAGTGTTATATGGTATGGTGATCAGTTTTTAGAATATTTGTACCTTTTCTGTGTATTTTTCTATTACACCATATAAAATACATACAAAAGGTATTTCAACCAATCAGAATGCTTCAAGCGACACTCAGACTACAGATAAATTCAACCAATCAGAATACTTCACACACATACACACATACAAACTCATCACACCATATAAAAATACACACAAAACACATATATAAATAAATTCACATACAAACATACACTACACCTACCTCAGCCATATGGCTCTATGATCCAATCCGTTTTTTATGTAGGAATTCATTTCTTTCTTCATGACTTTTTCAAGCTCTGCTTTTTGTATAGTATTCATCTCTTTAGTTTTTTCTTTATAAAATTTTGAAATCATCTTATTTGTTTTAGCTTGGATCCCCACTCACCCACCTCAGGCATATGGCTCTAAATCAGTTTCTAAAAATATTAGTTTTCGACTACCAAAAAAAATTCTTTATTTCCTCTTCTTTCTTCATCTTGTTCCAACGTTTCGGGATCCATGGTCGAAAGTCCCTTTTAACCAAGTTCTCTTTACTTGTACCAGAATTACCAGATACTACTTCTTCCTTTCGCTTTTTTTCAAAGTCATGGGATTTTGCTTCTTTGGAAATGATTTCTCCATATTCATTATAATTTACTTCTATTTCCCCTTTAATTTGATTCATTGCTTTAGTGTAACCCCCTATATTCAAATTTATAATGCATTCATTAGCCAAATCTTTCAAATCTTTTACTATTTTTCCTTTCTTCAAAGTTGAAGAAACTTTGGGATTGTTTTTTAACATTTTAATTATCTTACAACTCATCAATTTGAGAGAGATAATTGCTAAAATCATAAGTATTGTGGTAAAAAAGATATTCATATTTAATAGATTGAAAACAAAATTTCCATCATGAAGGATAATCTCTTCGGTGATCTGGTTAGTTTGTCCATCCACTATGATTTCCTTAATTACGATTTCTTCATAAAATTGGTCTACAAAGTTCTCCGTGGAACTCTTAAGCCAAGTGATAACGCTATTATACACAGAGTGAATAAAAGCCTGTGCCATTGTTAAAAAGTTATAAATGTATAGTAAGAATGAATGAAAACATAAAACATTACTTAAAATACGTGTATCAAAAAGCAAAGCGAAATTAACCAATGGGAAGTCTGCTTCTTCTTCTAAATAGCCAACTGTGTGTGTTGAGAGCATTTTGAATGGTTGATATAAAAAATACATAGAAAAGATACAACTATGCTAAAAATCAATAACTCATCACCACCCCATTTAACACGAAGAACGGTTAACTAACTACTCTATATAATTAAAAAAACTCATCATCACACCATATAAAAATACGCACAAAACATAGAGCTTAAGCCAAGCTTAGCTAACCAATAAGTCGTATACGAAAAATTATACCTTCTCTTCACACTATACAAAAAGTATTGGCTTAAAGGGTAAACATAGCGCTATCTATACATTACGCTAATGCAACTCATCATACCACAAAAATATTACACATAAAAGTGCTATCTAAAGAAACCGTAAAGCAATGTACACAATAATACCCATATTTCAAACTTTATTGATCACGATTTTCATATACTGGGGGTTGATAACAGAACTTTAGGGGTCTCTAAGATAGACAAACTTACCAAATTGTGCTATGCTTTTTTTACCATATGGTAGTAATAAATCTCGTTTTTCTTTTAAAACATAGCTTAGTATATGAAACATTTTTGGTTTTTATTTTTTCTCTTAATTGTTGGATATTGATAATTTTTTTATGAAACATTTCTATGTGGGGTGGCCGGTGGGGGTCAATTCTTTTTTGGTTAACTAGTGAATTGATTTGTTAATTCGTTTATATTTAATATTTAGGGTAATGTACTGATTGTCTATATTTTTTTATAACCGACACCGTTATCGCTACATTTTCCGATGATTACCGATCCGAAAATGCCAAATCGATAAAAAAAAGTTAGCTTTAATCCATTATCTCCCTTGAGATTTTATTTACAAACTTTTACTTTTGAGCATAGTCCTATACACATAGCACTCTACAAAAAGAATTTTTTTTATGTTGTAAAATAAAATAAAAATAAATTGATCTCTTATGAGATCAGTGTTAGCATGTGGTACCAAAAACTAATATAATTAAAAAATTATTTATTTGACAATACGAAAGAAAAAAATTACAAAAAATAAGAGATAGGACTATATAACTTTTTTTGTGTGATAAGAAGAAAAACAGCCAAGACACAACGTAATCCTACAGGTGGAACAGTAAGTCCTTGGTCTGGCAGTGCATGGCTTGTTCTGAAATCTTCGTTGTTCGCTTCTCTTCATAATAATATATCCTGAAGAAGAGAAGCGTACATCCAAAGGAGTAGAAGAAGGATCAGAGATTGATATTTTTTACAGGCTGTACTGTCATTCAATCTCAAGTAGAACCTGCAAATGTCTCTCCGAAATGAAAGTAAATCTTTGCATGCATCGTTTTCATCGGTGTCCGAGTGAACAAACTTGTGAATTATAAAAGCATTAACCACCGACATATCCAAAATCCGAATAAAAAGTCGCCAATACCAATTTTTACTTCTTATTGCTGTTGAATACTTACTTACTAGCCAGTCGTGTTTATCAACAAACGATGATCCTCTTTGATTCTCTTCGTTTGAAGAACTTTTTTTACAATAAAGATCAAAGTTGTAACAATAGCCAGAAAAGCCACACAGCGCCCAAAGTTTATATCCAAATCTAATTGGCTTTACGCGGATGAATTGTTTCAAGCTATTATGCCGAAATACTTTACTATCATCTCATCGAGACTTCGATTTTTTTTCAAAAATAACAAACTTCATGAATGACTCTTGTGCAGTTACAATCAACTTCCTTATTTTAAAACCTTAATCGTGTTTGTTATTTGTAGCTTCATCATTATTACAAAAATGAAGAATGATTTTCATGATTTGAAATTTTGATCTTGGCAATGCATCTTTTACGAGTTTTATTCCTAAATCCTCATAATTCGACCAGTAGTTTGTTTCCGATGGTAACTTGTGATAGCCAGAAAAGAGTAACACTCCAAGAAACAATCTTAGATCTTCTAAAGTTATAAGAGTGTTAGGCATGTTTTTATATACAGTAGCAAACCGATTAGTTTCTTCGATGATGAGTTCAAACATTTTTCTAGAAAATATTTCTTCAAAAATTTCAACTGAAGAGGAACATATCAATTGTTCTTTCATCTTTTTCATATTGTCATCGTATGCTCTACTTCTTTCATGAACTTGTGTGTATTTAGCTTTTTTGTATTCCCATCTTGGGCAGGATTACAAAGCTTTATTTTCTTCCTTGCTTGAATTTTCTTTTTTACTTGGAGATCAAAACAGCTTTTTGTTTCTACTGACTTTATAAAACAATCTTTGTTTGTGTCCAAATTAACAACAGCATGCAATTCAAGAGTTCCTGCAACATCGACAATCTCAACATCTTTAGTGCAATCATTTTCATCAAGATTCTCTTTGAAAGAAAAGTACATCTGAGCAATATTGTCTTGAACACAATATATCAAGAACCATTTGACAAGCTTTGCATGAAAATTTTTATGCTTACTTACATAAACACAATTGCCAACATATTCTTCCATTGATCTCATATGAGATCAATCTTCAATTGTCATCTATTTACTTAAATGTTGTACATATTGTAGTTTTTAACAAATTTCAAGATTAGTTTTGTGTATTATTCAAATAATAAAGCAATCGTTACAATTTTATATCAACTAATATCTTCAGTCTCGCGTATAAAAGTTTTTTTCAAAAAAAAGCACTTTTGCCTTCTTTAACACAAATTTTTGACTCTTATAAAAAAACAAAAATTCCAAAAAAAGAAGAGATCAATATATATATGATAATTCTAAAAATTACATAAAAGCAATGAAATTAAGATGGTTTTAACAGCAACACTGTAAACCAACCTTAAACTAACCGATCTCATATGAGAACACTGGGAGATAATTGTTTTCAGTTGCGGATCCAGAAATTTCTTATAGGGGGGGGGGGGGGGGGGGGGGAAATCAATTTAATTTTTTTTGCAATTTTGCTGAAAGTCTTCAGAGAATACGATAGCTGTATTATGTCTTTTAGAATTCGACTTGTCATATTGTTGATAAAAACGTAATCAACTACCAACAAGTATTGTTTTAGGAAAAAGCAAAATTAGTAAGGGTAATTTTCGAAGCGATTTTTCTTAGGAGGGCCTAGGCCAATGAGGCACCCCCCCCCCCCCCCCCCGTGGATTCGCCAATGATGTGTTTGTTTGATTTATTTTGTTTTTAAATTTTATATATAAATTTAATAAAAGAAACAATAAGACTGTGTAGAAAAAATGGTTAAAGTATTTTAACGTACCCATTGGTTATAGTGAAACTTGCTTTGTATGAACTTAACAACAAGTACCCTTCAACTTCACTCTAACGAGATTTTACTGTATATTTAAAATTTGAATGAAGGTTTTTGTAAGCAATTTTATCATCAATCAAAATTTTGATTGACATTTGATTTGCTACAAAGTTTTCATAAAAAGATGTATATATAATTGTGACGTGTTCCAATATATACATGATGGAAAATTTTCAAGATTTTTTATAAAACATTAAGTTATAACCATGGCCAGGAAAAATGGACCCAAAAAATTGGAAAAAATTGACTTTTACTCCGAGAAAAAATTGACTTTATTGACTTTTTAAAGTTTCCTTGAATTGAACAACTTTGAAAACTTTAGAGAAAGTATTGAAAATTATTTCAAAGAATCTATGACTTTGTAATACAACAACATATAATTAATGACATCTTCTGATTTAAAATTCGATCATTTTCTAGCAGTTTTTTCAGTTTAGAAAAAGATCCTTCTACTTCTAAAGTTAAAACTTGACAATTTTGTAATTTGGAAAAGTTCTGCGAGAGATTTGAGAGTTTTCCATATTCATGATTTTATTGATTTCATTTTATTTGAATCTATTTTCAAGATAACTTTTAATGTTGAACAAGTAAAGGCATCTTCGACTGAAAATATCTCAATGTTGACTTTTTCCGATTAAATCAATGATATTCTCTAATTATTATTGTTAAGTTTTGACACAGATTTTCTTTTTTTAACAATTTCTTGATATTTGGCAATAAAATTCTATCATCTTGATCATTAATTTCTTCACTGCTGGAAGATTTAATGAAAATATTTTGCTGCTTGCAACCAATTTGTCAATTTCGTTACAATTGGAACTGAAGTGTTGCCGATAGGTTTGAAAAGAGAACGTCTTTTTCTATTACTGATTTTGAATGATTTAATGCCGGTAATCTGCAATTTTGCAGGATAACTTTACTTTTAAGGTAAACCTGTGTAAAAGATGTGAAAAACATGCAATGATAAAAAGTTTGGGAATAAAATTCCATAACTTCTGCAGCGGATATATCGTATGTAAACGCGTTTGTTAACAAAAAAAATTTATCTTACAAAAAATTATTCATCTTTAACCTCAGTCAGGCAAACTTTATAGTAAAACCTTTTATTAGATGAAAAAAAGCCTAACTATTGTGGAAGTGATGATATAAAGAAGAAATCTTGTATGTATCGCTTATAACAATTTTAGGCACATTGAATCAAAAAGTGTTAAATATAAAAATTGACTTTATTGACCTAAACTCGAAAAATTGACTTTGATTGAATTAAAAATTTGAAATTAGTTCAAAAATTTTTAGACTAAAGTAGTAAAGATCTTCTTCAAAGAGTTTTTGCTAAACGGAAATAAAAGTTGCCTTTATTGACTTTTACTCGCCCTGCATAAGTTAGACATTATCAAAATTTAATTAGAAAAATTGTGTTTTTGATTTGATGAACAGTTTTTGTCGAGAGCGGCTTTCAAATATCATATAAAAACTAAATAGTTAATTTTATTATCAAATAAATTCAAAATTAAAAAGTGGCTACGATAGAGGCTTTAAGTTAAGTATGGATATTTTTTCAGTAATTCAGAAATGTGCTTTTCTTTTTTTATATTTGTGATAGAAATTTCTTTTTACTTCAATAATTGTGATGAAAACATAGATGTACTATACACCAGACATGTTTTGCATCCCTACAGAGTTTTTGATAACTGCAAAGTATAAAATTACTTCTATATGTTTCTTTAAGAAAGCTCATGATGTGAGAAAAAAATCAAAGCAAATTATAATCTATAGATTTACTACAGAATAGAATATTTAACAAGATTTTTTAAAGTAAATAAATGAATTAATTTATATAAAAATAAAACAAAGTTCAACTTTTAAAATACAAGACCATTTTTTTCTTTTATTTAGAACACGTTCTACCCTATAATCATTACATGTATGAAAAAAACATAGATTATCTAATATATAATAATTTCAAGAGAATCATATATCAGAGGTCTGGCAAGACCTCCGGGGAGACAACTCGCAAACTTGCCAGACTTATTATATTTAAATGTGTAAATCGTAAAATGCTTAAAAAATATACTTAAAATAAAAATTTTCAAAAAATATTTTACATACATATTGAAAGCCACATTTCAAAAATTCTACCTAAAAGTTCAAAAAATTTAACTTTGAAATTGCAGTTTTATTTCATAAAAACTATATGATTGGTTGAAATGTTTATGTAATATATAATAATAATAATAATAATACTACTACTACCAATACTATTTTTGCAAATTTTTACTTGTTTGATTTGAAGAAAGAATTAAACTGTTTTTCAATATTTCTTTTTCATGATATATATATCATTAGAAAGCTTATCGTTTGCTACATACTCTAGAATAATTTATTTTTGTAAAAGTTTTAAAAAAATTTAATAAATGGACATTACTTCGAAAAATTTTGTCTAAATTTTTGAAAAAATTACGGACCACCTTTTTGTTTAAGCATAATGTGTCTTTTTTAAAAAAAAATTAAATGAAAATGGTGTCATTGGAATACTCTTTGTGGTTAACATAGGCTAGGTTATACAAATAAATATATTTTCATTTTTCCAAAATCTGCTTTTATGTGAGGTCAGTCAAGTTTTATCTAGTTTCAAAAAATACCAATAATAATTAACGTTCTTAATTTATAAAATATTTTTTGAATATTTTATATTCACAAAGGTAAAATATGATTTTTCACATTTTAAAATTTCATAGTTAAAGAAAACTGTCGAAAATTAATATATATTTTTTACTTTTTATGGGTCAGTAGTATAGGTCAGTATAATGTTTTTCTAATAAATTTAAAATTATTTTTGAAGTGAAAAATGTTGATCGAATAGCTATACTCTTTGTGGTTAAAATACGCTAGGTTTTACAAATAAATATATTTTTATTTTTTCAAAATTCGCTTTTATGTGAGGTCAGTCAAATTTTATCTAGTTTCAAATCACGCGGTACCAATGATCTTTAACTGGACCTATGAATCACAGTACCAATGATCTTTCACATGACCTAGGATCACGCGGTACCAATGATCTTTCACAGGACCTAGGATCACGTGGTACCAATGACCTTTCACAGGGCCTAGGATCACGCGATACCAATGATCTTTCAGAGGACCTAAGATCACGCGGTACCAATGATCTTTCGCAGGACCTAGAATCACGCGGTACCAATGATCTGTCACACGTCCTAGAATCACGCGGTACCAATGATCTGTCACACGTCCTAGAATCCCAGTAGCAATGATGTGTCATATGTGGTATAATGTGGCGTGCAATCTTTTTGAGATGCTAGAATCCAAACAGGTCTCGAGCGAAGCGAGAGACCAAACACAGGGACCGTCTAGTACAAAATAATAATAATACCTTGAAGGCGATGCTTTTTTCTCACAATATTTATCAAAATAATAAAGATAAGAAGTAGTCAACTCTCATTAAATTCTTTCAAAGCACACGGATTTTCTTCAAAATATAGAAGGATGGATTAAACTCCAGATGCATTTCCTCCAAATAACATGGTAACTCGGTCTTTCGATTCTCTATAAACAGCCTAAAATCTTCATTTTCTGATAAGACTTGCTCTTTCTCCAACAATGTTATGTAAATCCAATCGTTTCTTGAAAGCAAAGAATCATGCTTTACTGAAAATTCTATATCTTCTTCATTTTCATATTGTTTTTCTTTAGGCTTAGTAAAAAAATTCAACGCCTTTGCTAGAATTTAATTTTGACTCAAAGTAACTCTCTTTTGACTACAGTCAAAACAATTTAATGTAAACGAATGCCTTCAATATTTATCATCAAGGAAAAGTGTTTTTGTCTTATTTTTAGGTGTAAAAGTATTTGAAGCCATTCATATTCTTTGAACTTGCCGTTATTTTTTTACAAATTTTCTGACTGAAGATTCATTCATGCTTTTTCCCTTGCAATTTTAGCGAATGTAGCTCCATACTCGTCAAATTTTATGACTTTTAGTTTTTCTTCTAAGCTTAAACATCTGCGTTTGTTTGGGCCAATGCAGGATTTTTGTTTTCATCAGAAAAAGTTATAATAAAAAATAAAGTGAGCAGAGTAAGCAGCCTTGAATCAGAAGGAAAACTAAAAATTTTAAAGAGATTGTAAAACTAATGAATTTTATTTTTGCTTTAGAATAAGATAGGACTGATTAAAAAAAGTATATGTAATAAGCCGATAAATGTATCAAATCAGAGACAAAAAATAGAGCCGACTATTGAGATGTATCGGATATGCGCATCAATCGCAAAAAATTTTTACATCCTCATCCGCGGATTTTTTCATGTTAACATCCGCTTACGCAATTTAAAATAAATTTTTATAAATTTCTATTGAAACTTTTAGTATTTTTTTGTTTAAAACATACAGGATTTGTTATCTTTAAATTCCTATCTTTGATCATACGAAATTCGATATTTGTGAAAAGCGGAAGTTTCTTTGTCGCAACATTTCGTTTTGTCGGCCAGTAATATAAATTACGTTTCAAATTTCAGTTGACTCTGCTTTCACAATTTTTTTATGTTTCCCGTGATGAAGGATACTGACGAGAAAATTCCACATTCGCTTTACTGCGTTGCATACATGATTGGATTTTAATAGTTATTGTCTGTCACAGTATTAATTTTAATACACCTCTTTGTCTTTTGTAAATTGCAGTGAGTTGATTTACTGATTTTGACACGTAGTAATGTTTTTTAAATTTTCTCATCAGAAGCGTTTTGAATTCTCTATAGTCGTCTGTTTTTTTAAACTAAATAATGTTTAACGCCTACTTTTAAATTGTATTTTTTTCTAATTTTTAAGTGCTTTCATTTTTTAGTTTAATTAAGTTTTTCCCGAGTATT
The DNA here is from genome assembly GCA_030549495.1 of Nectonema munidae. Classification (NCBI taxonomy): domain Eukaryota; kingdom Metazoa; phylum Nematomorpha; class Nectonematoida; family Nectonematidae; genus Nectonema; species Nectonema munidae. The sequence goes on along the minus strand of JAUIRK010000292.1, from coordinate 243,848 downwards.
TATAAAAAAAAATTTAACTGAAAAGTTCTTATGTTAAACATGGTGCCCTATAGGTATTGATTTTTATGCTAAAGCCTGCTTCTTTCATATTGCAATTTGTTTTTTTGTAATTTTTTTCTTTTATCCGCAATAAATAATATCAATCTAAATTTTAACTTTAAAAACGTGTATGATCAAATTTTGTTCGCATTTTTTAACTTTATTTTATAGTAAGTTTTATAAATCTAGGCTTTTGTATAAAAATGTAACTCTATTTATTCTTATAAGAAGGACAATTTTTAATTTTTCTTTTTTAAATGTTTCCTTAACAGCGTAAAGTTTTAAAATTTATGATTTTGGTTAACATGATATATAATGTGTTGTGTATATCAGATTTTGTTTGGATTGAACTTTATATCTAATAGAAGTTTTACTTTACAAATAATAATTATTTTATTTCATTTAAATAAAAAAATTGTCTTTTTTATTTAAGTTTAGAAAATTTTTTGAATGTAAAATAAAAAAAATAAATTTATTCATAATTGACTTGGTAAATAATTTTAAGTAAATGAGTGTTTTAAATATTTCTTACTAATCCTTAATTGCATTTTTTATTTTTTGCAAACTCATTCTTTCATTTTTTTTGTTAACATATTATTCCATACAAAATTCTTGAACTTCAGAGCAGGAAAAAACAAGAACACAAAAAAAAATTCTTTAATATTTTTTTCACTTTTAGTAGAAATTAATAATACGTTAGAATATCATCCAGAAGTAGTTTAGTTTGGAAATATTTTCAAGTTTTAGAAAAAGATTCAGTATGCTGTGTAAGAAAAATTATTCCAGAAAAGGAAAAGGAACTACCTCCTTAAGAAATCATTTAAAATAAAAGCATTTAGAAATTTCAAAACTTTTAGAAGAAAAAAAGAGTAATGAAGAAAGAATAAAAAATAATTTGATAATGTCACAAAAAACTAAAACTGAAGAAAAGCAAAAAAATATTTTTGGATGAAAATTTTGTTTATATATTTTAATGAAAATTCATGTAAAGTAGATTTTCTTATGTCAGAAATGCTTATTTTAGATAACCTACCTTTTAGTCACTTTGAAGATCATTAGAGAACATTAACCTATAAAAGGTTTATCAGATTTGTTTCAGAAGTTGTCCCCAATTAAAAATTGAAGCAAAGAAATTTTTATTTGTAATAAGATTTATGATTCTGTTAAAAAAAAGCATACAGCAAATTAGCAAAAAAATGCAAAAATATCTTTGACAACTGATATTTGGTCCGATACTGTTGCTGGTGTTTCGCTTTTGAGTATTGAAGAACGCCAAGCTGGTGAATATATTTCCCAAATTTTTGATGAAATGCTAAGAAACTGGCAAATAAAAAGTGAAAATATTCATTGTGTTTTACGTGATTGTGAAGCAAATATTAAAAAAGCATGAATTCTTTCTAATGTAAAAAGTTTAGACTGTGCCATTCATAAAATTCAACTTATTGTTAAAGTCGGTTTACCATCACATTCTGAAATTGACAAAATAGTTTAAAAAAATCGTAGTATTACCTCTCATTTTCATCACTCAATTATGGCTCAAGATAAATTAAAAAAATTCAAGATCGCTTAAACTTGGCTAAAGTTGCTGTTTTGAACGACACGCCTACCAGATGGAACAGCACATTCTATAGGTTAAAAAGATAGATTAAAGAATTATTGTGTGTTTACACTGCTTCAAAGACTAAAATAAAGCATGTCAGTAATTTTGAATGGTTTTTGATAAAGAAAATAACCCATGTTTTAGAGCCTTATGAAGAAAAAACAAAGGAGTTCAGCGACTCAAGACCATCAGTCTCTGAAGTAATCCCTAACATTCTGGAAGTGCTGAAAATGAAAAAAATATATACTACCATGATGAAGAAGATTTAAAAAAAAACGGATAATTTTTATCAAGATGAGATTAAGCTTTCAAACAAAATTAATGAAACAAACTATGAATTCGGAAATAGATGTTAAGTTTTCTGAAATTGGAAATGAAGATTTTTTTACATTATAGCTACTTTTCTCGATCCGAGATTCAAAAGTAAATTTTTCACCAATTTTGAAAGAATAAATAAATTAAAAACTTTCCTTTTGAATTTATATGATGAGGATAAGATTGATAATAATAATAATAGTAGCATAGAAGTAAAAAGCTGCAAAAAAATGAAGAAAAGTGCTGATGAAGTTTATACCTCTTTGAATAAACTCTAGTAGTGAAGAAGAAAACGAGAAAGTAAATGAAGAAATAACGAAATATCAAAAAGAAAAAGGAATTAATGGCACGACTACTCAAAGCTTAGATTGGTGGAAAACTAAAATAGAAGAATTTCCATTTTTATCAAAAATTGCATGTCATTCATTACCTTAGCTGTCCTCCTAGCACCGTAAGCGAGCAGCTCTTTAGTAGCGCCGGAAATATTTATACTGACAAAAGAAAGAGATTGCTAGGGGAAAAAGTAGAAAAACTTTTATTATTTTTTTTAAATTTACCGGTAAGAAATTATGATTATTTTAAATAAATGTTTAAATTATTCTGATTTAGGTTTTTTTACATTGGTAAAATATAAATTTATGTATTAAAATATAAAACAATAATTTTTTTTAAATATTTTATATCCACATACAAATTTATTTTGGATATCCGAATCCGCTAGATTGTCAAATCTAATATCCGCAACAGCGGATGTAAAAAAAATCCCCATCCGATACTTCTCTAATTGATTTGTGTACATCTCTTGACTGGATTTTTGTGTCTTTTGGAGATCTATGAAAAGGTGCTTATAACTATTGCAGGATAAATAATGAAGCTCATAGCAAAGCCTAACAATTAGCAAGATTCGTACTAAAGTGAATAAATGCTTAGTGAAGGAAACCGATTGCTCAATTTGCAACGCGTATTATAGCGAAATGCGCATAGTCGCGCTAAGCGAGTTATTCTTGTATATAACTTAAAGATTTGTTATACAATAAAAAATGGTGCACGACATTTCGTACCTAAGACGAATAGTAACAATTTTGGACGTTTCGTTTTTAACGCATAGGTACGAAATAGTCAATTTAGGAAATAAGAACTCATAGAAAGTGGAAATTGATTACACTAAGCAAACACTATTATCTCCTACTTTACTTGTTAACTTTTATAGCATATAATTCATTCAAAAGGATTTGGTTTTTGTTTGGTACATCGTTAGAAAAGATAAAATTGTTATAAGATATATCCATTCGATCCCTTTTGTATCCCTTTGTGTGTCTTCATCCTTCTGGGTTATAATAAATCTGATTGGTTGTTTATGTATTTCCTATTAAACGATTGATTGAAACTTGTTAAGTGAAATATCTTTTATAATCATTTCTTTTTAATCTACATGTCTCAAATAAATCTTGTAATATATACGCTGAAATAAAAGATACAAGAAAAAGTATAGGTAGTGAACAGCAAAATAGCTTAGCCGTAAGTATAACGCGTTTATTTAAAACGATGGTAAAATAAATTAGCAGAACTTTGTAATGCTTCCAATCTCTGTTATAAGAAACTTCTCTCCACTATAACTTTCGAAGCGTGCGACTTTTTAGTTTGAGGCGAACTCCATGCTGGGTATCTTGGATGTAGCCTAAGAATTGGTAGAATGAGCGATAGAAGGTGAAGAAGAATGGCTATCTTGAATTACCTCTACGCTTGCACTCCTGTGTGTCTGGCATGCCTATATTCCAAAAGTTTTCTGGTGTGTCGGGTGGAGCATACTTACTGCGATGCTTGCAACCCTTCAGAAACTTCTCCTCGTTGCTATCACTCAAATCGCCACAATGTTTCTTCTTATACTCAAAGTACTGGAAAACAAGACGCGTTATTACAGACGAATGATGTGTAGAACGCTGTGTTACAATTATACAGTGATGTTAAGATTTCATTACATTTTAGTTCCGAATCATAATTGTCAAAATTTCAGCTCTCGTAAATTATGTAGAGTAAATAAATCTATAAGCATAACAAAAGTTGGGAGTTTTAACAACCAACATACATCAAAACTTATATACAAAAAATTTATCAAAATAATTTTAATATTCTATTTTTAGACACCTGGATATATGAGAACCGCAATAGTATGGCAGTGATGCATTTTTTTCGTTTAAATTTATCGCTATGTGTGAATTAGAAATTTGAGAATGGTTTTTTTGAAACTACTTACATGCAGAATATTGAACGGCTTTAAGATATGAAATAACATCAGATTGACCGAACTGACTAATAATTTGTTGGATGAATGAGTATTTTTTTATTTGGAAAAGGTGGAGCGAAATATCTTGGACTAAGCCATCTAAAAATGTCCATATTTTCGAGACTACATTGAAATAAAAATTGAAAAGCATGGTGCCAACCTTATACTGCTTTTGTAGTTCGAGCAATTCCTTCTACTGCATTTTAAAAGGGTTCCATTTTTTTCATTGGAAATAGTGGATTTCTTGTTGTTGCATTTCTTCTATATCTTCCCCGAATATACGTGTGTTCAAAATACGTCAAAAGCTCACCCATTTGCTCATGTTCAGGGATAATTTTTGCTAAAGTATCAAATGCTTCTTCTACAGAACAGATAGGAGCTAAAGAAAGAGAGTGGGTAAACACAGTATTTTGATTCCCAATGGAATAAGTTTTTTGTACACGCTTTAAGAAAGATGAAAAAATAGTCTTTAATTTCTGTATATGGATATGCGCATTGAAACTCAGTCATTGATGCCATTTCTGGATTTGCTTCCGGTACTATTCCTTGAATAGCAGCTACCATTCTTCTATAAGTATTTCTGTTTTTTAGTGCGTATATTGCAGCTGGATTACGACCTCCTCCAAAATGAAAATGTAGTGTATATAATTGAAAAAATATAGAGGGTACAACATTGAATGTTCCATGTGCAAAACAAATATTTGCACTGGACAAAGCAGAAATTTGTTCACCATCACCAAATAAAAGAAATCTCCCTGACTCATGAATATCAAAAACAAACAAAAGGATTGCGCGATATCTATCAGGAATTTCAAATTCTAATTTATTTGGTAAACTTGGAGCAACATCGAAGGTTTTTTAGCGCGTTGTAGAGTTCTTTGAAGACTTGTTTTTTTAGTAATCTCATGAGAGTTACTCGATAATGTTTGTCTTTGTATGAGGATGGAAAGTTGCGTCTCCTAGAGAACTATATCTCCCCAGTGGTCTAGAAATACATCGTGGATGCTAAAGATTATTCTGATGACATCACAACATTGAACAAGCTCTACATCAAGACAAAGAATGAAATTTTTTCTAGGTTTGTTTTAGCCTCAACCAAGCAAAGCAAAGCCCAGGACAGTCCGTCGACGAATTCTTTCAAAAACTACAAAGTGTTAGTAAAGACTGCACTTACAAAGCGGTTTCTGCCGAACTTTACCGTCAAGAATGTATACGTGATGAGTTTATAAGTTGTCTAAGCGATAACTACATAAGATAAAGGCTTTTGGAAAGTGCGACATTGGAGCTTCAGCAAGAAGAATTGTCTCGCAAAGAATGAAAAGTGTTATAAATGTAGGAACTTGAAGCACTTTGCAAGTGTTTGTAGAAGTAGTAACGTAAAACACGCATCTTCTTGCATAAAGTTAAGAGGCTTGACCAAGTCTTCAACAACAGGATTTGTATCTTCTATCCTAACTAATCGACACAAGCTCTTCAACTAACTTTATAAAAGAAAGCTACTCAAAAAGAATCAAAGTAACATTAATAAAAAGTAAAGAGAGAGTGGAACTTGTAGATCTGTCACACCCTCAAGTGATTGGATATTGTTAAGCAGAAGTAGTACTGAACAACACATCCTATACAAATATTCGACTACCTGTCCTCAAAGACCTTATAGCTGATGTTGTTCTTGGAGAAGAATTTTTCCAAATACACAGAAGCATAGAAATTAAATATGGTGGTGCAAAATTTCATTGGTACTTGGATTGTTGGAATTGATGAAAGTAGAATCACCTCAACTTTTTCAAAACCTCTCAAAGAAATGTCATTCTATAACAACCAAATCACGACATTACTCTTTTGATGATGCAAAGTTCATAAAACAACAGATACAAAAACTTTTGGGGGAAGGAATTATCGAACATAGTACATCACCTTGGAGAGCACAGATAGTGGTGACACACAGTGGAAAAAAGGAAGAATGGCGATAGATTATAGCCAAACAGTGAACATGTTCACAGTTCTAGAAGCACATCGATTACCAAAGATACAAGATATTGTGAACGAAGTTGCAAGATACTCATTTTTCACGACTCTAGATCTTAAGTCAGCTTACCACCAGGTTCCTTTACGTCTTGAATAAAAGTGTTTCACAGCGTTTGAAAGAATGGGGAAAGTATACAAATTTAACCGCATACTTTTCGGACCTACAAACGCAGTTCCCGTTTTTCAAAGAATGATCAGCGACATAATCCTCAAGTATAAATGTACTGGTACATTTGCATACTTAGATAATATCACTGCGCGTGGAATCAACATAAAAGAGCACGATAGCAACCTTTCTGGCTTTCTAGAAGCACCCAAACAACACAACTTGATGTTCAACAAAGAAAAGTGTATGTTCTCTACGGATTCTTTAAAGTTGCTTGGGTATCGTATTGAAAAAGAAGTACTCAATCCAGTTTCCGAACGTGTGCGACCACTACTTGACCTTCTCCATCAGAAAATAAAAAAGTACTAGAAAGAGTAAAACTACTCAGGAAAGGTAAAACCACTAGCGCAAACTGAGAAATTTCCACTCACCGAGACAGGAATCAAGGCTTTCAAAGAAATTCAACAAACTCTGAGCGCAAACTTTCAATAGCTGCAACACTCAAACAGCACAACAGACATCTTCTCCAAAACATTACAAGGAAGAAGCAAGCGCCATAGTAGAAGCAATAAGCCATTGGTTCAATTACCTTCTGGGGAGAAAATTTACACTAATTATAGACCAAAGGTCAATAACTTTCATGTTTGACACAAAAAAGGCAAGTAAGATCAAAAACAAAAAACTTCTTAATTGGAGAATAGAACTTTCTCAGTATGTTTTTGACATTAAATACCACCAAGGGGCCAAAATCTTGGAACAGGAACTTTTTTTAGAAAGCCACTTTGCTGTAGAGCAATGTCTAAAGAAGACTTATTCAAAAAACACAACTCCTTTTGTCATCCGGGAATAACGCGTATGGCATATCTTGTTACGTCGCAGAATCTTCCGTTCTCAATAGAAGAGACCAAAAATATGGCTTCTTCGTGTCCAACTTATGCTAAAAGCAAACTTCGTTTTTTTGAACGAACAAAAGGAGAACTTATAAAAGCGTTAAAACCATGGAATCGACTATAGATTTCAAAGGGCCACTCGCAACATGTATAGGCAGCAATGCTTATATTCTCACGGTAATAGACGAGTATAGTCATTTTTCTTTCACATTCGCGGTATCGAATACTAAATCTTCAACGGTGATAAAATGTTTAACACAACTCTTTCAGTTATTTGTCGTCTCTGTGTATGTTCACATGGATAGAGGCTCCTTGTTCATGTCAGGCGAACTACGCGAATTCCTGATAAACAAAGGAATTGCAACCAGCCGAACTAGTCGTTATCACCCACAAGACAACGCCCAATGCGAACGCTACAAAACCATTTGGAAAGGCATTTAATTACGACTCAAAACACTGAGCCTTGAAACAAAGCATTGGGGAGAAGTTCTTCATAACGTTTTGGATTCTATTCGCACTCTTCTATGTTCCGCAACAAACAAAACTCCGCACGAATGTTTTTTGTTTACTATAGGTGCTCATTTTTTGGTAGTTCTATACCCTCATTGTTACTTCACCCAGGATCTGTTTGGCTAAGGCGTTCACCCATTTCAAGTAAAAACGAGTCAACTGTAGAAAATGTAGAACTAATTTGATGCTAACCCCAATTATGCTTATGTATGTTTTCCGAACCGATATGAAGTAACAGTCAATACTAGTGACCTAGCTTCTCGTATAAATGATGTTCTTTTAAGCCCTGCAAAAAGCCAGCAGTATCTTATGGTAGATTTTTGCGGGTTGGCTGAATTTACATTGGTTTATCGCTGCTGCTGCGAAAGTGTAACAAAATTCTACACTTTTCCCTGAGAGTATTTGCTTTTATGGAAATACTCTCTCAGTTTAAACAAAGCTTTGTTTTGAACTGATAGATTATACTCATATAAAGATAGTATAATCTAGGGGCTAACAACAACAACATGTTCTTTTAAGCCTGGAGGGAGCATCAGCATAGGAACCTTCCCGGCTGAGCCAGAAAAGGACAAAACTGAGACCAGTTTCAAAAATACACAAGATTCATCCCAACTTAGATCTTCTCGAATACGACATCCTCCAGTTCGTTTCATACTTTAAGGGCGGAAGATTGTACTATGCAAACAAAGTTAGCGCTATGCCAAACACCTACAAGTGCTATGCGAATATCGTTGCGTGCAAATTCACCAGCGCTATCTACAGCCGTTACACTGCAAGTGCAAACCTAATCCCACGATGCAAATGAAAGAAACCACCTGTAGACATACAAACCAAGGTTAAAGTATGCAAACTGAATGGGTATTCTCGCGGTTCATTACACATCCTGTTGATGGCACTTGTGTACGATCTCCCGCAACTCTTTTTCTTTGCTCTGAAAGTTGATATGCTGCTTTTAGGAATACCGTATTCTCGGAAAAAATTTCCTGCTTTCTTGCCAAGGCTGAGAAGTTCGATGATTCAGAACTTGCCTTCAACTGATACCATCAAGCGTTTGCGCAACAAAACCTTCAGTGTTGTAGTAATTACGGTTTTAAAAAATTTATGGTAACAAATGTTATTTATATTAGTATGAGTAATCAAGCGAAGAAGATACAATCGATAACTGGTTTCTCCTTTTAGGCTCTTGTGTCAAAAATAACTTCTTGTTCCCATTTCTATCAATCGAGAAGTAAATAAGGAAATAGCTCAAGATATAATATCTATGTATATCAGGTTGTTTAATTACACATTTTCATAATTAAAAATTGTACCAAAGAGAAAAGGAGTTATATTATGAAAGATAACGGAGAAACTCCTTTTGGTATCATTAAAAACATTTGCCAACAATTTTTACGAAGGCATCTGAAAGGTTCTTCTAGTATACGATGCACTAACTTATCATCGATACGTTACTAAATTGCTTCCCCGAACATGCATAAGTTTGCAAAAAGCTCACCAGTACGAGAAGAGTGGCTCTCTTTCGGAATAAATATACCTATACTTTACAGCAGAGAAGAACGTGAACAAAACATCACTCACATCTTTGCATTGCTTACAGGCGTAAGGCTTGAGTTGTTTGCGCTTAGACTTCTTTCGCTCTACATCGTCTTCTTCGTAGGCATATTTTGGTTCGGGAGCTTTGTTAGATGGAACTCTGAAATTTTTTAATGAAATAAAATAAGTTTTGTGAGGGACAGAATCAGAAAATTTCAGTTATCAACATAGGACTTACATCTTTCCAGGTGTGAACCCCTTATACAAATGTTAAATATCTTCAGTTAGTAAGTACTTGAAGAGAATACCAGAAAATAGGATGTTTTCATTATGACCCATAAAGCAAGTTATTTTCATTTTTCATTCAAACTGGGGCTTACACTAGTAATTGCACTTTTCAGATGCAATACAAGAATTTATACTAAATTTCCAAAACTTCAAAGCTGGATTAGAAATATTTTCTGCAAAATTCAACTATATAACAATCATTAAAGCAAAATGAGTAAAGATATTCACCATTTAATATATAGTGAAAAAAGAGAGATGGTAGTCTCTCGTTCATATTTCAACAATTTTATTACAAAAAACAGCACTTTGGAGACACGAGGATTTAACACTAGAAAAGCCTTAGGGTTGCATAGAACCACTAATCTTTTTCAAGACGCAATATTTTTAGACATTAAATATTTTTGAGCATTTAGGTTAAATCTAATAAAATTTTTGGAATTAAGATTATTCAATCTTTGACCTTGATTGTCCAAACAGGTTTTATAGAACAAGTCTGAAAAATAAATAGCTTTGCTTATAATATGTTTATTTTTTTAAAGTGAAATAAAATTTGCAACTATTTTATAGCAAACATTTAATACCATTTTATTTTTGCCTTTGTTAGCTCTTATGTTGAGGTGGTATACAAACATATGGCTTCTCTGGGCTTAAAAAATGCCGGCCTTCCTACACAGTGGGTGAACCCCACCTTAAGTAGTATTAATTTATTTGTTTATTCCTTCATCTTACACACATGGTAGTACAATGGAAAACAACTAACTCGTCGTTTACGTGAAGGTATTCCTTTAATTAAGTAATAATGAAGATACATTGAAATTAAAGAGTAATTTCACATTCAAAAAATATCTCCTTATCACTTTCGCAAAAAAAGAAGATTCTGTAATTCTTGAGCTTTAGAGATATATTGTAACTATTTAATTTTTATACACCAGTTTTAAGGCTTATTTTATCAAAAAAAAATCTATAAATCAAAATATATTATAGTATTATTATTATTCTTGAAACACTATATCAAATTAAATATAATAAGATGCCTCCTTTAGTAAAAGAGTTCTTTCGAAAACGCAAAATAAAAAAATTCAATGCAAATGTATAGTGTTGCTAGATGCCTCCATAATTGTAATCTCTTCAAAATTATCTATAGAATATATACAAATTCTTTTGAGGATTCTTGTGGAGATTAGTAATAAATAAACGTTGATATACAGAATTTTACATAGGACATTTGTAGAAGTATATTATAACTTACAACAATTCACCATCGCTAATCCGGTCACTATGAAAGTATTTTGTAAAAACTACAGGTAAAATGTTTTAAGCTTCGTAAAATTGTGTGGGGAAATAATCAAAGAACAGGCTAAAACTTTTCACTTAAGAATTTGAATTGGAACATGAGTAGGAAAATACTGAAGGATGGTTACTATATTTTAAGACAAAGCTTTGATCAATTAGTACTAACATTGCAGCGGATAAAGAAGCAGCTCTAAAATTGATTCCCGAATGTATCAAATTTGTTTATGACGCAAATTAAAGTCGTCATGAAATTTACAATACATACGAAAGAGCATTGGAGATTTATGAAAACAAAATGTCCAAAAAACACTATAATCAAAAGAAATACATTTTTGAAAACACATTACTTTCAACGTCTAATCCACCCGGATTTTCAATTTAGACTCATTTTAAATTGTCCATCTCTTCCTTTTATTTCTTAAAATCATATCTTTTCCATTTTAGTTTTATATTTTAAAAGCAAATTTGTAGATCAAAACTAGACAGGTAAAAATATCAGCCAAATAAAATTAAATTTTGCCTACTGATGATAACCAGGAAAAATCACTAATCTCGAAAACAAACCAATCCCGGACATTCCAAATTCTTTTGATTCTAAAATTATTGAAAAGAAGTTTTAATCTATAATAATAATAATAATCAATTTTATAATGAGGAAAAGAATAAAACTTAGATTTTATGAGATTCGATAAGGAAATTCAGTATATAATTCATATACAACATTTTGATACGCTACATGCCATGATTTGACATAAGATGAGTCTAAAGAACTCTTAGCAATAACTCCGAGAAAAGTTAAACAACGGAAGCTTTAATCATTTTCATCATGATTGGTTTTAGCAGTGGGCTAATCATGCGATCAATCTCAACAACGAGAGAGCAAAGATCCATAAGCATAAAAATTTACACAGAAAGCAGAACATTTATTCTCCTAGATACGATGAGTGCGCAGAAAACAGATAGAAATGACTGATGAGTAGCGTAAAAATAATAAATAAGGTATATAATTAAATACAATTCGTACAGCGTTCACAATGAACAATTTGACTTGTATTTAAAATTTTAAAGGCTTCGAAAGGTACTTCTTGTACTTTGGTTGAAAAGTAAGACTACTCAAATATTGATTTTGAATGATGAGCAAAGCTTAACTTTCATTTATACAAACTAAAATAAAATCACTATACATGTTTATTTTTTGAAAAACTATTTTACCCCTTTTTATGACGTTTTTACCTGAAAAGACTACCGCATAGCAATGCATTTTGGAGAGAGGTATCAATATCATAAAAACTATTCTGATAATAGTCCTTGGAACGTGATCATGATTTTACATATATAATAATACAATTATCCGCTAATGATTTTTATTACAAAATTAATTCCAAGAGGAGCTAGATATGTCTTCAAAGCAATAAAAAAGATTATAGTACACAGTGAGTTGGAAACTTTTGGGTTTCTTATAATTTACACCTTGAACAGAATTTGCCTCACATTGAATTCGACAGTGCCAATTTAGCTTGCGCGCAATTAAAAGTCAAAACAATCCTAAATATATCAAACACATGCTTCAGATTTACTCACCCTAAGAAAGAAAAGGGGCTGCATGCATTTTTCTATATTCATAATTATCTACATGCATGCCATGCTAATCTTTATGCACATCCACATTAAATAAATTTATGAACTATGAAAAAATTGTGATTATTCAGGTGATTCCAGAGAAAATGAATTCTTACCTATCATAACTTGCCTCCATACAACAAACTTTTGCTTGACTTGGAGATACGTCCAAAGAATTATTTTCTCCTAGAAATGAAAAAATAAAAGGGAGTATTCAGTGGCAGTAAATTTGATACGCACCTTCCTTATCACGGAAGACTGGTGATAAAGGGAGGCTAGAGTCGCAAACTTGCGCAGCTTCAGAAGGATTAATAAAACACGTTTCATGGTCAGTTCCTGACTTGGAATCCCCTGAATCTAATTTTTCTGAGTCTTCTCTGATACTTCCATTCTCGACCACGTCCTCATTTACTTTCTTCATACCATCCATCTCATGATTAGAGTTATCAGAAAATGGTGACTTTGAAGGACTTTTCAATTCAGAATAGGAATCTTCTTTTGGTGTGTTCGAAGGTGGATATTTAGTTGAAATGGGTGTGGATAAAAACACACCGCCATTATTAAATTCACAATCTTTAAGTTTTGTCGTTTTAGGCTTCAAAAAAATTTCCTTTGATATCATCGTCTGTCGCAATGCTTTTCCTTTTTTAAGGGGCAAAATTTGCGTAGTAGACTTGAGTACATTTTTTTTAATCTTATTTTTGTTGATAAAGCCATCCTCACTGATACAAGAACTAATTACTTTCCTTGAATCAACTTTCATCACACTCACTTTCTTTATATCCTGCTCAAAAATAGCATTGGGTAGAGCATTTGAAGAGTTGGCTTTACCAATGAAACTTTGGTAGGCCTTGAAGTCTCTTAGAGCTGGATCACTATCACATACACTAAAATTATTGAGGAGATTGGAATTGGATGAAAAATCGTTGATACAATTATTGTCAATATCTTGTTTAGTATCAACTAGAATTGTCTTTTTAAATTTTGGAGAAGAAAAGGCATATTCAGTTGTTGAATTTGGATACTCAACCATTTTATTTTCGGGTGAAAGCTTTATTTCATTTGATTTAAAAAACTTTGTTTCTTTCTGGCATATACAGCACCTAATAAAGAGAAAATATTACATTTGTGAAAATGTATGAAATTATGTATTTTAATAAAGGATAAAAAATCAGAAAGATATTTTTCAATTTTAAACAGGAGAAAAAAAAATTTGTTTGAAAGGATTTTATTGCAAAATTTGAGCTTTGAAATTTTAACATCGTTTCTGGATATTTAATTTTAAAGTGTACATAAATTTATAGCAATAATTTTGTTATTTCATACAGATAACAAGGTATTCGGATAATAAAGGTCTGACTGGTATATATTGAGGATATTTAAGCTTTTTACAAGCCATAGTTTGGACACCGTTAATATATAATATATATCAGCGTTTCTCAAAAGGGAGGAAATTTCCCCCTAGTGGAAAACTTGAATCTTAAGGGGGAAATAATTACACTGCTATAATTTTAAAATAAGCTGTTATCTTTAAAAAAAATATATTCTTTACAAAAGATTAAATTGGGGTGGTACTTTTTGCCCAAATACACATAAATAATCATAAATACACATGCATACACTTAGAATAACGAAAATTGAATTTTTTTATCCACAAGGAGGAAATTTAAATGATTGATTCATGTGGAAGGGAAATAATAGGAATAAGTTTGAGAACCGCTGGTATATATGAGTGCATTCATTTAAACAAATCTACTACACTTTGAATCTGATTTTTTTTCTTTCAATTTTTAGCTTAATAAACAAGCAAAGAAAAAGGGTTTTAGAGAAGACAGTGTAGAGTTTTTTTTCTGTTGAGAACTGCACTTATGATACTTGTGTGAGGCAGTATACTTTCATTGCATTTGGAAGTAAAAGTCTTAGTTCAAATCAGAATTTAATAAATCTGTATAATTATATTATAACTGACTAAAGAAGAAAACTGAGAAAAATGACATACATGAAATATTATAAGAATATTATTTCTCTATTGTACAATTATAAACAGTACCTCACTTTGTTCTTTATCATTTTCATGGATGAAAATGCTTGCTGGCATCTGTATGTTGTTCCAAAGTGACAGGCATTACTTTGTGTAAATTTTCTCACTTCTGGAAAATGTTCACATGGTAATGATCGCTAAAAATTAATCATTTCAGATGCACTTAGCTAAGTGCTGCTAGGAGTGAGGGAAGAGCATCAAATTTACTCTTTAGTATTGAATTTGCTTTTAGATCAATACGTTTCATCTGTAATTATATTTCTAGGCATCTTCAGAATGTTTTGATCAGTAAGTGAAAATGGATTTATAAATGCAAGCATGCAGTCTTCTTCTTCAGCAAAATCACTAAAACGACTATCAAGGGCCTCTTGTAGTAATATGATTTTTCAACGCAATCTGAAAAGTTGGTAATATCTTCAACACATTCATTTTGTTCCTATGTGGAAATTGGCTCAAATTCTTGTTTTCTAGCTGAGTGATAAACAATTTCAACTTCATTTTGAATGCACTGATATCATTTACTAAGCTAGGAAAGAATTTTTTCCTTCCCTGCAGTTTTGATTTTAGGTCATTGTGATGGCTGATAATATTAACTAAAATGCAAAATCAAACCTGCACTTTTTATCACACAAAAGGGCCCTTTCTTCGTCCAGCTCTTCGTTTTATTTAAGAAAAACATGTAGACTATTTTTCAGTTTCCAAAATCTTCTGAGAACTAGTCCTCTAGAAAGCCAACGCACCTCGTAATGAAGGATGAGATCACCATATTCCATATCTAACAGTTCACAATATTCTCTGAATTCTCTCCTATTTTGCTCTAATTTTATACATACATTTTACAACTGGTATCACAACATACTACGAATTCAAAATTTTTCCACACAGTAAAAGTTCATCGAGCCATCTGGGTTTAAGAGAATTTGGAAATTGATTTAAAATCTTGGCTTTTGATCGGCAAGGATGTTTGCATGGAGACTTTTTTCTTCCAGGAGTATCAGAGATTATGATAATTTTTGTATTACAAATTTTAGGAAAGAGAATATGGGCTTCAACTTATTTAAGCTTCAACATCCGCATCAGCAATTTTCACAAAGTTTTTTCGGAATTTTTGAATCTTTACTTTATCCAAAATTTTTATGATAGGTATTTCTTTATGATAACACATATACATTGACATCTTCTCTAAATTTTTAAGAAGTATAAAACTAGGAGTAGCCATTATGATATCGGCATCCGCAAAAAAGTTAATTCTGACATTCGCATAAGCAAGTTATCAATTTATCATCAGATACATCTCTAGTTTTAAGCTGAAAAACTTTTTTCAAAATATCAATTTAGTTTCGTTTGGTTGTCAAGCATATATTCTATTTGATTCACTACAAGTTGTTGAGGATAATTGTCAAAATTGTTAACTATTTTCATACATATACTGTGAGAAATGAAAAGTTAAAAGAATTATGTGAATTTGTTGGAGTGGGGTTTAAGCATGTTCTCTTCTTTCAGTAAGAAAATGTGGCTTACTCTGTTTCCAGCTATAGAACGAATTTTGCAACTAATTCAAGCTTTGAAATAATATTTTCTCTCCCAGCCTAATCTACCTATATTCTTTTTAAAAAACTTTTTGAAGATTATTTACGTGAAATATATTTATGCTCAGACTTCAATTGCAAAAATATGTAGATATCTACAAAACATTTTTTCAACTGTGAATTCTCTAAAGTCTAAAGGAACGTTTAATTGAAAATTTCTTGCCTTTGCAGAAGGATTCAGTACATTATGGAAAAGTTATTTAAAATGCGTTATAAAGTTGCAATCTTAGCGTATATGCTATTTAAATTGTTGGATTGATTCATTGAAAAAGTTTTCTATTTTTCATTGGATGACATTAAATGATGACGTATTAGGGGACATTTGTAAAAGAGTATGAATATTTTTATTGAAAAAATAGCATAATAGATGCTTTAAATACCTTGATCAATTTCTGTATTTAAAAAAATTTTTGAATGATAAAAAAGATATTAACTGTCAACTACTATCAACACAGGGGCGCACATCCGTGAAATTATTGAAGGAGGGGGACTTTCAAGCATCTTCCAAAAAGGACAACAAATTTTTCAGAATTCCTACTCCTCTCTTGTCTATTTTATTTCATTCTTAATTAAGCTTAATGTAAACTTTAACCCCGCCCCATTAAGCTTAACGTCAACAATGAATGAAGACTTATAAATATAGCAACATGCATAACAAAACTTTCTCCCTTCAAATATATGCACACCATCTCCAAATTATGTGTAGAAAAGGTGTAAAGATATAAATTAACAATAAAAAAATTGGAAATTTTATTGAATGAAAAAAAACATTCTTTAATTTTCAGTTGATCCATTTCTCCTTCTTAAAAAATGAAAATGTTTTATTGAGAAAAATAAATTAAAAAAACACATCCAACTTACATAACTTTTCTGAGATAATCTCTATCAAAAATGTAAAACAGAACTAAAGTTAGAAAACTTTGTATTAGAATTTTTTTATTTTTTTTAGTGTATAAGAATAAGTGTAAGTTAGTTAGACTCTCAAAAAAAGGTATAAAATAAAGTTAAAATTATGCAAACATTAACCAAACTATACATTAAGATGGCATTACTTCATTTTTTTCAGCATCATTCAAAAAATAGTTTAAAAGTTAAATTGGTGCAAGCAAACACAAAGTAGTCAAACTATAATTTTGCCCGAGTAAAAATAAACGCGGTTTCATCAGCGTTATAAATATTCTCCAAACAGTATTTTTCTAAATGTTTTGTAATATACTTTTTTTCCATTCATCAACTATTTCCAAAGAGACGTCTTTTGCTCAACATATGTTATTTCTTTTTTGAAATCTATATAACCAACCACTTCTAGCTATAAAATTTGGAAAACCAAAAGATGCAACAAAAAACGGGCTTTTTCATAAATAAGTGGGCCATTTAAGGGAACATTTCTTGCTCTACTTTCAACAAACCATTCAAATACTGATTTTTCAACGTCATGATTTTCAGCAATATGTGCTCTTTGTCTTTTTGTTTTAAAAACATTTGAAGAATCCAAAATTTTATCTTTATCTTTAAAAGTGGATAAAGTTGGAAAACTTATTCCATATTTTTTTTTAGCAATTTCAAATTTTTTCATAATATTTTTATCTATTTCTAAAATTCTTTTTTTTATTATTTAAATGAAATATTCGACCTAAAGTTCTAACAAAAAATTTTTTAATTAAACACTATAATTTTTTAAAAATAATTTTACTTAAAAATTTTAAAAGCAAGTTAAGAAAGTACAGATTAAATTTGAATAAAAATTTTTAATTACTATTTTGAAACCTTTCCTTTTAAAATTTAAAAAATCATGTTTATAATTTAAAAAATTATTAATTAAATTCTATGATTTCTTGACGGGTTGCGTGGTAATTGGCGAGAGCCCAGGTCTCGAAATCAGAAGCCCTAAGTTGGGTATTCCGCTTAGCCAAATTTCTCATAGCTCGAAAATAAAAATACCACACCAAAAAATTCTATGAAAATTTTCTGATTGTTAAGTTATATAATAAAATTGGCTTCAATGGACATTTATTTGATTTCGTTGTAATGTTCGTTATACGCGTGTAAATTTCAATGAAAGAGGTTCAGACAAAATATTAAATTATTTCGTTGTAACGACGTTCGTTGTAATAAAGTTCGACTGTATATTGAAAAAAAAAATATTGCCTTGATGCCGAATTGTTTAAGACCGAATTGCCCATGAACCTTTTTCATTGTTATTGGCAAACTCTAAATCTTTTATTATATGTTTTCTGCAAATGTTTTCGACCTTGAATAAGGTGGTCTAGATTTGATTGTTTACAGACTTTGAACTACTGTTCGAATTTAGGATCAGTTCTTATTTGTTTCTATTCCTACATAAGTGGTATTTGTTAAAAACACCCTGCAGTACATTTATCTTTACTTCATGCAATTTAAACCCTAGCTTCGAAATTTTTTGTTTACTTTCTAAATAATACTATAATTATAATCAATAGATAATCTCAGGGGCGCACATCGTCAAAATTGGGGGGGGGGCGAAATTTTTTTCTTGCAATTTTCAAAATTAGTGGTCTGAAAATACCACGGGAGACCAAATATTCAAGCAATCCTTTAAAATAGAGTGTATTCAGCGCATAGATAAAGTCCTAAATTTATAAGACTACTTTATATTTTTTTTACAAAATTGGTGAATTTAAATACTATACTTACAACGAAAATATTTTAATAAAATTTGCATATCGAATATAGTGCGCAGAAAAAATACCGCCAATTAAAAAGTAGGAAAAAATGCCACCAATTAAAAAGTAGGAAAAAATGCCACCAATTAAAAAGTAGGAAAAAATGCCCCAATTAAAAAGTAGAAAAAAATGCTCTCAGTAAAAATGCCCCAATTTAAAATTAGGAAAAAATGCCCCAACACAAAAAATTTCAAAAAATTATTAATTAAAATTTTTAAAAAAGATATGTCAAATAAAGTTTTTTTGTAAAAAAAAAATTAACTTTTATCTAAAACATTTCGAATTTAATTAAATAAACTAAAAAACTCAGCATACGACAATTTTTTAAATACAAAAAATTTTTTTATAAAACAGCAAATATTTTTGGACTTTGTGTGTATCAGAACACTTTCTAAATATAATTTGTATTTTAACTCATTTTAAGAACACATTCCCACAAATCTGCACCTTTACTATTGTTTTCAAGAACTTTATAAAGAAAAAACCCTATAGATTAAGAAATTTTAGAAATTTAGCCTTTCAAAACGATACCAAATAAAAATATTTATATAATTAAAAAAATCCTGAAAATCAAAAATTAGGGGGCATTTTTTCCTACTTTTTAATTGCGGGCATTTATTTCGGGGGCATTTTTACCTACAACCATAGAATATACACTAGTTTAAAAAAATCCAAAAATGATACAAGCTACAAAAATCTTCAAAAAGTAAAATAACTGTTAACATTTTGCAATGATTTGTCTTTTATAATTTTAAGGAAAAAAAGTCTATTAGAAAAAGTTATAGAGCTCCCCTACAGCATACTCTATGGGGGCATGGCAGGTTGGTTGAGATGATGGACATAGCACGGAAGCCTCTGGATTCGATTTCTCATCGATACGAATTTGTTCATAGTTTGACATAAGCGGTACATCAGTGTCTGGTCAATGAAAATACATCCGCTGCACCTTAACTTTTACTCAAAATTGGAAAATTTGCTACATAATTAACATAAGAGAGAAAGGAAACAAAATAAACTAATAAAGCAATTTTCACTATTTTAAAATGGAACCGTCTGTTCTCAGAATAATTCAAAATAATAGGAGGCATAAAGAATTAGTTTATTTGATATTTTCAAGTTTTTATAAACAGCAAAAGCCAACGTTTAAATAGCTTTATACACCCTTATTTGTGGGAGTTTCTCTTTTTTTTTGAAATTTGTGTAGCCTTATAATTAAAAAATTTTTTAAATAACGGTCGACAGACATTTCGCCCCATAGACAATTTGCCCGTTAACAAATTGCCTCATAGGCTATTAGTTTCATCCATTGTTGCTTATTATATGTGTAAAATTATTAAAAAATTTATATTCTTGTTTATTTTATCTCTATTAAATTATTTCAAATTAATCAATTTTTCTCTTAATTTTTTAGAATTGTCCATGAGACAAAATGTCTTATGAAAATAACGGGGCGAATTGTCCATGAAACAAAATGTCTTATGAAAATAATGGGGCGAATTGTCCATGGGACGAACTGTCTTATGAAAATAATAAGGCGAAATGTCCGAGGACCTAACTAACATAAATCAAAGTATACGAGAAAAAAAATCATTGCATTTTTTTTGAATATTTCTGTCTACAAATAAAATTCTGACAGCTGTCATAAATAGATCAAGTACATTTTTAACAAATGAAACATTTTGTTTCGATATTATATTTTTATTAAATCAACAAATTTTCTTAAAAAAAATGTTTGATTATGTACAGTGTTACTTATAAAATTTAACAATCGAACATTATAAAAAATATCTCTGCTCAAATATTAAGCAAATATTCTTGCTTTTAAACTGAATAGATAATCAAAATATTCATTCCCAAATAACTATTGAAAAAAATTTCTTGATTTGAAAAAATTAAAGTTTTCAAATGTTACAAAATGTAGCAAACATAGTGATAAAGATTAAGTGACTTTTGTTGAAAAAAAATTCTTAGCGCGAGTTTAACAATATTCATTGATATAAAATTGTAACGATTGAAAAATTTTAATTTACTAAATGCAAATTAGACAGAAGCAGTGGTGTAGCCAAAAAAAAGTTGATAGAAGGGGCACAATTTAAAACCCTCGCCCCCCGGATATGCGCCCCTGATAATCTGATATTAAAGTTTTCAATCTTTTTAATAATAATAATTTTTTTTTAAAAATACAAAAAAAAACTATTTATCAAAATATTCTAAGCTAATAAGTTACCTAATAATTGAAATAAAATTTTTAAAGTTATCTTAAATCATGGATATTCAGTTTTAATTCTAGAACAAATATCCCTGTTGAGATTTATCCGTTATGGACAATTACTCCTGAATGCATTCTATGTGGCACGGAAACCTGTCAATCGCGATTGAAAAATGTATCTCGAGAATTTTATTGGTCGATTAATGATTGCTTCTTGTAATTATAAAAAGCAATATCAAAGTATTTATTTTTAATTAAATAAAAACTTTTACATTCTTAAATAAATTTTATGTTTTAAATATTAGCAAAATGTGAAAATACATATGCCATTAAAAAAATTTTTTATTCTTAAATATGAATACTACACCTCCAAATCGATGAATTGTTTTTGCAAATTGTTACAATATTTCAATATGATGGTTTTTTGAAAGAAAGAAATGAAAATTCGATCAATAAAAATAATAGAATTTATATAGCTGTCAATAACGAGGCACGATTCTTTTCGAAGAATTCGAAAATCTTGAGTTTTAACATATGTTATTTTTTCTTCTTTAAGAAATAAAATTTTAAATTCGATACTTAACTTAACCAGATAATGTAAGTATTGCAAAGTCAGAACAATAGCAAAATTTGTCTAAACAGTTCATTGCAATTTTGGCTTTGTACAAATAAAAGTTAAAGAAATTTCGATTTTATTTCGATGTATATTTGGGTAAATCGTTCTATTTGGAAAATGATCGAAAATAAATCAAAATCTATATTTTTAACAAGCTATGCTTTGTTTCCTATGCATTATTAATTTTATTTAGCATTAATTTTGGAAAAAGTTGATTAATGAATTACTTCACAAATAAAAATGATTGAACAACACTGTCGTAAGATAGATAGCCCCTAAAACCGTTAACCGCCGAGATATATTAACTAAAAGTACTTTAGAAATTAATTAAACTGGTAACCCTTACTACAAACTAAAAAGTCAAGTATTTAACTAAATTACCAAAAAAAAAGAAAAAAGTACCTATAAAATAAAAAAAAAATAAAGTACCGATCTCAAATTTTAACCAATGACGCTTCCGATTACCATATAAAACGTCAATGCCGATTATGAACAGTTACCGTTACTTAAATAAATTTCACTATATCGACAACATGGCTTTTTACTACTTTAGAGACATTATATGTTTAAGTTTCTTATACAACATAATATTTAGAATTCATATGTTTATTGAATGAAGAAATAAAAAATCTAACATTTTTAATATGTAAAATGTGATATTATCCTAATGTAAGGGGACATAAGCTCCTCTCTATTGCCTCCTTCTAAATTTAAAAAAGGTATACCTTTAAAAAAGCTAGATAAAAGACTTGTAATAAAATTGAAATCGTAGGGAATTCCTCTGTAATAACTTTCTTTTTTTGTACGTAATTTTGAAACCTCAAGTATCTTATGCCATCGTTTCCTTTTATGATCAACCAAATCAGAGTCGCGACCCTGCGCGTGAGTCTAAGGCTAAAAGGCAAGTGTGCTATTGCATTTTACAGCAAACAGGAATCAAAGAATACGCTTTTCTGGAAGAAATGCCGTATTTAAAATTTACAGAAATATTTGAAGAAAATGAACGTGGCTTTTTACTCTACCTCTTTTACTCAAAAAAACGGCAAATAATAAAGAAAATGGGCGATGACCTTTAAAAAAAAGCCTATGTCGGGTTCGATGCGGATATAATCGTTACAACGCTAAACGTTCGATGGAGGATAAATTTGTTTTGGGGTTATTGTTATCATTCGGCTGTTGTCTGTATTGTGAAATATGGATAGAGGTAGATATATAATAAAATAATTCAATATTTAGGATGTAAAGTCATTTCGATTGGCTATGTTTGTTCCCGTTTACACATTTTTGTTGCTGTTGAAAACGTTTGATTTTGACCTCTTCACTTCCATCCATCGATTGCAAAAGAGCTTAACCACTTTACAAGATTTTGAAAATGGAATCCAAGCCTTCATTCACTCACAAAAGCAAATGATAAACTTGCTTGAAGGGTACTACTTAAACTATTTTGTTGTGGAGCGAGTAAGGTTGTCTAGATATCTCGCTTTCTACCATAAAACATTGGGTTCGAGTCCGTCCGGCTTCAAATTTTTCTTCCTCATAATTCAAAATAAGCCGTGCAATTGTGCATTCTAGATGAACAGATTCCACGTAAAATTAACCTCTGCCTTTGTAGATTTGTTTAATCCAATTTGATTTTTATTACGAGATTAAAAACTATTTTAATTAAGGTATTTTTTAAAACTACACTTAAATTCAAATTAAGAAAATTTCAACACCAAGGTTTTTTCATACACCATTTACCACTTGAAGAGTTTATTTACAAAACTACTCATTTTACCCTTTACATGCAAAGCCTATGTTTTAGAGAACATTTTTGGGTATTTGACATAACTATACTTTTCATTTTGACAAAGTCCTTTTGAAGTTTAAAAATTATACACTCGTCTAAAATATTAAATAATAATGTATGAAAATGTTCAAGAAAGTGTCATTTTAAATAGGAAGAAAAATATACCTATATATCAATAAAGATCGAAAATTATTATACAAATTTTTTTTGGAAAACTTTAATTAAGAAAATCAAGCTGTAAAAATCTTTTTATGCAATTTCTAGATATAAATTATTTTGAATTGCATCGATTCCGTGATAAAGTCTGTATAAAGAGATATGAATAACTTATATTAAATTTTAACATTTATCCATCCTTGTATCTAATTCAAATGGGGAGGAATTTAGGGTTTATTTTTTCAAATACGTCCAAAGTCGAAAATATTGGCAAAAAACGTTAAGCAAAAGATTTATTTATATCTATTTTTTGCATTTCAATTTGAAAAATTCGCTTTTATGAAGTAACCCAGAGAGATTGAAAGAGTAAAATAATGTTGTATAGAACCTTGAAACTCCTATTTAAACCATTTTTTAAATATATAGTGATCAGATAATTCGACTAAAAATAATTTTTTAAAAAGCTTTCAAAGTTAGTCGATAAAAGTGTTGATTATAAACATAGAATAAACTCTCCTGATATTAGTAGTTGAGAAACATAGGCGATCAACCACCAGGGGCGCACATCATTTTGTGGGCACAAGGGGGGGGGGGGGGGGGGGGGGGGGGGGACGCCCCCTCCTCCTTCATGTGATTATAAGGTAGGCAAAAAAACCTTTCGCTCCCCTCCCCAATATTTTTCAATTTTCTGAATTATATTTCTATTTCATTGATATAATAATGCACATTTGAGCTATATTTGATCAGAGGCCAAAAGTAGCCAGTAATTTGAAGAAGAGTTCATACATTTTTGAGCGAGGCGAATATTTTTTATATTTAAAAGGTTTATCTCTATTAATTACTGTAACCAAGCCCGTCGATAAGGGCTTTGCCCTCTGGGATTTATTTTGCAAACTCTTTTGAAATATATAAATGAGTACGCTTTATTATATTCCCGTCCCCATTGAAATCAGTTTTGCCCGCTACAGTACTTGAAGTTGGCGACGAGGCTAATCTAAACAATCAAGTTTTTATTCCAGAAATCAAATATATAGCAACTTTATTCTTAGATATTGGTTTTATTTAATGTTTTAGTTTTTTTATCAAGATTTCTTAGAATAGGTGGCAATGTTTTTACGCTTTGCTCAAAATTTTTGTTAATAAACTTAGTACAAATAATATCATTTTCATGTAATTTTTAGCGCATAACTTAAGGATTGGAATAGCTCATTTATATTAATTTAAAGTTTGTAGAATATTTCTTCCAAAAATTTTAAACCTTTAATTTCTATTTAAAATAGCCAAATTTGAATCCACGGCTACATATCTATCAATTCATAGACCCATATCCTAAATCAAATTTCAAACAATTTACTTTGGTGATCTACCATATATGAGTGATTTTATTCCCTTGCTGAGCTTGAAAGGTTGTTCATAATCTTTCTAAAAATTTTCGGCGTAGCGGTCCAATCTAATTTTTTAATGGCTCGGGATCTCAATTTATAAATAATAAATCAACATTTAAAATGACTAAAAAATTGACACAATTGTTTATTCAAAAATTGTCTGAATTCGCTGCCCTCTCTCCCGGATGTGCGCCCCGATTAATTCAAAAAACGTCATAATTGAAAAAATACCAAAAGAATTTTTGTAAACTTTAAGTTACTTAGTGTGATATTTTCTCAATTTATTCTAAAAAAGGTCACTTTGGTAAAAATAAAGTCAGAATTTTCTAATTAAAAATTACTAACTTTATTTTATTGTTTAAACTTTAAATGAAAATTTTACCTTTTAGACATCCATGCTTTACTGAGAAAAATAATTTTAAACAACAAAAAATGAATTTTATAAGTCTTGTCCTTATAATATACTTTAGTGTATGGAAAAACGAAATAAGAAAAACTTTGCTTCGATTTATTATAATGAAATTCTACTGTTTTTAAAATTATAAAATTAAACAACAAATCATAAAATACATTTTTCATCCTTTTGTAAGAAGGGATTTTATATTTCAATTCATTAATTGGGGTTATTGTCAGAGCGGCTTTTCACAAAGTCTTTTTTTGGCTGGAGGGAGTGATGTCTTTTGTTATTGGAGCTTTTCTTCAAGGTGAATACATTGGACATATTATTTATTCAAAGAAAGTCGACTAAAATACCAAAATTCATCTTTAATTCACGTTGGAAATTTTTCTATAATCAACAGACTGATTTTTAGACTAATCGAAGTGATATGAAAGAACTTTCTTCTGTTTACAACCTATACTTGCTAATAGAATCCTAGTCTGAGATTTTCTTATCATTCTAGATATTTAGAAAGTTATCCACGAATTGGGGAAAATATTCAAGATAGAAAGCAAGAAATTGAAAATCCACTGTTTTACTTTAAACTCGTCCAAAAAATGAGCATAAACTGGAACTACATCGAAGATGCTATTCTTTCAAACAACTTGTTGGGTAAAAAACTCTGACGTTTTTTCAAATTTCTTATAAAATTGAAAACTGTCATAGACTACATTGAAGAAATTAAAAAGGAAAGAAACTTTCCACGCACTTCTGATTATTATGGCTTAATTGACAGCTTACTAACACTCCAACACGTTTACAAGTACAAAGCTTCTGACATGGCAGCAGGTAAACTTGGAAGCGCAGAAAAAATGAACCAAAACTTGCACATATCAGGTTTTTTTCCGCATTTTAATATTAAATTATCATGTAACTTTTTATTGACTATAAATACGATTCATAAAATAACAATGATTTATATTGATTAAAAAATTAAATACTTTTTTTGTAAGTAACCTAAGATCCATTTTTGTGCAATAAACGGGAAAAAAATTAAGTACTACAATTTTAAAAGTTCTTAACCCATTTACAGCCAATGTTCCTATTTTGGAACATAAGTAATTTCATCTTCTTCTGCTTTTTTCAATGACTTTGAATATAAATCGTCTGCGTTTTTTTAGATATCGTCTGCTTTGCTTGGCCTTAAATGGGTTAATAATGCGTGTCAGAGCCCGCGGTAACCAAAATTTTTTGGGGCGCTCAAAGGGGCTGAAACTATACATTATGAAAATAACACTATAAAATTTTCTTTTCTATAGATGCAAATTTGATCAACATCGGAAACAAGAGCTAACGAAGGTCATAAAGCTAAGGTGAATAAGATTGAGGAGTATAATTAACTATTATAAAACTAAAGTGAAAGAAGAAAATCATTTTATGAACAATATATCATTTTTAGAGTAATAAAGCAATTTACATGTCAAGCATTCAGCCTTCTTGACTTTTCGTTGAAATAGTTCAAAAACTCGAAAACTCTTTTAAGGGTCGAAAAACTTCTCTCACAGGATGCAATGCTGATTCCTATTGTTAGAGCAGCTTGGATAAATATTCATATACTCAAAAAATACTCTAGACCAGTGGTTCCCAACCGGGGGTCCATGGACCCCTAGGGGAAATCAATATACATATATATATTTAGAGCTTTTTAAATAAATATTTTCTTCCCTTTTTTAAAGTTTCATATTTTCAATGTTTATATATCCTTTTTATTAGTTACAATATTTTTGAAAAATTTATATTTTAATTGAAAAAAAATTTTATTCACATTTTATGTCAGGCTTTACGATTTCTCTGATTCCATATGAATAAGCATACGATTTAATCAGATGACTAGAATCTTTTTTGCATAAAAATCTTTGATTAATTTTGTTGGCTCAAACTATTCAGTTGTAGGGGTCCACAGGTAAAAAAGTGACTGAAAAAGGGGGAACGGGATAAAAAAGGTTGGGAACCACTGCTCTAGACAATTTTATAATATACTATTTATTGAAACTACCAATGTACAAAGAAAAGACTTCTTTACAAGCGCACTTTATCGGATGTAATTCTTTTAAAACTTATTTAAACTTGAAAAATTGAGTGGAGAGGCTTGGAAAATTGAGTGGGGGTGAGGGGTGGAGGGGGTTTAGGTCAAAAATGGGGAGGGGGGGGGGCTCAAGCCCCCAAAATAAATAGGGTGCGTGGGCCCTGATGCGTGTTATTAATTTTGTTCAAGGAAATGCAATTTTACAGGAAATAAATTGTATTTTTTTTATGTTTGTCAACATTAAATTTAAAAAATTTTAACGCATTATCTCATATGTATCAAAAAATATAACAAAGAACTTTCCAATTAAAAAAATAATATAAAATATATAATAAAACAATACTAAAATGATTTTTTCTCTTACGATTTCTCTTAGTTTGAAGAAATTATTTGCTTTTAAATCAATCTCAAGTAATAAAAAAAAGTTACTTTTTTATAAACTAATTATTAGTTAGTAATTTTAAAATAGATTAACCCGTTAACGACCAGAATACAGACGATATGGAAGGTAAGTTAGAAGATTTAAAGCATTAATAAATGCAGACGGTTTTATTTTTGTAAAATCGACATATGTCGACTGTGGTCGATAACAGGTTAAATGTATAATTTGTTTTTAAATAATTGCTTATTTGAATAATATTTTCCTAAAATATACCCATTTATTTTCGTGGAATCTTGCATTTTTTCTTGGATTAATTTTTTCAGCGTTTATGAGAGAAGACATGTTTCAAAGTTAAACTATTACCTTAATTATAAATTTACAATACAATGAAGTCAAGTTTGAAAATTTAAAATGCATTAATAGGAACAAATGAATCATGAGATTTCCATAATTTAAAAAATCTGCCGTGATTGAATAGCATGTTACATTATTTTCACCCAAGAATGGAAAACTTGGCTTGACTAATCAAAAGAGTGTTTGATTTAAATTTAAAAAAGATCAACTTACCTTTATATACAGTACAAATTTTGTCTTTATTTCCACGTTTCTGCACAAAACACATTGATTCAAAATATATACCATTTTTGATTCCGTTACACTTTTTTGCAATTCCGTTACACACTTTTGCAATTCAATTACACCCTTTTGGAACTCAATTACATCTTTTTGGAATTCAAAATCATGCTTTTAGATTTTAAGCTAATTTGATTAATTTTTATTGATATTTACAATATTTTCATACTTTTTTTGTTATAATTTTATTGTTAAAGTTTATTTTTAAATATTTAAAGTCCACGTACCTAATTAAAGCAGATTTACAAAAAAAGTTTGTATATAATAATCTTTTAATATTCTCTAAACTAAAATATTTCTTTCTAATTTTAACATCATCTTATGTAAAATTGGTTGAATTTTATTATAATATTATAATTTTTTGAATAATATTTAGTTTTAGTATATTTTTTATTTTAAACAACTTTTTTCAAAATTTCAACTTTCAGAGAAAACTTTATGTGAGAATTTTTTATATAAATATCTACGATTGAGTGTATGTGTTTTTTTCATTTTATAATCGCATCTTTTAACTCTAAATTTAAAGTCGTCTGCTAATTATAATCTTATATTTATTCGATGAAATCAAATACTGCAAACTATTCATTTATCAAAAAAAGAAGATCTAATCAGGTTGACTTTAATAGATCGACCAAGAAGCAGCAAACACATTAAATTTGAATTATAATTAATCGTGAAAAATTTATTGAAGAACTTGTTTCAAACAATCCACAGATAACTTTGCAAAAAATAACAGAGTTGTTAAAAAATATAAAAAATTTATCTATTCCAATTTCAACTGTCAATATTGTATAAAAGAAAAATTAAAAATAATTTTTAAAAAAGCTAATCGTAAACTTAATAGAGTTAATAAGAAAAAAAATAAAAGAATTTTGCGAAAACTTTGCAAATGATTGCCCTCAAGAAGGAAAAAACATTATATACATTGATGAAACTGAGTTTAATTTTAATAAACAAAGTCTAATAATTTATTTAGGATAAGAAGTGTTACGCTCATTGCTGCTATGAATAATGAAAAGATTCGTCACTTTAAAATCATTGCTGATAGAACATGCAACTCTATAAAATTTAATAAATTTTTATTAGAAGTTGCAAAAAAATCAGAATAGACGTTTAAATTGACAGGCTATGTTTGTTAAATGGACAATTGCCAAATTCTTAAAAAAATCAATCTCAATGAATTACAATCAAATATTTATCTCCTTACACTTTTATGCTAAATCCTATTGAATATGCATTTTCAAAGATTAAAAACAACGCTAAAAGTCTCTTATGTAAACTAAATGGAAAAACACACACTCATCTCAGGTTATTGAAAAATCTATTTAAACCAATCAATGCAAGCAATTTTCAAAATTATTTTTCTCACGTATCAAGAAACATTCAAAAAGCATTACTTTATCGCGAATTCGTTTAAATAATTTATTTTAACTATTGATTTATATTTTTTTATACTTTTTATCTTAAAAATGTTTTAAAGTACCAAAATTTTTAGATTTTTGTAATCAGTATAAAATTCCTTTTGAAATGAGGTATAAAACATAAGAATTGAACGATACAAAAATTTTCCCAAAATTTCGCCAAAAAAACATGCAGTCATACAAATTGAAATATTTTTACTATTGTATCTGCAAGATAAATATGTATGTTAAAAAGGATGCTTTTTAAGCTAAAAATGTATATAAAAAGTTTCTCACATAAAGTTTTCTCTGAAAGTTGAAATTTTGAAAAAATTTGTTTAAAATAAAAAAATATACTAAAACTAAATATTATTTAAAAAATTATAATATTATAATTTACATAATCTATGTAAATTTAATTTTTACATAAGATGATGTTAAAATTAGAAGGAAATAATTTAGTTTAGATGGAAAATTAAAAGATTATTATATACAAACTTTTTTTGTAAACCTGCTTTAATTAGGTACGTGGACTTTAAATATTTAGACAATAAAATTATAACAAAAAAGTATGAAAATATTGTAAATATCAATAAAAATTAATCAAATTAGCTTAAAATCTAAGAGTATGAGTTTGAATTGTAAAAAGATGTAATTGAGTTCCAAAAGGGTGTAACGGAATTGCAAAAGGGTGTAATTCAATTGCAAAGAGAAAAATGGTATATAATAATATTGCTTGTATCTGCGTGAACTTATATAATTTTGTGTTTAGCGGAAGAAGCATATGTGATTGGTGAACATGCTTATACTCAGAGCATGTATACGAGTTCTTACGAGTGGTTGCAGCACAGCAGAAACTTCATGAAGTTTTCTGAAGCGGACTTCAAAGATTTTCCTATCAGTAGAGTAGCATTGAACAATATGCTTGCTTATAGCGCTTTCAAAGTATTGCACATTTTTTGCTAAAATTTTCCAAGATTATACTATTATTATAATTCATTTGTATTTTACACAAATAAAAAATATATATAAAAAAAAGTTTTTTGCTCACAATATAAAATCATTTTACAGTTCTATTTCATCTTTTTGAAATCATATTTTGTCTTTTTTCAATTCTAATTTGTCTCTTTTAATTCTATTTTATCTTCACTAATGAATATTTTATTTTCTAAGTGTTTTCAAAGTTAGGTGTTAAATAAATCTGTAAAAACTTCTATGGAAATATTTCAATAGTTTCAAAAAGAGTTTAGACAAATATTTAAGTAAATAAAATATTGTACTAATTAAAAGTGTGTTTTGGCAAAGTATGGATGTTCCATGAAAATATATATTTTTTTCATAGGAAGGTGTAAAAGAAGATGTATATAAAAAAACTTATAATGAAACTTATTGTTACTATATTATAACAGAATTCTTTCATTCTAATCAAATTTCCATATTTATATTGATTTCAAGTGATAAAAGATAAATTTTCTTATATATTTTATATTAAAACCATTCAGAGTGGTACCCAGAGGTGTGGAGTGCGGGAAGGATGAGTGTTAAGAGTTGAGGATCACTTAAATTAAAAGATGGTTTAGAGATCATTGCAAAATTTTTAAATTGTTTAAGTTTATGACAAATATACTATATTTTCTTTTATCATGTGTTTTTATAAAAGAATTTTACCTTCAGTTAAAAGTACTAAGACAAGATTTACTAATAAATTGACTACAACAATTTTCTCAGATCAAACTCCGACAAAAAAAGATTATTTGTTTCGAAAGAGAATAATAATCACACTTTGAATCGCACTCGAAAGATGGGATATTATTCTTGCAAGCGCGGAGAACATAACCTTCCGTATTCGACCTGTTTCTTACGCCTAAGCAAACTTGATTTCAAATATGACAGACGGCTTGCGCACTTGATCGACCAGATAGAAAGTGGTGAAACTAACAAGAGCGGAAGTAGCAACTTGATCTTCGCATGAATATTAACGAAGATTAGGTTTTGTTTAAGTCAGGGCTCCCCAAACTTTTTAACCCGTAGACACCTTTATAGATTATTAGTTGCTTTCTCCTCGACCCCCAGACAATTTTAATAAAAATATGAAATCATTTTTTAATTTTTCTGGCTATAATATATGAAAATTTATCTAGAATAATAGTATATATAATATTTTATTATTTGTTTATATACGAATGCATAACTTCCATGACTATCTCTGTCAAGAAATTCAATTGATTCTCCATAATATAACTGACCCCCTTTCACCCTCTATGTATAATCGGTGTTGACCCTAATTTGTTTACTACTCCTCTTTTTACAAATGACTCTATTATTAGTGTTTCTGAGAAGTCTAACCAAACTCAAGAATAAAGTGATTAAGATAATTATGAAAATTTTGGCTTGATACCCGCATAAACTTCACCTGCTGATATGAGAAGGTTTTTGAAGATTCAAAATGATTCACAATAAATGTTTGATTGTATCACAAGAGTAGAGAATTTAATCAAAAGGTGCAAAAATTCATCTTTGAAACAAACACACATCGATCATATTTTTTTTAAATAAATAAAGATTCCCGTTATCTCCCAAAATTTCAAGTCTTGAGATTTTATCTATGAATTTTCACTTTTTGAGCATAGTCCTATACACCACTCTAGAAAAAGAATTTTTTTCATGTTGTAAAATAAAAGAAAAATAAATTGATCTCTTATGAGATCAGTGGTAGCATGTGGTATCAAAAACTAATATAATGAAAAAATTATTTATTTGACAATACGAAAGAAAAAAATTACAAATAATAAGAGGTAAGTCTATAGTAACTTTTTTGTATTTGTATTTTTTATGATTTCGATTATTTTTTTATTTGAAAATGTATATAATGAATGGTATTTTGACATGATTTTATAATGAACTATACAATAACTCCTTACTGAAAGCAGTTTACTTTAGTTATTTTGGTTGTAGAATAGAAGGCCAAGATAAACCTTGGGCTCCACACGTTTCTTGCAAATCATGTTACAACGCCCTGACTGCCTGGTTTAATGGTAGAAAGTCATCTTTCAAGTTTGCCGTTCCAATGACCTGGAGAGTTCCGACATTGTTATTACTGCCTCACTAAAACCAAAGGTTCCAAACATGCATCCAGAACAAAAATTGTGTATCCGAATCTTCCGTCAGCTATCAGACCTGTTTATCATTTTGATGATTACCCAGTACCTGGACCACCCCAAAACATGGACATATTCTTATAGGGCGAGGAGGCGAGTTTTTCAGAATCAAACTCTTTCAGAATAAGCACTTCACCCTGTATCAATGAAGTAGACTATCAACCAACAGTTTTTTCACAGAGTGAGCTAAACGATCTCATACATGACCTCTATCTCACGAAGGAACAAGCCGAGTTGTTGGTTTAAAGGCTCAAACGACATAATTTGGTTGAAAAGGAGGTGAGGATCACAACGTACAGAAAGCGTAATGCCCAACTATCTTCTTATTTTGCGTGCAAAAACCGTTTATGTTATTGTTACAACGTTCCAGAATTATACGACTGCTTAGACTTTCAACATGAGCCATCAGAATAGAAACTCTTTATAGTTTCCTCCAAAAAGAGTCTTAAGGGTGTTTTACTCCATAACGGCAACAAATACCCAAGTGTCTCGGTTGCTTACTCAACTCACCTGAAGGAGTCTTATGACAATATGAAACTCCTTCTTGAAGCAGTTGGATACTCACAACATCAATGGAGCTTATGTGGCGATTTCAAAGTCATAGGCTTCCTAATGGGAATGCAAGCCGGCTTCACCAAGTATTGCTGCTTTCTCTGTCTCTGGGACAGTAGAGCAGTTTCTGAACATTAAAAAAAAAGACTGCGGTGAAAGAACTTCATTTGAGCCAGGCCAACAGAGTGTTAAGGAGACTCCACTGGTCAATATGATTAAGGCGCTCTTACCTCCTTTACATATCAAGTTGGGCTTGATGAAAAATTTTGTGAAACCCCTTGAAAAAGTAGTTCTGCTTTCCCACATTTAACTCACTTATTTCCGAATTTGAATTCCGCCAAATTGAAGGAGGGCATTTTTGTTGGCACCCAAATTCGAGAAGTGATGAGGGACAATTCTTTTAACGACCTTTTGGAGAAAAAAGAACTGAGAGCTATGCTTTTAAATCAGTATGTGGCGGTTTTTTTGGAAAATGTACGTGCAAAGTTGGAAAGATTGGCTAAAAAGAAACATTTTTGATTTTTTTCTCAATTTTTTTCATTATCA
This sequence comes from Nectonema munidae, assembly GCA_030549495.1. Taxonomy (NCBI): domain Eukaryota; kingdom Metazoa; phylum Nematomorpha; class Nectonematoida; family Nectonematidae; genus Nectonema; species Nectonema munidae. The sequence continues at coordinate 209,722 of JAUIRK010000292.1, read as the reverse complement.
AAAAAGACACAATGGGGTTGAGGTTGCTTCACATTCAGCATATTTAGTACCACTTTTGTTCCAAGCAATAAATCGCCGTGATCATCGTTTGAAGAACTTTTTCCACAATAAAAATCAAAGTTGTAAGAATAGCCATTATAGCCACATAGCGCCCAATGTTTATATCCAAATCTAATTGGCTTTTCAGGGATGAATTGTTTCAAGCTATTATGCCCGAAATACTTTACTATCATCTCATCGAGACTTCGATTTTTTTTCAAAAATACTCTTGTGCAGTTGCAATCAACTTCCTTATTTTAAAACCTCTATCGTGTTTCTTATTTGTAGCTTCATCATTATTATAAAAATGAAGAATGATTTTCATGATTTGAAATTTTGATCTTGGCAATGCATCTTTTACGTTTTATTCCTAAATCCTCATCATTCGACCAGTAGTTTGTTTCCAAGGGTAACTTGTGATAGCCAGAAAAGAGTAACACTCCAAGAAACAATTTTAGACTTTCTTAAGTTATAAGAGTGTTAGGCATGTTTTTATATACAGTAGCAAACCGATTAGTTTCTTCGATGATGAGTTCAAACATTTTTCTAGAAAATATTTCTTCAAAAATTTCAACTGAAAAGGAACATATCAATTGTTCTTTCATCTTTTTCATATTGTCATCGTATGCTCTACTTCTTTCATGAACTTGTGTGTATTTAGCTTTTTTGTATTCCCATCTTGGGCAGGATTACAAAGCTTTATTTTCTTCCTTGCTTGAATTTTCTTTTTTACTTGGAGATCAAAACAGCTTTTTGTTTCTACTGACTTTATAAAACAATCTTTGTTTGTGTCCAAATTAACAACAGCATGCAATTCAAGAGTTCCTGCAACATCGACAATCTCAACATCTTTAGTGCAATCATCTTCATCAAGATTCTCTTTTAAAGAAAAGTACATCTGAGCAATATTGTCTTGAACACAATATATCAAGAACCATTTGACAAGTTTTGCATGAAAATTTTTATGCTTACTTACATAAACACAATTGCCAACCTATTCTCCCATTGATCTCATATGAGATCAATCTTCAATTGTCATCTATTTACTTAGATGTACATAATGTAGTTTTAAAAAATTTCAGGATTAGTTTGGTGTGTTATTCAAATAATAAAGCAATCGTTACAATTTTATATCAACTAATATCTCCAGTTTCGCGTATAAAAGTTTTTTTCAAAAAAAAACACTTTTGCCTTAACACAAATTTTTGACTCTTATAGAAAAACAATAATTCCAAAAAAAGAAGCGATCAATATATATTACAACTCTAAAAATTTCGATCTTTTGTGGAATACAGTTTGTGTTTCACCAATGAATTTTCTTCAAGGGGAATGAAACATCTATTTTTATGAGAATTTTGAAATTTAACGAGATTTGAATTTCAAACACTTTTACTTTTTTTTCAAAATTAGAAGACTAATTTTATAAGACATGGTCGATTTTGGGGAAATGTTGAAACCGAATGAACAAATGAAGATAAAAAATAAGCAACAATATCAAGGAATTTGTCATAAAACAGATGATATAAATGAATAAAGGTTAAAGTTAAGGTACCGTGCGATGTTTCATAAAATATATTGAATTAGCCGGTCACGTGGTCGTTTCTCGTATCGCTCGAAACATAAGATCATTTGTAGAATATTTTTTTTTCGCTACGCTCTAAACATCGGATCATTGGTAGAGTGTTGGAAAATTAAGATCGAAACGACCACGGAACCGGCTAGTTATAAATATAGTTGATAAAAAACAATTTTGTTGTAAGTAGCTATTTTAAATCTCTTTTTATTAACAAATTGATTGATTTTCTTCAAAAAATATTACCAGTATTGAATAAACGATTCTTTTTTTACAGATTTTGATTGATTTTCAAAAGAAATAAACACCAGAACATGGTCATACTTATTTTTTTAAAATCAAAAACAGTAATAAAGCTACGGTAAACAGCATAGGCTAAACATGGGGGTTTTTGTTCCTGCATTTTACATGTGTATTTCAGAGAATGAGATTTTTGTTTATTATCCACGCCTATCTACAAGTATGTGCATGTATAAATGCATTTTAAATTACTTTATCTGGAATACAGGTCCCCCCATAAAGGTATTAACCGCTCAAAGGCGGGGGTATCATGTGAGCCAGAAATCTCACACTCATTGTTGCCTGTTTCGCTACGATTACCAATTTTTTATCCAAACCCTCTTTTTAGATTTCTCTAATTGTTCATTCGGCTAATTTTTAACACCCTTTTTCTATTAGTTTGTAGGTTGTAAAGGTAAAGGTACCATAGGTTTTCATCGAGAAGGCACAATTGCGCCGCTTGTATTGAACTATAAGAAAAACAGGCTTGATGCGTCATCGAACCCAAGACCTTGAGTTATCGAATCCAACATCTAACCAACCCTACTTACGCCCACCTATTACTTCTATTTTCAAGTATTTTTACCTAGAACTTTTGGGTTCCACTCCCTATGCCCTCACCCACCATCTATCTATTTATGTAGTATTCATTTTTTTTGTTGTTGCATCATTTTGAAATCATTTTATTTGTTTTAACTTTGACCCTAAGTCCATATCATAAATCTTAAATTCTATCTTTGAAATAGATAGATAGCTACATTAATAGTTAAATGAAAATTCCAATGAAAAATTTGAAGGTAAATTATATTTTTTGTATATTAATTATTGTTATGATATCCTTGTTGGTGAGTTTGAAACACCTGAAATTTTATGAGGGGCGTGAGTAGGGTTGGTTAGATGCTGGATTCGATAATTCAAGGTCTTGGGTTCGAACCCGCATCAAGCCTGCTTTCCTCATAGTTCGATACAAGCGGCGCAATTGTGCCTTCTCGATGAAAACACCCTATGGTACCTTTACCTTAAATGTCCTGAAAAGATCGTGCTCTTGAAAGGGCTATCATGAAATTTTGAAATCTTATTTGTTTAAACTTGGATCCCCCATAAAGAAAAGTACATCTAAAGAAAGTACCACCCACCTACCTCAGCCATATGGCTCTATGATCCAATCCGTTTTTTATGTAGGAATTAATTTCTTCCTTCATGACTTTTTAAAGCTCTGCTTTTTGTATAGTATTCATCTCTTTAGTTTTTTCTTTATAAAATTTTGGAATCATCTTATTTGTTTTAGCTTGGATTCCCACTCACCCACCTCAGGCATATGGCTCTAAATCAGTTTCTAAAAATATTTGTTTTCGACTACCCTGTCAGATAAACAAAACCGTTAAATTCAAAAAGTAGAAAACAAGGAAGAGAGAGCAGATCCATCTTTCTCCTTTCCCACTCTCTGCTACTTGTTTTCTTCTCTTTGCATTTAACGGTTGTGTTTATCTGAAGAAGATCAGAGTGGTCAAATATTGATATCCTTTGAAATTGATTTAAATTCTGTTATATGTTTAAATAATAAATAGTTTATTTTTCAATTACTTTTTATCTTTTTGTTTTTTTTCGATTTAGTTTATGTAGTTTAAAATAAAATTGGTTTTACGGATTTTTTTTATAGATATTTGAAAAAAAAACTTTTTGTTTCTTTTTCTTGAAAGTGCGTGTAAAGGAGGCTTTGATTTTATCCCACAGCTTTCTTTTCATTCCCCCTTCTTTCTCCTCTTTCCCCTTCTTCATCGAATTCACACCTTTAGAGATCCATGATGGGAATACCTTTTCAAGGAAGTTCTCTTTTTCTTTCCTGGAAATGTGTGAATTGCCGGCTTTGATCTCCCCCAACTGTTGCTTCTTTATTTCCTCTTCTTTCTTCATCTTGTTCCAACGTTTCGGGATCCATGGTCGAAAGTCCCTTTTAACCAAGTTCTCTTTACTTGTACCAGAATTACCAGATACTACTTCTTCCTTTCGCTTTTTTTCAAAGTCATGGGATTTTGCAAGGCCTTCTTTGGAAATGATTTCTCCATATTCATTATAATTTACTTCTATTTCTCTTTTAATTTCTTTCATTGCTTTAGTGTAACCCCCTATATTCAAATTTATAATGCATTCATTAGCCAAATCTTTCAAATCTTTTACTATTTTTCCTTTCTTCAAAGTTGAAGAAACTTTGCAATTGTTTTTTAACATTTTAATTATCTTACAACTCATCAATTTGAGAGAGATAATTGCTAAAATCATAAGTATTGTGGTAAAAAAGATATTCATATTTAATAGATTGAAAACAAAATTTCCATCATGAAGGATAATCTCTTCGGTGATCTGGTTAGTTTGTCCATCCACTATGATTTCCTTAATTACGATTTCTTCATAAAATTGGTCTACAAAGTTCTCCGTGGAACTCTTAAGCCAAGTGATAACGCTATTATACACAGAGTGAATAAAAGCCTGTGCCATTGTTAAAAAGTTATAAATGTAAGAATGATAAATGTAAGAATGAATGAAAACATAAAACATTACTTAAAATACGTGTATCAAAAAGCAAAGCGAAATTAACCAATGGGAAGTCTGCTTCTTCTTCTAAATAGCCAACTGTGTGTGTTGAGAGCATTTTGAATGGTTGATATAAAAAATACATAGAAAAGATACAACTATGCTAAAAATCAATAACTCATCACCACCCCATTTAACACGAAGAACGGTTAACTAACCGTTTTTTTTTTTTTCTTCTCTCTTTCTTTTCTCTTTACTTCTTACCCCCTCTCTCCTCTTTCCTCATCCTCTCTCACTTCACTCACCCCCCCCCCCCCTCTCACTCAACCAATAATTAATTTCATTCATAAACTCACCCAAAAATGAAAAAAAAAAAAATAGAAAGCCACGCCCCGTCCCAATCAACACTAATTAAAAAAAAAAAAAAATAAATTAATAAGAAAAAAGAATATTACACAAAATTTTCAAAATCTCTCAGTTAAATCCCACTCGAGCTCCTCTGAGTGCGAATCCGATACCAGGAAAACTCAAAGCAAAAGAGACCACCTCTCGGACTCCAAATCGGATGGGGAATTTATCATAGTAAAGAAGCGCACTAAACGCCAAGTCGTTAAGGCAGCTGCTGACACAGTCAGACCTAGGCCCAAATTTATCACTGTATTTTTAAAAAATATACCCAATCTTGGTAGTAAGCTGGCCACTTACAAAGAAATAATTTCACAAAAACCCAGGGTAAAAATTATTAACATGTTCAAATTGGGGAAACTCAATCTTATTAAAGTCTTGGTCGAGGATGTTGAGTCCAAGGACGCTCTCCTCCAACCCTTCTCCAAATGGCCATTTGTAAAGGGGTACGTACCCAAGGAAAAGGCGTGTGCAATAGTGATCAAGGGGTTGACGATGCAAGACGCATCAGATGTCTCTGATGCCATAAAACTCCTTGGGTACACATGTGCTGTTGAACCTCTATTTAAATCTATGGAAAAAGGGTCATGCTTAAAGGTAACCCTCGACAGCAAGGTAACTGTCGATAATCTGACAAAAAATGGACTCAACATTCTTGGCCTAAGATTTCGTTGCCATGAATTTCGTCCGAGAGCCAAAGCTCTACAATGTTACAAGTGCCAAAAATTAGGACACGTGTCAGCAGCATGCCAAAACAAAGAATGCTGTTTAATATGTGGGGGGGGGGAACATGACCGCCGCACATGCAAGGAAACTCCAAAGGTAAGCAAATGCTATCTCTGCGGAGCCGAGGGACACTCCGCCGCATTTAACAACTGTCCAACAAAGATAGCAGCTCTTCAACACAAAGATGCCTCAAAAAATCACAGGTAAAGCCAAAGCAAGAAACTACCAAGGTAAATATTAAGGCTAAGCCTGTGCAAGTAAACAAGCCCAAGCCATACATTCCAAAAACAGTATTAGCGGAGTCCTCTTATTCACAAGCAGTGACCAGCCCTATTTTACCTAAGGCACCATTATTAAATGAGCCTTCCTTCTCTGAGGAAGCCATTATGAAAATAGCGCTTTCCATTTTTAAATCCCCAGTGTTCAAAGAACAACTGGAAAAAATGATGAGCGCAGTGGCTGCAGATCTTCTGCTAGAGTGTCAGTAATTAGGATAGTGTAGTGCCAATCTGTCATGCTCAAATTTTTGCATTTCAACATTAATGGCTTGGCTAAGAAACGTAGCGCTCTAATTGAGCTTCTGGCCGAACATAGCATAGACGTCTTCTCTCTGAATGAAGTCAAATCTCAAGCCAAGTATTCCATCCGCATCCTCGGATATAGGACATTTGTGCACCCTAGAACAAGCCACTCGCGAGGTCTAGCAATGGGTGTGCGAGAGGGGTTAAAGGTTTCCAGCTTCACAATAAGTGACTCTGGGGACTCAATGGCTCTGAAGCTTGATCTTGGTAGAGCTGGACATTTAGTTGTGCTGGGTTGTTACAACCCGCCTAGTAACCCTCTGTTGGACTACGAATTTATTGAAAAATATCTTCGTTCCTCCGATAAGGTGCTACTACTAGGTGACCTAAACGCTCACCACACTAGACTGTTTAGTGAAACCAATAGCGCGGCTGGCACCGACTTACTCAAGTTGGTAGAGGATTCGTATGCGTTTATCGCTAACGATCCAACACCAACTCGGGAAAAGAATGTGTTAGACCTTGCAATCATGTCTTTTAATCTAAGACCACTTCTAGCCTCAATAGTGGTTATCCAGGATTGCTGTGTATCTGATCACAAGCCCTTGTTGGTCACAGTTTCTTTAGGTCCACAATTCACGGCTGACAAGGGAAATTTAGCGAAGAGGTGGGTCTTCAGCCAAGCCAACTGGGATAGGTTTAGGTCGCTACTAAATGATTCAGCCCCGCGGGTCATGATGTGCATAGGAGTAAAACCTCCTGAGGAACTCGCGGAGTGTGTCAACGATGCTATTCTCTCCGCGGCACGAGAGGCAGTTCCCTTGAAGGAGGTTAGAAAATACGAAAATCCAATTCCGAAGAATGTCCTATTACTCATCAAAGAAAAACGAGCTCTCTATAGAAAATACATTCACACTAGGGACGCCGAGACAAAGAATCTCATCAATCGATTACAAAAACTCATTAGGAAAAAAGCTCGGCGAAACCACATCTAGGAAAGTCACAAGTATCACAAAAGCCTCTAACCCGCTACAGGGCTCTTCGAAGTTCTGGAACCTGGTTAGAGGTCTGAAGCCTGGCTGCAAAGGTCCAACGTCGGTCACTTGGAATAACCGAACAGCCATTGAGGCGGAAGATAAATGTGCACTGCTTGCTGATTATTACGAAGATGTGTATAGGACAAATCCAGGTCCGAAAAATTTTAATTCTGAAATTGAGTTTTTTAGGCGTTTACCTGCGACGAACGACACTAACTTCATCCTAGAGGACCTGGTTCAAATCATTAAAAAGCTTAAAGCTAGGAAAGCGGCGGGTTGGGATGAAGTTAGTAATCTATTCATCAAGAATCTTCCCCCTAGGTTTAGGGACGTCTTGCTGGCAATATATAACTCTTTTATAAAAGATGGGTTTTACCCAGACTGCTATAAAAGGGCTATACTTATTTGTGTGCCAAAGGCTGGCAAGAAGAGCGGCAAACCGAGTGACCTACGGCCTATCAGTCTTCTCCCTTGCCTGAGCAAAGTGTATGACAAATTAATTTTTGGAGTACTCGATGCTTGGTGCAAGGAGCATGCAATTATCCCAAAAGAACAGTTTGGATTTCAAAAAGGTTTGTCAACAAATCATGCTCTGCTTACCTTGCATCATGATGTTGCAAAAAGCTTAAATGATGGCCTCTACGTTGGGATGATATCTTACGACCTGGAGAAGGCTTTTGATACGGTCTGGCATGAGGGTTTGCTGTTCAAACTAAGTAGCATGTTTGTGCCATCATGTATCTTCAAGGTAGTTCACAGTTTCCTTTCTCGACGCTCATTTCAGATCAGAATAAATAATAAATTTTCAAGGAGAATAAGCCTAGGCCGCGGGGTCCCCCAAGGTTCACCTCTAAGCCCTCTTCTGTTCAACATCTACTTATCTGATATTAGGGACTCTTTCAATAAGTCAATCTATGCTAGGATAATCAGTTTCGCAGACGACATATGTGTATATTACTCCGCTAAGCGTGTTCCGCGTATTTGCAAACACCTTACGGACGTAAATACCATATTAGGGGGGTATTTCACTGGATGGAACCTTAAGGTGAATTACTCTAAATGCAAGTTCATCATCTTTGGCGCTAATTGTCCCAAAAATAACCCGCCAACTATAGGGAATATTCCCCGAGTTCGCCACCTAAAATATCTAGGAATAAATTGGGATGCAGGATTTAGTTTTCATCGTGAAGCTCACGAAAAGATAAAAAAGGGGAAGAAGGATCTAGCGCTATATGGATGTCTTAAAGACCTTGGGGTCAATTCCACGGTGGTAGGCAAGGTCATTAAAATCCTAACAATGCCGAAATTGACCTATGGAAACTCCATTTTGGGATGCCTTCCCTCAACTTGGACCAACAAAATAGATGACCTCGTGTATAAACTTTTTAGGACTGTTTATGGCAACCCTTTCACTATTGCTCATAGCCGGACCTCCTTTTCCTGGTTCCAGAAAAGGTTGGAGAAATTAAATAAAAAGTTTATTGAAAAATTGAGAACACACAAGCATTGCCCACAATTATGCCAAGCTTGGGAGCTCACGCAAACCCAGGCTGAAGCGTTCTTGGGGGTATATGCTAAAAAAAAGAGAAAAAATTATCCTAGGTGACTACCCATATACAATAGCCCCCAAGCAATAGGGAATTCTGCGTTCTGCGATATAGTTCTGTTTTTTCTGAGTTCTAGATCCGCCTACTTAAATTTAGGATTGGCACAAGGTATAAGTCCCAAAACAGTTTCATCTTACGAGCTAGGTTAGGCATAGTCGGTAATCTGGCCTCTACAGGAGTCCGCTTGTAGGACCGTTTAAACATACATTCCAATATTAAAACATATATCCTAGGGACGACATTTAGGGATGGAGTCAAATTCCAGGGGTAGATTGTTCCTAACCTAGCATGCCTTAAATTATGTATATTTTTCTTAACTCTATAACATGTATCAAATATTATTTATTAATAATATATAAGATATTGCATGCCTTCAAACGCTTCTATTTTTGTAGCATATACCTTTTATAATCATATTCTTTTATTTAGGAACAAGATACATTCCGTTGTGCCGGTTTTTTACCCTGGTTTTCTTCCTCTGAAGAATTCAAAGGTTTTTACGGTTAGGTAGTGCTCTAGCGACGCGATTCTACGTGGTTAGTAATCAAGCTATCACTAGACAATAAGTTTGTTTCCCAAATTGGGAGCGTTCGCGTTAGGATTGTATCGTTCTCTCAGTTGTATTTATATATTGTCTCATAAATTCTTGTAAAATACTATATATAATAGAGCTATTCTTTTGTAACAAGGGCCGATTGGTGTTTAGTGGGATGGAAAGTCCAGTTAGACTTGGACTCAGCATTCCGGGCGGGCCACGATATCCGAAAGGATGGGTGCGAACGTCACAAAACAACTTAATTAATAATAATAACGGTTAACTAACTACTCTATATAATTAAAAAAACTCATCATCACACCATATAAAAATACGCCCAAAACATAGAGCTTAAGCCAAGCTTAGCTAACCAATAAGTCGTATACGAAAAATTATACCTTCTCTTCACACCATACAAAAAGTATTGGCTTAAAGGGTAAACATAGCGCTATCTATACATTACGCTAATGCAACTCATCATACCACAAAAATATTACACATAAAAGTGCTATCTAAAGAAACCGTAAAGCAATGTACACAATAATACCCATTTATTTTTCTTATTTCAAACTTTATTGATCAAGATATCATATAGTGGGGGTTGATAACAGAACTTTAGGGGTCTCTAAGATAGACAAACTTACCAAATTGTGGTATGCTTTTTTTACCATATGGTAGTAATAAATCTCGTTTTTCTTTTAAAACATAGCTTAGTATATGAAACATTTTTGGTTTTTATTTTTTCTCTTAATTGTTGGATATTGATAATTTTTTTATGAAACATTTCTATGTGGGGTGGCCGGTGGGGGTCAATTCTTTGTTGGTTAACTAATGAATTGATTTGTTAATTCGTTTATATTTAATATTTAGGGTAATGTACTGATTGTCTATATTTTTTTATAACCGACACCGTTATCGCTACATTTTCCGATGATTACCGATCCGAAAATGCCAAATCGATAAAAAAAAGTTAGCTTTAATCCATTATCTCCCTTGAGATTTTATTTACAAACTTTTACTTTTGAGCATAGTCCTATACACATAGCACTCTACAAAAAGAATTTTTTTTTATGTTGTAAAATAAAATAAAAATAAATTGATCTCTTATGAGATCAGTGTTAGCATGTGGTACCAAAAACTAATATAATTAAAAAAATATTTATTTGACAATACGAAAGAAAAAAATTACAAAAAATAAGAGATAAGACTATATAACTTTTTTTGTGTGATAAGAAGAAAAACAGCCAAGACACAACGTGATCCTACAGGTGGAACAGTAAGTCCTTGGTCTGGCAGTGCATGGCTTGTTCTGAAATCTTCGTTGTTCGCTTCTCTTCATAATAATATATCCTGAAGAAGAGAAGCGTACATCCAAAGGAGTAGAAGAAGGATCAGAGATTGATCTTTTTTACAGGCTGCACTGTCATTCAATCTCAAGTAGAACCTGCAAATGTCTCTCCGAAATGAAAGTAAATCTTTGCATGCATCGTTTTCATCGGTGTCCGAGTGAACAAACTTGTGAATTATAAAAGCATTAACCACCGACATATCCAAAATCCGAATAAAAAGTCGCCAATACCAATTTTTACTTTTTATTGCTGTTGAATACTTACTTACTAGCCAGTCGTGTTTATCAACAAACGATGATCCTCTTTGATTCTCTTCGTTTGAAGAACTTTTTTTACAATAAAGATCAAAGTTGTAACAATAGCCAGAAAAGCCACACAGCGCCCAAAGTTTATATCCAAATCTAATTGGCTTTACGCTGATGAATTGTTTCAAGCTATTATGCCCGAAATACTTTACTATCATCTCATCGAGACTTCGATTTTTTTCAAAAATACCAAACTTCATGAATGACTCTTGTGCAGTTGCAATCAACTTCCTTATTTTAAAACCTTTATCGTGTTTGTTATTTGTAGCTTCATCATTATTACAAAAATGAAGAATGATTTTCATGATTTGAAATTTTGATCTTGGCAATGCATCTTTTACGAGTTTTATTCCTAAATCCTCATAATTCGACCAGTAGTTTGTTTCCGATGGTAACTTGTGATAGCCAGAAAAGAGTAACACTCCAAGAAACAATCTTAGATCTTCTAAAGTTATAAGAGTGTTAGGCATGTTTTTATATACAGTAGCAAACCGATTAGTTTTTTCGATGATGAGTTCAAACATTTTTCTAGAAAATATTTCTTCAAAAATTTCAACTGAAAAGGAACATATCAATTGTTCTTTCATCTTTTTCATATTGTCATCGTATGCTCTACTTCTTTCATGAACTTGTGTGTATTTAGCTTTTTTGTATTCCCATCTTGGGCAGGATTACAAAGCTTTATTTTCTTCCTTGCTTGAATTTTCTTTTTTACTTGGAGATCAAAACAGCTTTTTGTTTCTACTGACTTTATAAAACAATCTTTGTTTGTGTCCAAATTAACAACAGCATGCAATTCAAGAGTTCCTGCAACATCGACAATCTCAACATCTTTAGTGCAATCATCTTCATCAAGATTCTCTTTGAAAGAAAAGTACATCTGAGCAATATTGTCTTGAACACAATATATCAAGAACCATTTGACAAGCTTTGCATGAAAATTTTTATGCTTACTTACATAAACACAATTGCCAACATATTCTTCCATTGATCTCATATGAGATCAATCTTCAATTGTCATCTATTTACTTAAATGTTGTACATATTGTAGTTTTTAACAAATTTCAAGATTAGTTTTGTGTGTTATTCAAATAATAAAGCAATCGTTACAATTTTATATCAACTAATATCTTCAGTCTCGCGTATAAAAGTTTTTTTCAAAAAAAAGCACTTTTGCCTTCTTTAACAGAAATTTTTGACTCTTATAAAAAAAACAAAAATTCCAAAAAAAGAAGAGATCAATATATATATGATAATTCTAAAAATTACATAAAAGCAATGAAATTAAGATGGTTTTAACAGCAACACTGTAAACCAACCTTAAACTAACCGATCTCATATGAGAACACTGGGAGATAATTGTTTTCAGTTGCGGATCCAGAAATTTCTTATAGGGGGGGGGGGGGGGGGGAAATCAATTTAATTTTTTTTGCAATTTTGCTGAAAGTCTTCAGAGAATACGATAGCTGTATTATGTCTTTTAGAATTCGACTTGTCATATTGTTGATAAAAACGTAATCAACTACCAATAAGTATTGTTTTAGGAAAAAGGAAAATTAGTAAGGGTAATTTTCGAAGCGATTTTTCATAGGAGGGCCTAGGCCAATGAGGCACCCCCCCCCCTCCATTGGATTCGCCACTGATGGGTTTGTTTGATTTATTTTGTTTTTAAATTTTATATATAAATTTAATAAAAGAAACAATAAGACTGTGTAGAAAAAATGGTTAAAGTATTTTAACGTACCCATTGGTTATAGTGAAACTTGCTTTGTATGAACTTAACAACAAGTACCCTTCAACTTCACTCTAACGAGATTTTACTGTATATTTAAAATTTGAATGAAGGTTTTTGTAAGCAATTTTATCATCAATCAAAATTTTGATTGACATTTGATTTGCTAAAAAGTTTTCATAAAAAGATGTATATATAATTGTGACGTGTTCCAATATATACATGATTGAAAATTTTCAAGAGTTTTTGTAAGCCATTAAGTCATAAGCAGGGCGAGGAAAAATGGACCCAAAAAATTGGAAAAAATTGACTTTTACTCCGAGAAAAAATTGACTTTATTGACTTTTTAAAGTTTCATTGAATTGAACAACTATGAAAACTTTAGAGAAAGTGTTGAAAATTATTTCAAAAAATCCATAACTTTGTAATCAACAACATATAATTAATGACATTTTCAGATTTAAAATTCGATCATTTTCTAGCAGTTTTTTTCAGTTTAGAAAAAGATCTTTCTACTTCTAAAGTTAAAACTTGACAATTTTGTAATTTGGGAAAGTACTGCGAGAGATTTGAGAGTTTTCCATATTCATGATTTTATTGATTTCATTTTATTTGAATCTATTTTCAAGATAACTTTTAATGTTGAACAAGTAAAGGCATCTTCGACTGAAAATATCTCAATGTTGACTTTTTCCGATTAAATCAATGATATTCTCTAATTATTATTGTTAAGTTTTGACACAGATTTTCTTTTTTTTAACAATTTCTTGATATTTGGCAATAAAATTCTATCATCTTGATCATTAATTTCTTCACTGCTGGAAGATTTAATGAAAATATTTTGCTGCTTGCAACCAATTTGTCAATTTCGTTACAATTGGAACTGAAGTGTTGCCGATAGGTTTGAAAAGAGAACGTCTTTTTCTATTACTGATTTTGAATGATTTAATGCCGGTAATCTGCAATTTTGCAGGATAACTTTACTTTTAAGGTAAACCTGTGTAAAAGATGTGAAAAACATGCAATGATAAAAAGTTTGGGAATAAAATTCCATAACTTCTGCAGCGGATATATCGTATGTAAACGCGTTTGTTAACAAAAAAAATTTATCTTACAAAAAATTATTCATCTTTAACCTCAGTCAGGCAAACTTTATAGTAAAACCTTTTATTAGATGAAAAAAAGCCTAACTATTGTGGAAGTGATGATATAAAGAAGAAATCTTGTATGTATCGCTTATAACAATTTTAGGCACATTGAATCAAAAAGTGTTAAATATAAAAAATTAACTTTATTGACCTAAACTCGAAAAATTGACTTTGATTGAATTAAAAATTTGAAATTAGTTCAAAAATTTTTAGACTAAAGTAGTAAAGATCTTCTTCAAAGAGTTTTTGCTAAACGGAAATAAAAGTTAGCTTTATTGACTTTTACTCGCCCTGCATAAGTTAGACATTATCAAAATTTAATTAGAAAAAATGTGTTTTTGATTTGATGGACAGTTTTTGTCGAGAGCGGCTTTCAAATATCATATAAAAACTAAATAGTTAATTTTATTATCAAATAAATTCAAAATTAAAAAGTGGCTACGATAGAGGCTTTAAGTTAAGTATGGATATTCTTTCAGTAATTCATAAATGTGCTTTTCTTTTTTTATATTTGTGATAGAAATTTCTTTTTACTTCAATAATTGTGATGAAAACATAGATGTACTATACACCAGACATGTTTTGCATCACCACAGAGTTTTTGATAACTGCAAAGTATAAAATTACTTCTATATGTTTCTTTAAGAAAGCTCATGATGTGAGAAAAAAATCAAAGCAAATTATAAGCTATAGATTTACTACAGAATAGAATATTTAACAAGATTTTTTAAAGTAAATAAATGAATTAATTTATATAAAAATAAAACAAAGTTCAACTTTTAAAATCACTAAAACGACTATTTTCGGCCTCTTGTGGTAACATGATTTTTCAACGCAATCTGAAAAATTGGTAATATCTTCAACACATTCATTTTGTTCCTATGTGGAAATTGGCTCAAATTCTTGTTTTCTAGCTGAGTGATAAACAATTTCAACTTCATTTTGAATGCACTGATATCATTTACTAAGCTAGGAAACAATTTTTTCTTTCCCTGCAGTTTTGATTTTAGGTCATTGTGATGGCTGATAATATTAACTAAAATGCCAAATCAAACCTGCACTTTTTATCACACAAAAGGGCCCTTTCTTCGTCCAGCTCTTCGTTCTATTTAAGAAAATCATGTAGACTATTTTTCAGTTTCCAAAATCTTCTGAGAACTAGTCCTCTAGAAAGCCAACGCACCTCGTAATGAAGGATGAGATCACCATATTCCATATCTAACAGTTCACAATATTCTCTGAATTCTCTCCTATTTTGCTCTAATTTTATACACACATTTTACAACTGGTATCACAACATACTACGAATTCAAAATTTTTCCACACAGTAAAAGTTCATCGAGCCATCTGGGTTTAAGAGAATTTGGAAATTTATTTAAAATCTTGGCTTTTGATCCGCGAGGATGTTTGCATGGAGACTACGTTTATCTTCCAGGAGTATCAGAGATTATGATAATTTTTGTATTACAAATTTTAGGAAAGAGAATATGGGATGAATTGTGTATGAATGAAGGTCCGAGACATTTGATTTGTGCACACCTGGAGGGACAACACGTTTGACAGTAATCTCTGATGGGAAGCCTTTAGCCTTCAACTGCCTAGAGAACACCAGATCGTTCATTCTTTCTATGACTGTAGCAACCTTGTCATGAGATCTAGACTGCCATACTAAGTAGTTGGAGTTCAGTGCATTTCCATAATCAGCTAGGAAGTCTTCAATACTATAAGCCTTTATCAAGAAGTAAAGAACTTTAGTTCTATAGTGCATATTCCAGTCTGAAAGATGTATTCTGAGTTGAATTCTATGTAAGAGAAGGAAAAAATATTCTTAAAGTTGCTGGTTTTGATGCCGAACATCTTTATTAGATTATCTGCATTTTGTATTCACAAAGTGTTTTTGAGTTTACATGCTATTTATTTATTCTTTTAATATTTTCCAGGAAATAAAAAAATGGAAAAATAAAAAATCAATTATTTACAATAGTGTCTCCTTATTATTTATAAAATTTTCATAAGGCATTCTTTTCATCATGATATCTTTAAAACTCATAAAATATTTGCTATTTTCAATGATATATTTATACCATTTCTAAAAACCGCAAATATTGGCACACAACTTTTCTGTATGCTTTTGTAAAATTCTATTCTTATATATCTGTTAGAGTAAATACTTAAAAATCTAAAAAAAAACATGTCAAATATTAAGTAGTTAGTTGTGGAACTCCAGCTGTAGAAACTGAGCTCAATAAATAACATAAGCATTGTCGACTTTGTATTAAAAATGTATGTTTGTCGACCAATTTATCAGCTATAAAAATATTGATTGACATATTTTACAATGTAGAGCCATGCTTATTGGCAAAGGCCCAGTTTGCCGCAGACACTCTTTAATAACTAATAAGTAAACTGCTGTATATCTAATACGAACATTTTTGGCCCAGAACGTTTTTAACACAAATCCTTTCGGCGCAGACGCCTTTTGTTGCAGTACTAATAATGTCACTTAGCATATTTAAAAATGAAGTTACGATTTATGATAAATATATAATATTTAAAACTATACTTTTTCATTTTTTACTTTTATTAATTATTTTAGCTTGTTTAAATTGTTTATTAGTTAATTTGTTACTTAGAAAGTTAGTTAGTAAGTTAGTTAGCTTGATTCAATTTTAATACCGTAGTCACGGCACAATATTGACTACTAAAACACTTTCCAAACGTGTAAAATTCACTTGTAAATTTCCGTTTTAGAAAAGGTCCGTTGTCTAAAGAGTAAATCAAAATTTTATTGAAAAATACCTATTTTTGATTTTGATTGACAGTTTTGACATGGATGGGTCAGCTTGCAATTTTAGTAAATAGCACATAATTTCAAGAAATATGATTTAGCTTAGATTAGAAAAGATAAGAATTAGATTTTATATATTGAATGTTTTGGTTGAGAGAGGAGAAAAGCTTCAAATCTTCCCTGTTAGAAAGATGAATAATTAATTAACAAATATGCGGCTAACTAATAAATAACCTATGCAATTAAAAAAATGTTAATATTTAAAAAATTGTCAAAAAAAATTACAACATAATTATTTGCCATAAAATGTTGAAAGGACTTTAGGGAGTTTTTCTAAAATTTTATCACATCATTTTTGATTTATAATTAAATGAAGAGATTTTTCAAAGTTTAAAAGAAAAATGAATAGGTCATATTCATTTTGACCTATTGATGTCCCATGGGTTGCCGGTTGGTTTCGGGAGTTTTGGTTTTTGCACGTTTTGACCAGAAGCTGAGAGTTAGACGTAGAGAGTACACAGAAATGTTTAAATCAAAATGAATATATTAATATTCAATTTTGCAAAAATAAAAAATTTTTGCCTCATTTTTTTGCAAGAATTTGAAAGATGCCTTTTAAATCAGGAGTAAAATTCTGATTCATCAAACATTTCCTCAAAACATTCTATAAAATTAAAAAAATAACTTTGTAAAATATTAAGTTATTTACTTATATTCTTTGGAGCTATTCCATTTTTCAAGGTTTTGTAAAAATTTAGAAGCGGGTGTATGTTAGTATATCCTCATGCCTATTCAGGTGTTCAAATATAAATAAAATTTAGAACAAAAAAATTTTGTTCTGGAAAATTATAGGGATCCAACAACTAAATGATCCAATATTTTAGAAAATAGTGAATGTGTAATAAAAATTTCATACTAAATTGCATGTCAACCAATTTGAGTCTTGAAGTACGAGCTTTCTTTACTATGAAAAAGTTAGTTAAAATTTGTTAATAAAATAAGTAGGTAATTCATACGCTAATAAGAATAAATTCATATTACTATATACAAATGAAAATATACTTACAGACACGTAGCCAGCTATGGGGCACTTGGAGATAGGCCTCTCCATTTAAGTTATGGGCCCCACCATCAAAAAATTGAAATTTACAAATTGAAATGAAATAATGAATTAACTTTTGACAATGGGCTTATACGAACATATAAAGAAAATAAAATCAAAATATAGAAAAATTAGTATTGATATCATTGTCGGTAACGATCAAACTGTTAACTTTGTTAAAAGATGGGCCTTTTCTACCTGTAATAAGAAAGCAGATTCATAAAAAATTTCCTTTTTTTTGAGAAACGAAGATAAGAAATATTAAACTGGATAAAATCTAAAACCTTAACAAAGAAATAGGACACAAGTAGGGAAAGGAGCTTATAAACACAAAGAGAAGAGTTGTTATAAGCAGCATTTGATGAATTTTAGAATTATGATTCTAAGATGAATTTAGCCTTTGGCCCCTCCAAATATAAATTTCTGGCTACATTACTGCATGTAATTGTATATATATTTGAAAACTTAATTCAACTTTATATCATGAAATAAATTTACTAATTCATTTTTGATTTTCGGACGTTTTGGTTTCGGGCGTAATATTACTGACAGTTAGACAAAGTGAGCAAATGGTTCGGTTAACCTACACATTTTAATATTTTGGGAGAAGACAATTATTTAAATGAGTTTGATAAATTTTATTTCTCTCCAAATGTCGGATTTAACCTAATTTGATCCTTTAAAAAGCGAAAGACAAAAGGTAATTTGATAAAAAAAAATACGATGAAATCAAGAAATTGTCGGAGTCTTTTAAAATCAACGCTGGTTGGTTCAATATTTTGGGTTATTGCAGTGCTGTGAAGATTTATTATACTAATTTACAGTGGAATGATATAATATTGGGTCAAAAAGCTTACAATAACGTTGAAGGAAACTACAACAAATACATTCACTCATGATGATATGGAAGAAGGATGCATTAAAAATAATGAGTGAATTATAATAAATACTCAATGACTTTTTTGACCTAAAGAATTTCTAACCTAAATACAAGCTTACAATTCTTCGCCATAATAAATTTTAAAATGCAATTTTGCTCATATTTATGTGTAAGCTTTTTTGACTTAATTCATGCTCAAATTTCATACTGAAATATTTTATTGGAAAGAAGTTTTTTATACAAACGATAGTTTATATATTTCAACTTTTAAGATAACTGAAAAACAAAATAGAATGGGTCTATTCAATTTAAATCAGACGGCGTCTTTTCTGAAATATAGTAGTAATATGACACGTCTTCTACAACTACGCACTTTACATGTCTCCCGATTGACGCGACACTTTTTGAATAAATGGAGCAAAGCTTAGAAGAGAAAATTCTTCATGATGAATGAGATCAGCTGTGAAAATAGTGATAGATCTTTTTAATAAACTAATCACGAATGCTTTGCTCCACGCTTCTTTTTATTTGAAAGCTTTTCATCCGTGTGATTCTTCATCTGTTTCTATGCTGTATTCTTTGACTTTGCTAGAAATATTTTGTAAGCACATCCATTTTATCCCATGCGATCGATAGAACTCATGCATATCTAACATTTTTCCTCATTTTGCGATTTTATCCTTAATTTTTTTACATGATCAAAATGGGTTTTGATATTTTTTAGTTGAAACCTACCTTATCTCTCAATGGAAATGTGATGGTATCCGTGCCATTACCAAAAATTGAGAATGAATTTTTGCAAATTTTCTTAGAAGCTTTTTATAAATATTTTATATATAAAATTATAGTCTATATTTCTCTCAATAAAAATATACTTCTATAATATACATTTTATATTCGTGTTCTACGCATTAATAAAACATAAGTTTGAAAATAATTTCAGAAATTTGTAATATGGCTCCAAAATAATCTGATTTTGGACATTTTTCTTTCGATAATAATCAAAAATGAGGGATATTTTTTAATTTATATATCAAGAGATGAGAGGTGTATAACAGATTAGGGTGACCAGATGTCGACAAATCCAAATTTAGTGAATAAAATTTTTTTGTTCTTATTTTTTCTAAGACCTAAAATATCCGTAGTTTTTCTTTGATATTTAAATGATCAATTTTTCAAGAAAATCTTTTTTTTATTTTCTTTTATAAAAAATGAGTCCGTATTTTGATATATTATATTTAATTTTCATTCAAATTTAGTTTCTAAAATTAAAATTTTTATTATGCCTAAAAGATTGTGTTTTATAACTGAATCTTGCTAAAAAATATTCATTTTTTAAAAGAGGTCGAAATGATTATGAAGTTAAATGCTTAATTTCTTTGAATTGGACTTAGGTTGCGATTAGCAATAAAGGTAATGGCGATTTAGAAAAACATATCACCACAAAAAATCTTTCATCTTTTTGTATTCTCGGCCTAAGCTTACAGATTATTTAGAATTAGATGTAAAAATGAACAACTGATGTTAAAAGCCTCTTGAGAAGAAGTGAGGCATACCATTGCACTAAACGTGAGCCTAATTTCAAAATAAGGGATTGCATTCCTTCATTGAAGAAACAAGTTTTTTCAGATTCTTAAGCAACGGAAAATTTTTCTCGTGGTAAATTAAAAAGGTTTCACACAGTAAAATTATACTAAAAGCTATTTAAAAAAGAAATAGAATTTTTGCATTGGAAGTGGACACCAGCTAAAGCTGTACCGTTGGTTCAATATTATGAATGGGAAGATGTTTCAAAGTAAATTGAAGTGAAAAATCTGAAACAATATTAATTATGTTGTAGATAGATATAAACACTTTAAAATTTTGATATTAAAAATAAATGTATTAACATTAACTGCTAAATAATTACAACGCAATGCTTGGTACAAAGAATAATAATGGAGAAAATAATTATTGTTTTATGTCGAGATGTATCGGAGATCAGCCAAAAAATTTTTACATCGTTTTAACATCCAAATCCGCCGATCATTTAAGCTTCAACATCCGCATCAGCAATTTTTACAAAGTTTTTTCGGAATTTTTGAATCTTTACTTTATCCAAAATTTTTATGATAGGTATTTCTTTATGATAACACATATACATTGACATCTCTAAATTTTTAAGAAGTATAAAACTAGGAGCAGCCATTATGATATCGGCATCCGCAAAAAAGTTAATTCTGACATTCGCATAAGCAAGTTATCAATTTATCATCAGATACATCTCTAGTTTTAAGCTGAAAAACTTTTTTCAAAATATCAATTTAGTTTCGTTTGGTTGTCAAGCATATATTCTATTTGATACACTACAAGTTGTTGAGGATAATTGACAAAATTGTTAACTATTTTCATACATATACTGTGAGAAATAAAAAGTTGAAAGAATTGTGTGAATTTGTTGGAGTGGGGTTTAAGCATGTTCTTTTCTTTCAGTAAGACAAAGTGGCTTACTCTGTTTCCAGCTATAGAACGAATTTTGCAACTAATTCAAGCTTTGAAATCATATTTTCTCTCCCAGCTTAATCTACCTATACTCTTTTTAAAAAACTTTTTGAAGATCATTTAAGTGAAAAATATTTATGCTCAGACTTCAATTGGAAAAATATGTAGATAACTACAAAACATTTTTTCAACTGTGAATTCTCTAAAGTCTAAAGGAACGTTTAATTGAAAATTTCTTGCCTTTGCAGAAGGATTCAGTACATTATGGAAAAGTTATTTAAAATGCGTTATAAAGTTGCATTCTTAGCGTATATGCTATTTAAATTGTTGCATTGATTCATTGGAAAAGTTTTCTATTTTTCATTGGATGACATTAACTGATGATGTATTAGGGGACATTTGTAAAAGTGTATGAATATTTTTATTGAAAAAATAGCATAATAGATTCTTTAAATACCTTGATCAATTTCTGTATTTAAAAAAATTTT
This sequence comes from Nectonema munidae, assembly GCA_030549495.1. Classification (NCBI taxonomy): domain Eukaryota; kingdom Metazoa; phylum Nematomorpha; class Nectonematoida; family Nectonematidae; genus Nectonema; species Nectonema munidae. Next base: position 188,195 of record JAUIRK010000292.1, on the reverse strand, counting down.
TGAATGATAAAAAAGATATTAACTGTCAACTACTATCAACACAGGGGCGCACATCCGTGAAATTATTGAAGGAGGGGGACTTTCAAGCATCTTCCAAAAAGGACAACAAATTTTTCTGAATTCCTACTCCTCTCTTGTCTATTTTATTTCATTCTTAATTAAGCTTAATGTAAACTTTAAACATGCCCCATTAAGCTTAACGTCAACAATGAATGAAGACTTATAAATATAGCAACATGCATAACAAAACTTTCTCCCTTCAAATATATGCACACCATCTCCAAATTATGTGTAGAAAAGGTGTAAAGATATAAATTAACAATAAAAAAATTGGAAATTTTATTGAATGAAAAAAAACATTCTTTAATTTTCAGTTGATCCATTTCTCCTTCTTAAAAAATGAAAATGTTTTATTGAGAAAAATAAATTTAAAAAACACATCCAACTTACATAACTTTTCTGAGATAATCTCTATCAAAAATGTAAAACAGAACTAAAGTTAGAAAACTTTGTATTAGAATTTTTTTATTTTTTTAGTGTATAAGAATAAGTGTAAGTTAGTTAGACTCTCAAAAAAAGGTATAAAATAAAGTTAAAATTATGCAAACATTAACCAAACTATACATTAAGATGGCATTACTTCATTTTTCTCAGCATCATTCAAAAAATAGTTTAAAAGTTAAATTGGTGCAAGCAAACACAAAGTAGTCAAACTATAATTTTGCCCGAGTAAAAATAACGCGGTTTCATCAGCGTTATAAATATTCTCCAAACAGTATTTTTCTAAATGTTTTGTAATATACTTTTTTTCCATTCATCAACTATTTCCAAAGAGACGTCTTTTGCTCAACATATGTTATTTCTTTTTTGAAATCTATATAACCAACCACTTCTAGCTATAAAATTTAGAAAACCAAGAGATGCAACAAAAAACGGGCTTTTTCATAAATAAGTGGGCCATTTAAGGGAACATTTCTTGCTCTACTTTTAACAAACCATTCAAATACTGATTTTTCAACGTCATGATTTTCAGCAATATGTGCTCTTTGTCTTTTTGTTTTAAAAACATTTGAAGAATCCAAAATGTTATCTTTATCTTTTAAAGTGGATAAAGTTGGAAAACTTATTCCATATTTTTTTTAGCAATTTCAAATTTTTTCATAATATTTTTATCTATTTCTAAAATTCTCTTTTTTTATTATTTAAATGAAATATTCGACCTAAAGTTCTAACAAAAAATTTTTTAATTAAACACTATAATTTTTTAAAAATAATTTTACTTAAAAATTTTAAAAGCAAGTTAAGAAAGTACAGATTAAATTTGAATAATAATTTTTAATTACTATTTTGAAACCTTTTCTTTTAAAATTTAAAAAATCAAGTTTATGATTTAAAAAATTATTAATTAAATTCTATGATTTCTTGACAGGTTTCGTGGTAATTGGCGAGAGCCAAGGTCTCGAAATCGGAAGCCCTAAGTTCGGTATTCCGCTTAACCAAATTTCTTATAGCTCGATAATAAAAATACCACACCAAAAAAATTCTATGAAAATTTTCTGATTGTTAAGTTATATAACGAAATTGGTTTCAACGGACATTTATTTGATTCCGTTGTAATGTTCGTTATACGCGTGTAAATTTCAATGAAAGAGGTCCAGACAAAATAGGGGATTAAAATTATTTCGTTGTAATGAAGTTCGATTGTATATTGAAAAAAAAATATTGCCTTGATGCCGAATTGTTTAAGACCAAATTGCCCATGAACCTTTTTCATTGTTATAAAATGCTGTGACAAACTCTAAATCTTTTATTATATGTTTTCTGCAAATGTTTTCGACCTTGAATAAGGTGGTCTAGATTTGATTGTTTACAGACTTTGAACTACTGTTCGAATTTAGGATCAGTTCTTATTTGTTTCTATTCCTACATAAGTGGTAATTGTTAAAAACACCCCGCAGTACATTTATCTTTACTTTATGCAATTTAAATCCTAGCTTCGAAATTTTTTGTTTACTTTCTAAATAATACTATAATTATAATCAATAGATAATCTGATATTAAAGTTTTCAATCTTTTTAATAATAATTTTTTTTTAAAAATACAAAAAAAAACTATTTATCAAAATATTCTAAATAAGTTACCTAATAAATGAAATAAAATTTATAAAGTTATCTTAATGTGTTAAATCATGAATATTCAGTTTTAATTCTAGAACAAATATCCCCGTTGAGATTTATCCGTTATGGACAATTACTCCTGAATGCATTCTATGTGGCACGGAAACCTGACAATCGCGATTAAAAAATGTATCTAGAGAATTTCATTGGTCGATTAATGATTGCTTCTTGTAATTATAAAAAGCAATATCAACGTATTTATTTTTAATTAATAAAAACTTTTACATTCTTAAATAATTTTTATGTTTTAAATATTAGCAAAATGTGAAAATACATATGGCATTAAATTTTTTTTTACCTTAAATATCAATACTACACCTCCAAATCGATGAATTGTTTTTGCAAATTGTTACAATATTTCAATATGATGGTTTTTTGAAAGAAAAAAATGAAAATTCGACCAATAAAAATAATAGAAGTTATATAGCTGTCAATAACGAGGCGCGATTCTTTTCGAAGAATTCGAAAATCTTGAGTTTTAACATATGTTATTTTTTCTTCTTTAAGAAATAAAATTTTAAATTCGATACTTAACTTAACCAGATAATGTAAGTATTGCAAAGTCAGAACAATAGCAAAATTTGTCTAAACAGTTCATTGCAATTTTGGCTTTGTACAAATAAAAGTTAAAGAAATTTCGATTTTATTTCGATGTATATTTGGGTAAATCGTTCTATTTGGAAAATGATCGAAAATAAACCAAAATCTATATTTTTAACAACCTATGCTTTGTCTCCTATGCATTATTAATTTTATTTAGCATTAATTTTGGAAAAAGTTGATTAACGAATTACTTCACAAATAAAAATGATTGAACACCCCTGTCGTAAGATAGATAGCCCCTAAAACCATTAACCGCCGAGATATATTAACTAAAAGTACTTTAGAAATTAATTAAACTGGCAACCCTTACTACAAACTAAAAAGTCAAGTATTTAACTAAATTACTAAAAAAAAAAAAGAAAAAAGTACCTATAAAATAAAAAAAAATAAAGTACCGATCTCAATTTTTAACCAATGACGCTTCAGATTACCATATAAAACGTCGATACCGATTATGAACCGTTACCATTACTTAAATAAATTTCACTATATCGACAACATGGCTTTTTACTACTTTAGAAACATTATATGTTTAAGTTTCTTATTCAACATAATATTTAGAATTCATATGTTTATTGAATGAAGAAATAAAAAATTTAACATTTTTAATATGTAAAATGTGATATTATCCTAAGGGGACATAAGCTCCTCTCTATAGCCTCCTTCTAAATTTAAAAAAAGGTATACATTTAAAAAAGCTAGATAAAAGACTTGTAATAAAATCGAAATTGTAGGGAATTCCTCTGTAATAACTTTCTTTTTTTGTACGTAATTTTGAAATCTCAAGTATCTTATGCCATCGGTTCCTTTTATGATCAACCAAATCAGAGTCGCGACCCTGCGCGTGAGTCTAAGGCTAAAAGGCAATTGTGCTATTGCATTTTACAGCAAACAGGAATCAAAGAATACGCTTTTCTGGAAGAAATGCCGTATTTAAAATTTACAGAAATAGTTGAAGAAAATGAACGTGGCTTTTTACTCTACCTCTTTGACTCAAGAAAAAGGCGAATAATAAAGAAAATGGGCGATGACCTTTAAAAAAAGCCTATGTCGGGTTCGATGCGGATATAATCGTTACAACGCTTAGACGTTCGATGGAGGATAAATTTGTTTTGGGGTTATTGTTATCATTCGGCTGTTGTCTGTATTGTGAAATATGGATAGAGGTAGATATATAATAAAATAATTCAATATTTAGGATGTAAAGTCATTTCGATTGGCTATGTTTGTTCCCGTTTACACCTTTTTGTTGCTGTTGAAAACGTTTGATTTTGACCTCTTCACTTCCATCCATCGATTGCAAAAGAGCTTAACCACTTTACAAGATTTTGAAAATGGAATCCAAGCCTTCATTCACTCACAAAAGCAAATGATAAGCTTGCTTGAAGGGTACTACTTAAACTATTTTGTTGTGGAGCGAGTAAGGTTGTCTAGATATCTCGCTTTCTACCATAAAACATTGGGTTCGAGTCCGTCCGGCTTCAAATTTTTCTTCCTCATAATTCAAAATAAGCCGTGCAATTGTGCATTCTAGATGAACACATTCCACGTAAAATTAACCTCTGCCTTTGTAGATTTGTTTAATCTAAATTGATTTTTATTACGAGATTAAAAACTATTTTAATTAAGGTATTTTTTAAAACTACACTTAAATTCAAATTAAGAAAATTTCAACACCAAGGTTTTTTCATACACCATTTACCACTTGAAGAGTTTATTTACAAAACTACTCATTTTACCCTCTACATGCAAAGCCTATGTTTTAGAGAACATTTTTGTGTATTTGACATAACTATACTTTTCATTTTGACAAAGTCCTTTGGAAGTTTAAAAATTATACACTCGTCTAAAATATTAAATAATAATGTATGAAAATGTTCAAGAAAGTTTCATTTTAAATAGGAAGAAAAATATACCTATATATCAATAAAGATCGAAAATTATTATACAAATTTTTTTTGGAAAACTTTAATTAAGAAAATCAAGCTGTAAAAATCATTTTATGCAATTTCTAGATATAAATTATTTTGAATTGCATCGATTCCGTGATAAAGTCCGTATAAAGAGATATGAATAACTTATTAACATTTATCCATACTTGTATCTAATTCAAACGGGGAGGAATTTAGGGTTTATTTTTTCAATTACGTCCAAAGTCGAAAATATTGGCAAAAAACGTTAAGCAAAAGATTTATTTATATCTATTTTTTGCATTTCAATTTGAAAAATTCGCTTTTATGAAATAACCCAGAGAGATTGAAAGAGTAAAATAATGTTGTATAGAACCTTGAAACTCCTATTTAAACCATTTTTTAAATATATAGTGATCAGATAATTCGACCAAAAATAATTTTTTAAAAAGCTTTCAAAGTTAGTCGATAAAAGTGTTTATTATAAACATAGAATAAACTCTCCTGATATTAGTAGTTGAGAAACATAGGAGATCAACCACCAGGGGCGCACATCATTTTGTGGGCACAAGGGGGGGGGGGGGGAGGACGCCCCCTCCTCCTTCATGTGATTATAAGGAAGGCAAAAAAACCTTTCGCCCACCTCCCCAATATTTTTCAATTTTCTGAATTATATTTCTATTTCATTGATATAATAATGCACATTTGAGCTATATTTGATCAGAGGCCAAAAGTAGCCAGTAATTTGAAGAAGAGTTCATACATTTTTGAGCGAGGCGAATATTTTTTATATTTAAAAGGTTTATCTCTATTAATTACTGTAACCAAGCCCGTCGATAAGGGCTTTGCCCTCTGGGATTTATTTTGCCCACCTGAAACTCTTTTGAAATATATAAATGAGTACGCTTTATTATATTCCCGTCCCCATTGAAATCAGTTTTGCCCGCTACAGTACTTGAAGTTGGCGACGAGGCTAATCTAAACAATCAAGTTTTTATTCCAGAAATCAAATATATAGCAACTTTATTCTTAGATATTGGTTTTATTTAATGTTTTAGTTTTTTTATCAAGATTTCTTAGAATAGTTGGCAATGTTTTTACGCTTTGCTCAAAATTTTTGTTAATAAACTTAGTACAAATAATATCATTTTCATGTAATTTTTAGCGCATAACTTAAGGATTGGAATAGCTCATTTATATTAATTTAAAGTTTGTAGAATATTTCTTCCAAAAATTTTAAACCTTTAATTTCTATTTAAAATAGCCAAATTTGAATCCACGGCTACATATCTATCAATTCATAGACCCATATCCTAAATCAAATTTCAAACAATTTACTTTACTGAGTGAATATATGTGTAGATAGAATATGAAGATTATATAAGATGATTCTTTATTTTTCTGTGTTACTAATCATGCTTGATAACATTTCGTTGCTAAAAATTTTAAAATTTAATTTTAAGCAACAATGCATTTCACTAGAGAGTAATCAATCCACCTAACTAATTCATTTGATATGAACCCAGCTTGTTGACAATTAGTGAGATGAGAGGCTGAGAAATATCGTTTAGCTCCTAATCAATATTGCATCGGATAGTGGGGTTGTCAAATAATCTGCTGTCGGATAAATGAGGTCTGAGTGTATTACCAATGAGTCCTCTAATACAACCCTTTCCGTTTGGTCTTTAGAAGACAAAGATATGTTTTAACCTTCGAACACCAAATATAAAATCGGTTCAACCAAAAATTCAGCTACCTAAAGATTTACAAAAGAGATCATTTTAGTCATGGTATAAAACCTCCACTTGGTTAGAGCATAGCATATGTAACAGACTATACAAATAGACGGTGACTCTTAGTTTCAATTACTGGTAAATGGCAATAAGGAGGGATAAAGACTTAATTACATCTGATGAGTAGTAATCTATTATATATGAATGATTTTGTTCCCTTGTTGAGCTTGAAGATTTGTTCATAAAATTTCTAAAAATTTTCGGAGTAGCGGTCTAACCTAATTTTATAATGGCTCGAGGTCTCAATTTATAAATAATAAATCAACATTTAAAATGACTAAAAAATTGACACAATTGTTTATTCAAAAATTGTCTGAATTCGCTGCCCTCTCTCCCGGATGTGCGCCCCGATTAATTCAAAAAACGTCATAATTGAAAAAATACCAAAAGAATTTTTGTAAACTTTAAGTTACTTAGTGTGATATTTTCTCAATTTATTCTAAAAAAGGTCACTTTGGTAAAAATAAAGTCAGAATTTTCTAATAAAAAATTACTAACTTTATTTTGTTGTTTAAACTTTAAATGAAATTTTTACCTTTTAGACATCCATGCTTTGCTGAGAAAAATAATTTTAAACAAGAAAAAATGAATTTTATAAGTCTTGTCCTTATAATATACTTTAGTGTATGGAAAAACGAAATAAGAAAAACTTTGCTTCGATTTATTATAATGAAATTCTACTGTTTTTAAAATTATAAAATTAAACAACAAATCATAAAATACATTTTTCATCCTTTTGTAAGAAGGGATTTTATATTTCAATTCATTAATTGGGGTTATTGTCAGAGCGGCTTTTCACAAAGTCTTTTTTTGGCTGGAGGGAGTGATGTCTTTTGTTATTGGAGCTTTTCTTCAAGGTGAATACATTGGACATATTATTTATTCAAAGAAAGTCGACTAAAATACCAAGATTCATCTTTAATTCAAGTTGGAAATTTTTCTAAGACTGATTTTTAGACTAATCTAAGTGATATGAAAGAACTGTCTTCTGTTTACAACCTATACTTGCTAATAGAATCCTAGTCTGAGATTTTCTTATCATTCTAGATATTTACAAAGTTATCCACGAATTGGGGAAAATATTCAAGATAGAAAGCAAGAAATTGAAAATCCACTGTTTTACTTTAAACTCGTCCAAAAAATGAGCATAAACTGGAACTACATCGAAGATGCTATTCTTTCAAACAACTTGTTGGGTAAAAAACTCTGACTTTTTTTCAAATTTCTTATAAAATTGAAAACTGTCATAGACTACATTGAAGAAATTAAAAAGGAAAGAAACTTTCCACGCACTTCTGATTATTATGGCTTAATTGACAGCTTACTAACACTCCAACACGTTTACAAGTACAAAGCTTCTGACATGGCAGCAGGTAAACTTGGAAGCGCAGAAAAAATGAACCAAAACTTGCACATATCAGGTTTTTTTCCGCATTTTAATATTAAATTATCATGTAACTTTTTATTGACTATAAATACGATTCATAAAATAACAATGATTTATATTGATTAAAAAATTAAATACTTTTTTTGTAAGTAACCAAAGATCCATTTTTGTGCAATAAACGGAAAAAATTAAGTACTACAATTTTAAAAGTTCTTAACCCATTTACAGCCAATGTTCCTATTTTGGAACATAAGTAATTTCATCTTCTTCTGCTTTTTTCAATGACTTTGAATATAAATCGTCTGCGTTTTTTTTAGATATCGTCTGCTTTGCTTGGCCTTAAATGGGTTAATAATGCGTGTCAGAGCCCGCGGTAACCAAAATTTTTTAGGGCGCTCAAAGGGGCTGAAACTATACATTATGAAAATAACACTATAAAATTTTCTTTTCTCTAGATGCAATTTTGATCAACATCGGAAACAAGAAGTAACGAAGGTCATAAAAGTAAGGTGATGAGAATTGAGGAGTATAATTAACTATTATAAAACAAAAGGGAAAAAAGAAAATCATTTTATTAACAATATATCATTTTTAGAGTAATAAAGCAATTTACATGTCAAACATTCAGCCTTCTTGACTTTTCGTTGAAATAGTTCAAAAACTCGAAAACTCTTTTAAGGGTCGAAAAACTTCTCTCACAGGATGCAGTGCTGATTCCTATTGTTAGAGCAGCTTGGATAAATATTCATATACTCAAAAAATACTCTAGACCAGTGGTTCCCAACCGGGGGACAATGGACCCCTAGGGGTACATGGAAGAATTTCAAGGGGTCCATGGAAATTCTACTTCAAACTACTTATGCTGAATCTTCTTTAAATACTTCTATTTTCTAAATCAATATACATATATATATTTAGAGCTTTTTAAATAAATATCATCTTCCCTTTTTTAAAGTTTCATATTTTAAATGTTTATATATCCTTTTTATTAGTTACAATATTTTTGAAAAATTTATATTTTAATTGTAAAAAAATTTTATTCACATTTTATGTCAGGCTTTACGATTTCTCTCATTTCATATGAATAAGCATACCATTTAATCAGATGACTAGAATAATCTTTGCATAAAAATCTTTGGTTAATTTTGTTGGCTCAAACTATTCACTTTAGGGTCCACAGGTAAAAAAGTAACTGAAAAAGGGGGAACGGGATAAAAAAGGTTGGGAACCACTGCTCTAGACAATTTTATAATATATTTATTGAAACTTACAAAGAAAAGACTTCTTTACAAGTGCACTTTATCGGATGTAATTCCTTTAAAACTTATTTAAACATGAAAAATTGAGTGGAGAGGCTTGGAAAATTGAGTGGGGGTGATGGGTGGAGGGGGCTTAGGTCATAAATGGGGAGGGGGGGGGGGGGCTCAAGCCCCCAAAATAAATAGGGTGTGCGGGCCCTGATGCGTGTTATTAATTTTGTTCAAGGAAATGCAATTTTTATTTTTTTTATGTTTGTCAACATTAAATTTAAAAAATTTTAACGCATTACCTTATATGTATCAAAAAATTTAACAAAGAACTTTCCAATTAAAAAAATAATATAAAATATATAATAAAACAATACTAAAATGATTTTTTCTCTTACGATTTCTTTTAGTTTGAAGAAATTATTTGCTTTTAAATCAATCTCAAGTAATAAAAAAAAGTTACTTTTTTATAAACTAATTATTAGTTAGTAATTTTAAAATAGATTAACCCGTTAACGACCAGAATAATCAGACGATATGGAAGGTAAGTTAGAAGATTTAAAGCATTAATAAATGCAGACGGTTTTATTTTTGTAAAATCGACATATGTCGACTGTGGTCGATAACAGGTTAATTGTATGATTTGTTTTTAAATAATTGCTTATTTGAATAATATTTTCCTAAATATACCCATTTATTTTCGTGGAATCTTTCATTATTAAGATATGTTGTTAATTTATTCGTTTAAAAAAATATTGGAATAAATTTTTCAGCGTTTATGAGAGAAGACATGTTTCAAAGTTAAACTATTACCTAAATTATAAATTTACAATACAATGAAGTCAAGTTTGAAAATTTAAAATGCATTAATTGGAACAAATGAATCATGAGATTTCCATAATTTAAAAAATCTGCCGTGATTGAATAGCATGTTACATTATTTTCACCCAAGAATGGAAAACTTGGCTTGACTAATCAAAAGAGTGTTTGATTTAAATTTTAAAAGATCAACTTACCTTTATATACAGTACAAATTTTGTCTTTATTTCCACGTTTCTGCACAAAACTGCACATGTTAAAATTAGAAGGAAATAATTTAGTTTAGATGGAAAATTAAAAGATTATTATATACAAACTTTTTTTGTAAACCTGCTTTAATTAGGTAAGTGGACTTTAAATATTTAGAAATAAACTTTAACAATAAAATTATAACAAAAAAGTATGAAAATATTGTAAATATCAATAAAAATTAATCAAATTAGCCTAAAATCTAAAAGCATGAGTTTGAATTGTAAAAAGATGTAATTGAGTTCCAAGAGGGTGTAACGGAATTGCAAAAGGGTGTAATTCAATTGCAAAGAGAAAAATGGTATATAATAATATTGCTTGTATCTGTGTGAACTTATATAATTTTGTGTTTAGCGGAAGAAGCATATGTGATTGGTGAACATGCTTATACTCAGAGCATGTATACGAGTTCTTACGAGTGGTTGCAGCACAGCAGAAACTTCATGAAGTTTTCTGAAGCGGACTTCAAAGATTTTCCTATCAGTAGAGTAGCATTGAACAATATGCTTGCTTATAGCGCTTTCAAAGTATTGCACATTTTTTGCTAAAATTTTCCAAGATTATACTATTATTATAATTCATTTGTATTTTACACAAATAAAAAATATATATAAAAAAAAGTTTTTTGCTCACAATATAAAATCATTTTACAGTTCTATTTCATCTTTTTGAAATCATATTTTGTCTTTTTTCAATTCTAATTTGTTTCTTTTAATTCTATTTCATCTTCACTAATGAATATTTTATTTTCTAAGTGTTTTCAAAGTTAGGTGTTAAATAAATCTGTAAAAACTTCTATGGAAATATTTCAATAGTTTCAAAAAGAGTTTAGACAAATATTTAAGTAAATAAAATATTGTACTAATTAAAAGTGTGTTTTGGCAAAGTATGGATGTTCCATGTAAATATATATTTTTTTTTCATAGGAAGGTGTAAAAGAAGATGTATATAAGAAAACTTATAATGAAACTTATTGTTACTATATTATCACAGAATTCTTTCATTCTAATCAAATTTCCATATTTATATTGATTTCAAGTGATAAAAGATCAATTTTCTTATATATTTTATATTAAAACCATTCAGAGTGGTACCCAGAGGTGTGGAGTGCGGGAAGGATGAGTGTTAAGAGTTGAGGATCACTTAAATTAAAAGATGGTTTAGAGATCATTGCAAAATTTTTAAATTGTTTAAGTTTATGACAAATATACTATATTTTCTTTTATCATGTGTTTTTATAAAAGAATTTTACCTTCAGTTAAAAGTACTAAGACAAGGTTTACTAATAAATTGACTACAACAATTTTCTCAGATCAAACTCCGACAAAAAAAGATTATTTATTTCGAAAGAGAATAATAATCACACTTTGAATCGCACTCGAAAGATGGGATATTATTCTTCCAAGCGCGGAGAACATAACCTTCCGTATTCGACCTGTTTCTTACGCCTAAGCAAACTTGATTTCAAATATGACAGACGGCTTGCGCACTTGATCGACCAGATAGAAAGTGGTGAAACTAACAAGAGCGGAAGTAGCAACTTGATCTTCGCATGAATATTAACGAAGATTAGTTTTTGTTTAAGTCAGGGCTCCCCATACTTTTTAACCCGTAAACACCTTTATAAATTATTATTTGCTTTCTCCTCGACCCCCAGACAAGTTTAATAAAAATATGAAATCATTTTTTAATTTTTCTGGCTATAATATATGAAAATTTATCTAGAATAATAGTATATATAATATTTTATTATTTGTTTATATACGAATGCATAACTTCCATGACTATCTCTGTCAAGAAATTCAATTGATTCTCCATAATATAACTGACCCCCTTTCAGCCTCTATGTATAATCGGTGTCTGGTCAAAAGGGTCGAAAACCAAAACGGCCGAAACTAAAAAAGCCGAAACCAAACGGCCGAAAACAAAACGGACGAAAACCAAAATAGCCGAAAACGAAAACTAGTAGAAAATTGATGAGTTTATTAAAGAAAAATCTTATTTTCAAAATAATACTCTATTCAATACATAAATCAAACATTGAAATAATTATTTCTTATTTTAAAACAGTTTAAAAATTACAGTGCTTGCAGAAAATTCAAAAACTGAAAATTATTCATGAAGTCTGATGAAAATATAAAAAATTACTATCTATTGAGAAAATCCTTATACGCGTAATGTTTAAATGCATACATAGGAAGTAAAGCAACAAAATTGAAGTTTAAAAATAATTATAAAAGTAAAGAATCGGAATAGTATAAAAATTTCAAAAAAAAAACAATAAATAATATAAAAAATAATTTATTAAATTTTAGTGTAAAAAACCATATAAAAAGACGCCATTTTTTTGATTTTCGGCCGTTTTGGTTTCGGCTGTTTTGTTTTTGGCCCTTGTGACCAAGAACCTAATAATCGACCCCAAGGAAACTCTCATCCACCTCTGGTTTAAGTCTTCTTGGTAATTATTCATCAATCGGCAACTTTGCACGCCAACAGGAGAGCTCAATTTCAACAAATAAACTAACGGGTATCTCAATCTGGTCGGAATCAATAACCGACAGTTTTCCTTTTGATATTTTGGTGGATATGAGTGTTTGAGGTATTAGTTCTAAACATTTTGTTGAGGTTGTGTGTAAACCTTGTTTTCATTTCATTCATGAGATAGAGCTGAAATAACATTGAGGCAGTGCTTAGAATATTTGCAAGACTTGTCTATTTGATTAGTCTGCCGCATCCATCTGGAAAACTTGTGTGAGTTTCAACCTAATGACCAAGTAACATGATGAACAGCGGTCTAATATCTTAATTCACCACTAATTTTCGCCTAAAGAACAACATTTGGAAACCCGCCCTCCCATTAAAAAAATCTGGGCCTGCTCTGTTTAAACCCACAAAGCTATTTTATATATATTCGTTTAATTTATGCATTTGAAAACCACAAAAAATTTCTTATGTCGTTGAAATACTTTAAGCCCGTTAATATTTGGTACTGTGTTTAAACAAAATTAGGTTGCTAATCTTTTGAACTTGAAAAGTATTCATTTTAAATTTTGCAAAAAAATGTGAGTTTAAAGACATTCAACTTTGTATATTATTGTTTTTTTTCAAAACATTTTTATCATGCATATTTTGAATTTTTAGAAACTTCAGTATAAATATGCGTATGTCTTGATCAAAGAAGCTCATAAGTTTCATCAAAGTGGTAATTCATTATAATCATTATATTCATATGTTACTTCAAATTTTTACGTTGGCTTTGAATATCCTCTTCGCATTTACTTTTAACTAAGGTAAAAACACAATAACAGGTATTGAAAATAGAAAACATGATGCAAAAAGATACAATTCATCAGATAATAATAGACGAGAAATATTTCAAAGATATTGAATATGTATAAAGAGTATGCAAGCATAAATGTAACAACACTGCTCATTTCAAAAAACTAATGCTTTATTTTCCAACTTAAATAAACACACATTTGCCTGAAAATAAATTACGTTTCAGCTTCAGCATATGTCAAACGGATGCAAGGAAATTAGTCGTCGTTAGATTTCTGAGTCTATGATAAACATTTAATATGTAATATTTTTAAATTTTTATTTTATTTCCAAGTTCAAAAGTTTCAAAAAAGAGTCAGAATATAATTGTATTGAAATATATCGTAGAATAAGTTTAAATTGTTCTGTGCTTTAAAAGAAAATTTAGGGGCATTAGGAAAAATGCCGTTATTATATAAGCTAAATATAATTTAAACAATCAAACCTTTTATTCCAGAATTCAAATTTATATCATCTTTATTCTTAAATATTTATTTAAAGTTTTGGTTTTATTTATCAAGATTGCTTCGAATGTTGGTAATGTTTTCACATTTTCCAAATTTTTTTTGTTAAGTTTAAAAGAATAATTCAACATATTAAACTAATATACTTAAAAAATTGCACAATTGTTTATTCCAAAATTGTCTTAATAATCCAATCAACAAGTCAATGGGATGGATGCATAATTTGTCTAAGTTTTTTTCTCTTTTGGGCCAAAGAAACTCTCATATGATTAATCACTTCAAATCTGTTTCTGGATTTGGTTTCAATGGTAAGTAGCTTGGAAAACCCTTGCTCACACTCATATGTAGTGGCAAATCCAAAAAGAACTTTCAGAGCCATTGTGCAACATCCAGGTAGGACTGTCCCATTTCAAGAGAAAAATCGCTACAAGAAAGCTAAGCGTTGACGGCTAGTTGGTTGATGCTCATGCACAGTCACTGGACGTTAGTTCAAACCTCATAGTTTGAACACCAAGCTGGAACTGATGAGGATTCAATAGCCGAACCCGGTCTTTCACACAGTGTACGCTTAGTGATGATGATCAAATAGAAGAGAACTTACAATTTCTAGTTATAGCTAACACCTTGTATGCACAATTATAATAATAAGTATACTATTCTCATTAATACAAATTTTTCAGTAGTATGTCGGCATTATAACCTGGATTAAAAATAAAACTCACAACTTTTTTTTGCAACAATAAAATTTTCTTTTACCCAGCGTGTCCCCAATTTATCATCGAGAATGACAATATTGATTCAATTAAAGATTTATATATAGCAATATTTTTGTGTATACAGGTAGAAAATTTATATTACGAAAAAGTAAAAGCGTAAGATTTATTTTTCTAGTTATAGAATAAATTTGTAGTTTCCAAGAAAGTTTTTCATCTAAAATTATTCCAAAAGAATCAAAAGCACTTTTCAAACTAAGAACACGCCAATACAGTCTTCATTGAAATTCCAAGAAGTAACTATTCCTTTTACAAGAACTGCATGAAGATTTTCTAGTGAATTGTACTTTCTTGAAGCCATACTGTGAAGAGGAAAACAATTTATTATATTCTAAATAGTTATAAAGATATCTATATAAAATTTTCTCAAAACTTTTGAAATTTCTGGTAAAACTGAAATACGCCTATAATTTTTCATATACAGCCTTTTTTGAAAATTGGTATAATTTTTGAAGTTTTAAAGATAACAGGGTAAATACCATGTACTAAACTTTTATTGAAAATATGTGCCAAAAGTACAGAGATGACAGGGGTTAAATACTTAATTAATTTAGATGTATGCCCATATACATCTAGACAATTGCTATTTTTAAGTGAATTAATACTTATAAGACGATCGTTCAGTGAAATTTCTCTAAAATCAAAGACTGAGTCATAAGAAGTAATAAAGGTTACGTTGTATTTTTTTGAATCGACAAAAGTTTGAAGTTTTGCTCTAAAAAAAAGAATCAAACACAAACGACAAAGATTGTTCTGAATTCAATGTTATTTTTAATTTCTATTTTCCTTTCATTATTTTGATTTTTATAAGAGTTAATTTCTTTCCATATTAATTTGCCATTAGGTCGGTTATTTAGCATGAAATTGCGATAAAACTTTTGCTTTGCCAACTAAATGCATTTCTTACAATATTTATTTATATAATCGAATTTATTTTTAATTCAAGATAATTTTTATTTGTTTTGTTTATAATCATTTATTGTAGAGTTTATCTTTATATTTGACCATATTAAATAGATCATCCATTTGCTTTTATTATGTTTGTATTTATTTGGTTTATAGATCACTGAAGTATAGTTGAGTATTGCATCATTTAAGAAAGATAGGAAATTTTTAGAAGAATCAAGAGGCAGAAAGTTGAGAGTTGATAACATTATTACAAGTTTCATGTTTTAGAATCGAATAAAGCCGACTGATAGAAGTTTTGATGAAATTGTGATTGAAAACCTTTATACTCTAATGAAATAAAAATTGATAAATGGTCTGATAAAGAAGAAAAAATGGTACTAGAATGACAATATTTCAAATCAGTATAAGAATGTTATCAAGTTGAGTATTAGAGACAGGTCTTGTTATTAAATTTATCATTGAGAAAAAAACAATACGAAGTCAAAAGATCCATAAACGAAGTAAATAAGAGAAACATTCATGTTAAAGTCTCTCCAAAGCAATGTAATTTTATTTTTTTGATTACGTTCAAAAATTTAGTAAATTCCTACAGAAAATCCAAATAATTATTAGCTGTGTAAACTTCATATCTGTAAATGTTGTGTGTGTATGGCACCCTTTTTTTGATCATCAAATTTTGATTGTAAAAAGATCAAAATTTCTACAAGTTATATCTAAATATTGAATTTTGTAGCTCACACTCTTGATGGCAATGAAAGGAAAGAATAATAATCTTCAAAAATCAAGTTACTTTTCTCAGAATTAATCGGAAGCCATTTCTCTTGTAAAGCAATCACATGAAAAAACTTATCGTTATTAAAATTCAAGTGCTTCAATAAGCAATAAAAACTGTAGAATTCATAGATTTTCATTATATTACTGTCCATGAAGTAAATAACGATAATTTCCGTATTCCAGAGTTTTAATCGGTTCACCCATGTTAATAAATGAGTGGCAATCTTTATTGAAAAATTGTTTAATACAACTATCACTTTTAAATTTCAAGCATTTAAGTTTGTTTACAGTAGCACATTTATCAAAGCTGTGTTCATCTGAAGAACATATTTTACTAAAGTTGAATGGCTGTAATCTATACAAATTAGACCATATTTTACGTTGGGAAAAAATATAACAACTTGAAAAGAGAGAGAGGTCCCAAAATATTATGTTTTATGAGACACCTCTTTAAAATATTTTTCATTCAAAGTAATTATTAAATTAAAACATTCAGTTTTCCATTTTGATGCAAACTTAACAATCTTAAATATTTAACCATTTACACATTAATAAGAAATAGCCAGACTTTCCAGTGTATTTAATTTGATATTTTCTCTAATTGCTAGGTGTTTGAATTGAAATATAAAAATAGGAAGACAACTTGATAAAAATTATTGTTTATTTGAAAAGGGATAGAGAAGCAATTTTTATTAATCATACGTTGTTAAAAAAAGAATTAATATATTTCCTAATCTAACCTTATTAAAAATAGATATTTAGGTTAATAGTTAGAGTTAGATAATGTCATTTTTGAAATATATTTTGAAAAACTTAAACTCTTTAATTTTGATGGTTCCAGCAATTTAGTAAAAACAAAGAAGAGCTTTATTCGAATCCACTAAATTTTTAATTTTTAGCAGGTAATGTAGGAGCCAACAAAATTAATAAGTTTCAGTTTTTGAAATATATTTAAAAAATGACATTATCTAATCGTAACCACAAGCTTTAAATTCTCTTTAACAGTTATTAGCTGTGATGCAAAATTTATTGAAATATTTAATCGAAAAAAATAAATGCTGATTTTTGTTATATCAAACTCTCTAAAAATTTGAAATTTAAATATATATAAAGTGTTAGTTAACTACTATACACTATAAGGTAAAGGTACCTAGGGTGTTTTCATCGAGAAGGCACAATTGCGCAGCTTATATCGTACTATGAGGAAAGCAGGCTTGATGCGGGATCGAACCCAAGACCTTGAGTTATCGAATCCAGCATCCAACCAACCCTACTCATGCCCCATATACACTATATTATATATATAATATATAAACTAATCAGTAAACACTAAACACACATTAACACAACACATACTGTGTTTCTACCACTATTAATAAATATAATACAAAAAACAAAGATATACTTTGAAATTAAAAAGGTTTAATAAGACTAAACTAATTTTATTAAAAATAAAAAATTCCTGAATTCTAGAATGTTTCTTCTGGAGGTTTCGTAAATATGGTGCATGATGCACCACAGATGCGAGATATTTTTCAAAGTCAAAACTATAGTTCATAAGAATTCTTCTTTGTTGTCTTTGCCAACAATGGTCTAAACTTGTTTAAATGGTAATGGTACCGTAGGGTATTTTCATGGAAAAGGCCAATTACGCCGCTTGTATCGAACTATGAGGAAAGCAGGCTTGATGCGGGTTCGAACCCAAGACTTTGAATTATCGAATCCAGCATCTAACCAACCATACTCATGCCCCTCTCATTACTTGAATAATGAATAGAAGATAAATAAAATTAAATATACGACATAATCATTAAATTTTAACTTATTACTCCAACAAATTCTAGATTTCTATTTTTTTTTAGCTTTTCACGGGAAATAAATGCCATCGAAATTGCTCTATTCAAAAAATAATTCGCAAATTCGGTAAATCATTAACAAATGTGTTAGTTGCGATGAAATAAAATTAATACTTTCTATCACTTCATTTTTGAAATTTTGATAAAATTTTACAAAACTTAACATATCAAGTTAGATGTTCTATAATCAGTTATTAATAAAAATTGTATAAAAATTTCATAAGATTAATCCTTATTTTGCTCTGATGCAGGAAGTTTGAACGAAAATGACGAAATATATCTCCAGGATATGGCAAAGTATAACGCTTCACTGAGGGAAGATATGCTTGAATATGAAAGATATTTTCAACTAGAAGAGAAAAATCTATTAAATGAAAGAAAATACAATTCTTACTCAGGATACTTGAAAACAATGAAAGTTGCTTGTAATCTGGTAATTTTTGGCTTTCATTTTCTTTGCCTTATACTTTATGTTGAGTTTGGCTAATATTGCGTGCAATATTTCGAGAAAAAAACAAAATATTTATTTTCATATATCTACTAAATGAATATTATTGATTTTATTGTAGATTTTTCTAATTTATTAGGAAATCGACTTCTATTGAGAGGAAAGTAGTTTTGAGGATAATGGTTATTCATATGGCCTGTCTTAAATAGCCCTATGCATTTCTTCCTACATGGATCATTTTTATTATTTTAGCTTAGGGATCCAGCCTTTTTAAGTACAATAATATTCCATATTTTAAATTTAAGCCCAAAAAGATTTCACATCACAAAAAGTGTTACGTTTCAAGAGCAAGACCACATCTGCTGTTTAGACCTGCGAATATAGAAGTCCTAAATTTTCACCCTTTCATCGTTCTCTTGAAAAATTTTGCAAATGATGAAGAGATTGATCAAGTTATCAAAATTGCTTCCTTACGCGTAATTATTCTTTCCCATTTCACTCATTTCTATTAAACATTTTAAGTGAGTATAATCCTTATATCTATATCCATATAATAATAATTATACTCTATATCAGTAGTAGTAGTAGTTTATTTTAAAAAATTTTGTACACATGACATATAGTAGTGAAAAAAAGATATGCACAGAAAATTAATAGCTTCTGAAATTTTTGACCCCGCAGAAGTTTCCGACACTCTATATCAGGGGTGCGTAATTGCACCTCTTGGAGCAGCACTAGTCTCTCAGTAAAGCAATGTGGCTTATATTTGATGCAATATTTTTTCCATGCTTAAAATTTATAAATGTTAATATCTTTTGAATGTTTAAAAAAAAAATTTTATCTTATATCCTTTAATCAGAAAGATTATAAAGTTAAATTGTAGTACTTTTATTATTTCATGAAATTTTATATTGTCATTGAAAAACTGATGAATGTATTTCGTTTCTTTTCTCTCACAATAATATATTTTTTTGTATCTAAAGACATTTAATATTTGATTGAAAAAATTATCATTTTGTAATCAACATAAATAAATCACAAGGGTGAGGGGTTTCTTATCGACTGACCTGAATTCATATAAAAGTAGATTTATCAAAAAAATTATAAGTATGTTGTCTCATTTAAATTTTTAAGCTTTGACGTCGATGATCTAATTTTTACATAAACTAATGTTAACTTCAAGGCTATCAAGTCTTAAGAGAATGTATGATGTTTTGGCCAAAAGACGTTTTAGCCTGGATGGTTTGTCAACGGATGTTTTCGCCAGCAGACTTTTCAGGGTAGTATCGTTTGGCCAAATATAGTTTTGGACTAGTGTGTTTGTTATCTAGTTATTGAAGTATATCATGCAATCCATAACTAACTAACAAACAAATTAAAACACTAAAAGTGTAAATTATGCAAACCAAAACTAAGATAACTATATATTTTTCTCATCAGTAGTCAATAAATCTTAATTTGTACATACATTAGAGTTGTTTTCATATCATGTAAGTAATATATCAAATATTCAAAAACCAGGTAACAAGTTAAATTTTATTCGAAAAACATATTTGGCCCAAAGGTCTACAAGGGACAAGTTAAAACACGTCCAAAACCATATTTGGCTTAAAGATCCTACCTTGGAAAATGTGCGGCCGAAAACGTATGTGACCAAACGATCCAAGTCTAAATTTTGGTTGAGAAAAGTCGGTCCACTTTCTTAGGATTAATAGCCCGTTTTCGTTTTCTTTCCAATTTCATACATTAATTTGGACAAATTTCATTTCTTGGGTTACCAGTGTCACACTGCTCCTCAAATGTTTAGAACATCATGTACACGACTATCTTCGCTAACTAAACCGGGAAATATAAATTAATTTTACTATATTTTTTTTTAACTAATTTCCAATATAATCCCATTTTAATAAAGGTAGATTATGAAATACGGAGCCAGCATGCTTTGAGTGATACATATGACACCAAAATTTCATTAAAAATGAATACATTTTGATTCCAAACTTTTAAGTTAGAAAGATCTAGAGTAGTGGATCCAGAAAATGCTTCTGAAATAACGGCTTCCTACAGAACAAGTCAAAGGTTATAGACTTATTTCATTTTCTGTTTTCATTAGTTTTAAGTATAAATACTTTCCTAGTGCTTGGGCTTCGGATGGCGAAGATGAGGTTGTTGCTCGCTTATCCAAAAGGATAGAAGATCAAACGGGGTTGAATGTCAAATATGCAGAAATACAGCAAGTATGAACGTAGAAAAAATACTTAAAAATGCTATTGAAAAAATGTTTAGATGACGAATTATGGAGTAAGTGGTTATTACGCTCCACACTTTGATTTCCATCAAGTAACACGTGTTTTACTCTTATAAATAAAATTGAATGATTTCTCCATCCTCTTTCATTCTCAAGGAAGGAGACAAGAAAGTGGAAGAAGACATTGTGCTAGGTCCACGAATAGCAACCTTCCTTTTATACGTAACGAGAAAGTTATTCAACAAATTTTTTACACAATCGTATGTCTTTTCAAATATAAATGTAGTAGTCAATGTAAAACTAAAATTTAAATACATTTGACTTTAAAGCCTTCATTCTTCTGCAGTCAGAGCTGATCGAAAAAATTCTGGTCCCTACCGAACTAAAATTTGATAAATATAAATTAATGATTGATGAAAATACTATTCTCTATTTATCTAGAATACATAAAAACTATGTTTTTTGCACAATTATAACATTATATTAAGTAAGTTTACAAAACATTGTGATGTCATAATAATATTAAGCCTTTGAAGATCAGAATTTTGTAGGTCAATATCTATAGCTTTCTTTTCCAAGTTATCTTATATATTTAAAGGAAACAATTTTCATTATTTGGGAAACTGGCGTCGCATAACACTCCTTTCCGAAAGGTTCATTTCCTAATTATTTTGATGGAATCTACACATTATATTTGCTGACAGAGAGAAAAATGAATTTTATTTGAAAACGGGTATCAGTTGTAGCGGTAAAGAAATTTATTGTACTTATTAATTACGCAAATTGATTTAAATTTTGTGCGTGTTTCTAAACTTCACCCTTGATTGTGTGAATTTAAAAGCACTCTTTTCTTTATGATTTTTAGACGTTAAGCAGCCATCTATTCGTATTCAACTAGATAACGGTTAATCACGCATTTTTATTGGATTTAAGAATGAAAGTTTTTCAATTTTTATAATGAAAATTCATTATACAAATATTTTTGAGATGAGCTGTCACATTTAGATCAATTTTTTGACAGGTTTGATTGATTTTCATAAAAAATGAATATCACCACTGAATTCAGCATATTTGAAAATGGATATACATGTGTAAAAAACTTTATATACTTATTTAAATAAAAAGTTCCTTTTTGAGATGAGCTGTCAAATATAAATCAATTTTTTGACAGATTTGATTGATTTTGATAAAAAATGGACATCACCACTGAATTCAGCATAATTGAAATATATATGTAACATTAAAAATATTTATAAAAACTTATTAATATCTGAGAAAATAGGGGGGGGGGCACTTTACGCTTATACAAATTGCAATCTTAAAAAACATACTCTTTAAGACTAATAAAAATAAATAAATTTGATTAATAGATAATATTTCTAAGCTCATAAAAATTTCTATAATTAGATCTTAAATTGGAATATTGAAGTAAAGGTAATATCGGTATAAATAAATACCGAAAAAAGTGAGTTTCGTTTTAACAAGAAATATAAAAACAAGAAGCTTTCAAAAGAAGATTTCTTAAAGAATCCCTACTGCACCAATCAATTTTTGATCTTCAATCAATGATCCACCATTTATCTATGTAAATATAATGAATTTTAAATTCCCCATCAACAGTTCTACACATTACAGAACAAGCATAACCCTTAGTTAAAAATAAAGCATACGATTTTAATTTCTTGGCACATGGATGAATGGGCGATCTATTGAGGGTGTTCAAACAAAATATTTTATAAACTTTTTTACTGTAGATGAGTGACGTGCTTGACGGAGGTTATACAGCATTTCCAAATCTCAAAATCTTGGTAAAGCCAGAAAAAGTAAACATTTCTATGATTGAAAAACAAAATAATATTTTTTCTGTTTCGAAGGGAACAGCAATATTCTGGTACAACATGAAGAGGGATCTAACACCTGATGATAATTTGATACACACTGCATGTCCTGTTGTTATAGGAAACAAATGGGGTAAAGACATTTTAATCACGAAACTAAGCCTCGTTTACCATATTTTAGTTTCATTGTTTAGATCTCTGTATTATGCAATATTTTGAAAAAATTATAAAAATTTATCCTTTTAAAGGTAACTTAGTAATTAACTCTATACTTCACTGTGTAGACAAACTAATTTTTAAATTAAAGAAATATTTTTATCCAATTAACTCTCCCTAAACTTCAAAACTCAAGCCTTGTTATAAGGATAGAAATTGGGCTTTTAGAGAGTTTTATACATAATATGTTGGCATAGATATTTTAAGTAATTCTTTTTTTGTATCTGGAAGATGAAATTAATCAAATTAATTTATCCAAAAAATTTCTGAATTTTTTTAACTTTTCTCAAAGATACGTTCTCAATCTCAGTTTAATGTTTTGTACTTATCTTAATAAATGACAGCTTTACTTTAAAATTATCCCATTTTTCATTTCAATGATTGAATGAAATCATGTTTTTTAAGTTATCAATAAATGGATACGAGCAAGAGGAAATGAGCATTCTAGAAGATGCCGAATCAGCCCAAGATATAATGATGACTTAAAGTTAATGTTGCAGATTGAAAGCTAAAATGTTTGTTTTCTTAAAAATCACTAGGTTGATCTTAGTTGAAAATAGTTCTTTAATTTATAAACAGATATTGTAATATTTATATTATAAATTTTTTTAAAATAAATATTTTTTGTATATTTTTCATTTTTTTTTAATAAATTCTGTTTCTGTTTAGCATATAAAACCAAAACATAGAATATGAAATGCCTTCCTCGCAGAACAAGTAAAATATTACAATTCTCCAAAAAAAATGGATCTTTACGAGTACAAGTAAGTATAAACAAAAAAACGATTTTATTGAATTTTTTACCGCACTAGTTATAAAAAGAATTTCTTAACGATTTTTCTAAATCACGTAAAGATTTTTTTGAAGAATTCGGTTTTATGTTTCGGCATGTTAAGTCAAAATTTCTTAATTAAAATTTTATTTACATACTAAAAATTAACTAAATGAATCTTTACGTTATATTTAAGATATGTCACATTCGTTTAAATTAACCTAAAAGAATTTTAATGTATAAACATTTTGAATTATCAAAATTTAGAATAAAATATACAAAATGAAGATATGCAAAACATTTAAATGCATGATTTTACTTTTATTTATTTTTAATATTGAGTGAATGCAGTAGTATATTTGATTATCTAGCTAATGCTCTAGTTTTTTCAATTTGCAATAAAAACTACTCCTGTAAGGAAAGTGTTTTAGATCTATTAATAACGAACTCTGCCACCGAGATCTTAAGTGTATCTATCTTGCCGCAACTTAGTGGCAGCGAC
This sequence comes from Nectonema munidae, assembly GCA_030549495.1. Classification (NCBI taxonomy): domain Eukaryota; kingdom Metazoa; phylum Nematomorpha; class Nectonematoida; family Nectonematidae; genus Nectonema; species Nectonema munidae. The sequence goes on along the minus strand of JAUIRK010000292.1, from coordinate 163,892 downwards.
CATTACCCACTAACGTTTGAAATTATCTCCAATACTGAAATCATTCTTCCGTTGCAAAGTAACTCAACGTACGAAAGGCAACTACGTTAATATGAAAAGAGAGTTATCATCTGTTCAATGGGATTCCCACAATTAAATAGTTTTATGGATTTTTATATATCCTTTATGGATATTCTGAATCAAACAATTGCACAAAACATCCCTTCGCAAACACAGGAAGAAACGCAGCCTATACCTGAATCCCGTTACTCTATATTTATATAAAAAGAAGTGTATTCTATATAAAAAGTATAGAAAGTATAGAGATCCTATTTTATGGTCTGCATTTAGGAGAACCCCAAATCCATTAAGGTTTGAGACAAGAAAAGCAAAAAGGTCCTTTGAAAAAGATATTTCGTTTAACATAAAGAACAAACCTAAGAGGTTCTGGAGCTACTTGAATTCACTTAAGATAAAAAAAACCTCAATTACTGTCTTTTAACAGATCTTAACGGGGATTTACTAGAAACTAATACCGAAAAAGCTGAAATTTTTAAGCATTATTTTTCAACTTTCTGTTCAAGCACCACAAGTCTTAACGATATTGCTACCATATTAGAAAAGAGTTTAACTGTTGACGTTCTTTACTTTGATTTTAGTAAAGCTTTTGATAAAGTACCCCACAACTATTTACTCAAAAAACTAGAAGCGTATGGCATAAATACTAAAGTTTTAAAATGAATTGAATTTTTTTTAAAGAATAGAACACAACAAGATTCTGTCAATGGACAGCTATCAAGTTTAACCGATGTAACAAGTGGTGTTATCCAAGGATCTTTGTTATTCAATTTACACATAAACGGCTTAAAAGTTCAAAGATTTGTAACCAAAAAATAAAAAGCACTTGAAAATCTAGATTATAAGGAAAGACTACATAAATTACCTCTGCCATCTTTAACATAGAGGTACAAACAACGAATGATAAGATCACAGTATTCAATATAAACAACAAATGCATGGACGTAAACTCTACTGTTTTACCTGCTTTTTCTCTGAGAAATTGAAGAAACCATGGAAAAAAATTTATGAAAAGGAGATGAACAAAACGTTTTCTCAAGGCCTCATTTTCGAATAGAATTATAAACAATCTTCAAATCCTCCTTCATTTTTATTGGAAAGACATGATTTTTACTTTTGATTAATCGAACTCCTTACTTTATGTTTTCTATTTAATTTAAATTTTCAACAGTTCATCTTTTTTCAATCAATGAAAACATCATTGATTGAAAGTAAGTGGATTTGAAAGGATCGGTGTATTAGTCTACTCAATTAATGTCGCCAACAATTTCTGTCTTTATTAATTCTATTTATCGACTCAAAAACACTGATGAAGGTTTTTTATTTTATAAATTTTTTGATAAATGAATATTGTTATTCAATGATCTATGCTGAATATTAAAAGTTTTTGCTGTACTGAGTCCGCAAAATCCATTAGAAGAATGACTGTTTGGAAAACTTTCACAATGATTGAAAAATCTTATAAATTGACGTTTCTCCACACTTTAAATTTTGAGGGTGAAGAATTGAGAAAAGTTTTTTTGGAACATTTTGTTAACATATCCTTATGCAGCAGTTTCCCAGCATTTGGAGTCACAGCCTTCTTCGTGTAAAGCGTGGAAAATTTGTTAAGAAATAATTAATTAATTAATTAAGTTGTTTGTGGCGTTCGCACCCATACTTTCGGATATCGTGGCCCGCCCGGAATGCTGAGTCCAAGTCTACCTGGACTTTCCATCTCACTAAACGCCTACCGGCCCTTGTTACAAAAGAATAGCTATACCTTGTTATATATATTATTTTACAAGAATTTATGTTACAATATATAAATACATCTGAGTGAACGATACTATCCTAACACGAACGCTCCCAATTTGGGAAACAAACTTATTGTCTAGTGATAGCTTAATTACTAACCACGTAGAATCGGGTCGCTAGAGCACTACCTAACCGTAAAAACCTTTGAATTCTTCAGAGGAAGAAAACCAGGGTAAAAAACCGGCACGACGGAATGTATCTTGTTCCTAAATAAAAGAATATGATTATAAAAGGTATATGCTACAAAAATAGAAGCGTTAGAAGGCATGCAATATCTTATATATTATTAATAAATAATAGTTAATACATGTTATAGCGGTTAAGAAAGATATACATAATTTAAGGCATGCTAGGTTAGGAAAAATCTACCCCTGGAATTTGACTCCATCCCTAAATGTTGTCCCTAGGATATATGTTTTAAAATTGGAATGTTTAAACGGTCCTACAAGCGGACTCCTATAGAGGCCAGATTACGGACTATGCCTAACCAAGCTCGTAACATGAAACTGTTTTGGGACTTATACCTTGTGCCAATCCTAAATTTAAGTAGGCGGATCTAGAACTTAGAAAAAAAACAACTATATCGCAGAACGCAGAATTCCCTATTGCTTGGGGGCTATTGTATATGGGTAGTCACCTATGATAACTTTTCTCTTTTTTTTTTTAGCATATACTCCCAAGAACGCTTCAGTCTGGGTTTGCATGAGCTTCCAAGCTTGACATAATTGTGGGCAATGCTTGTGTGTCCTTAATTTTTCGATAAACTTTTTATTTAATTTCTCCAAACTTTTCTGGAACCAAGAAAAGGAGGTCCGGCTATGAGCAATAGTGAAGGGTTGCCATAAACAGTCCTAAAAAGTTTATACACGAGGTCGTCTATTTGTTGGTCCAAGTTGAGGGAAGGCATCCCAAGATGGAGTGTCCATAAGTCAATTTCGGCATTGTGAGGATTTTAATGACCTTGCTTACCACCGTGGAATTGACCCAAGGTCTTTAAGACATCCATATAGCGCTAGATCCTTCTTCCCCACTTTTTTTTTACCTTCTCGTGAGCTTCACGATGAAAACTAAATCCTTCATCCCAATTGATTCCTAGATATTTTAGGTGGCGAACTCGGGGAATATTCCCTATAGTTGGCGGGTTATTTTTGGGATAATTAGCGCCAAAGATGATGAACTTGCATTTAGAGTAATTCACCTTAAGTTTCCATCCAGTGAAATACCCCCCTAATATGGTATCCTTTTTTAAAGCCAAACTGTTCTTCAGGGATAATCGCATGTTCCTTGCAACAAGCATCGAGTACTCCAAAAATTAATTTGTCATACACTTTGCTCAGGCAAGGGAGAAGACTGATAGGCCGTAGGTCACTCGGTTTGCCGCTCTTCTTGCCAGCCTTTGGCACACAAATAAGTATAGCCCTTTTATAGCAGTCTGGGTAAAACCCATCTTTTATAAAAGAGTTATATATTGCCAGCAAGACGTCCCTAAACCTAGGGAGAAGATTTTTGATGAATAGATTACTAACTTCATCCCATCCCGCCGCTTTCCTAGCTTTAAGCTTTTTAATGATTTGAACCAGGTCCTCTAGGATGAAGTTAGTGTCGTTCGTCGCAGGTAAACGCCTAAAAAACTCAATTTCAGAATTAAAATTTTTCGGACCTGGATTTGTCCTATACACATCTTCGTAATAATCAGCAAGCAGTGCACATTTATCTTCCGCCTCAATGGCTGTTTGGTTATTCCAAGTGACCGACGTTGGACCTTTGCAGCCAGGCTTCAGCCCTCTAACCAGGTTCCAGAACTTCGAAGAGCCCTGTAGCAGGTTAGAGGCTTTTGTGATGCGTGTAACTTTCCTAGATGTGGTTTCGCTGAGCTTTTTCCTAATGAGTTTTTGTAATCGATTGATGAGATTCTTTGTCTCGGCGTCCCTAGTGTGAAAGTATTTTCTATAGAGAGCTCGTTTTTCTTTGATGAGTAAAGGACATTCTTCCGAATTGGATTTTCGTATTTTCTAACCTCCTTCAAGGGAACTGCCTCTCGTGCCGCAGAGAGAATAGCATCGTTAACACACTCCGCGAGTTCCTCAGGAGGTTTTACTCCTATGCACATCATGACCCGCGGGGCTGAATCTGATAAACGCATACGAATCCTCTACCAACTTGAGTACGTCGGTGCTTAATTGTTTTGCTTAGTTTAATTGATATAACAAGTGGTATTATCTAAGGTAGTGTGCTTGGACCTTTGTTATTCAATTTATACATAAACGACTTGCCCTCCAAAATTGATTCTCATTTGAAACTATATGCAGACAATCTTATGCGCTTCAACTAACACATCTCAAAAGACTTTACAAACTGATATCTTTTCTCTGTACGAATGGTGCAACACTTGGGGTATGGATCTCAACTTCTCTAAATGTAACCACCTTCAAATTGGCTCAAAGAATAAGGCCAGCTATTACATAGCTGGCTTTGATATAAAAAGAGTTAACTTTAATAGCGATTTTGCGATCACTATCGACAAAACTTTGCGTTTTGAACCTCATTTTTCAAAAGCTATTTCAAAGGCTTATTCGATATTTTTCAAGTCTTTAGACACTTGACTGTATAATTTTTACCCTTGATTAATCGAACTCCTTTCTTTTGTACTATCAATTTATACGACTAACCCTGGATTAATTCACATTTTCATTCTTTTCAAACGGTGTGATCATCACAAGCGTATACTTAGCTTTTATTTTCGCTAAATAAATTATGTTAACCTTAATAATATTAAAAATGGTTTTTTATTAAAAAAGAAAAGATTCCCAGACGTCTTCTTAAAACATACCAAACTATTTGGAAATTGAAGATCGCCACGAGCACATCTGTAGAAAAAATAATTTACATAAGGACACTTATGTTAGTATCATTAAAAACTATAACACCTATAACTTAGTTCTATCTTTGCATAAGGATTCTTTCAAGAAAATATGCAAAGCCATTTTTGCACCACTTTTCTTGGATATTCAAATTTTCATACCTAAAATAAAGTGTTATAATAATTGTAAAAGAACACCTCATTTAACCCAGACCTAAATTTAATAAAAAATTGTTAAATTGATAATTATAATTGCATATCAAAAAGTCATTTTAATAGTTTTGATTTATATGATCTACCGATTTTTAAGGATATAAAATTAAATTTCAATAGGAAAAAATTTTTAAAATTTTCATCTGATTATCGTCTTTATATAGATATGGAATAGAAGCAAGAGTTTGAAGTATAACATCGATGCTTACTTCTTTGTCTCATCAGAGAAATATAACAGGGGGTGGTATCTGTAATTTCTATAGAGCTACTTTTGGCTTGGTATATAGAAATTCATTTATTTGCAATAGGTAGAATTCTACTGATTGAAACATTTCTCGACTATATAAATAATGATCTTTTTCTTGTAGCGGGGTATTTTAATATAAATCTCTTAAACGTTAACCAAGATACACAAACATGAGTTTCTTGGTTTAATGTTTAGTCACAGATTATACCCAACTATTAGCAAATCTACCCATCTTTCTATAAATATACTTTATTTTGTAGTTTGATAGATAATATTTTCTCAACATTTTTAATATACTCACAGATATTAGTGACAATTACCCACATTTTTTGCTTTTATTTTTTTTTATTATTTATTAGGGGGCGTGTGTAGGGTTGGTTAGGTACTGGGTTTCTATAACTCAAGGTCTTGGGATCGATACCGTATCAAGTCAACCTTCTCATAGAAAGAAAGATTTATTTGATATCGCATTATCCAGCAACAAGCAGACTACAAGATAACATCAATTTTATATACACAAATTAAAACAAACGTAATTTATAATAAACATTAAAATTGACAATGAGATAACAAGTACTTCAAAAGGTTTATATAAAATCCGCTTGGGGAAGTACCTATAATAATTAACAAAATTTTAAATACAATTCAAACGAAAAGGATAATATATCAATTATGTATAAGACATCCAAAATATGCGCACAATTAAACAAAGAAAATGCAAAAAGAAAATTAAAAAAAAAGATTTAGTTTTAGATATATTAAATTAAAAATGGAGAGTAAGTTATCCATGGAAACGAGATCCAAATGAATTGCCTTATAATAGAGAAGCTCTCAAACGTTTAAAATCGACCGAAAAGAGTAAATTAGTCTTAAGTTATTGCAAAGCTTATAATGAAGAAATTTTAAATTTTCCCAATTGTACGTCAAATACATTCATGATAAAAATCACATGGGTGTTTTAACTACTGCTTCCAAAGTTAGGTCTAAATATTGGATCTTAAACTTTAATAAATTAGCAAAAGTTATTAGATTCAAGTGTATGACGTGTAAAGCTCTAGACAAAGTAGTCTGCAAGCAAAAAATGGCTTCTTTACCTAAAGAAAGACTTCGCCCATCTTTACCATTTGAATATATTGCATTGGATCTATTTGGACCAATATTAATAAAGGAGAAAAGACGTAAAACAAGATCAATGCAAACCATAAGTAATAAGGGTTACGGATTAATTATAAATTGTTTAGCAAAACGTGCTGTTTATTTAGATATATGAACAGGGTACGATACATGTCCTTTTATAAGAGCTTTCAAACGATTCATTTCTTTTACCCAAAAAGTGTTATTCAGATAGAGGCACGCAGTTAATGAAGGGTAAATAATTATTAGAAGACGCATTGAAAAAATATAACAATTTTGAAGACATAGAAATTGTCCGTGGTTCTGAAATTTTTTAAAGAGGAATAAAAATTTTTATATAATTAAACAATTTTTTGAAATTATAAAAATCTATTTTTAAAACGAAAATATATCGGTGCTTCAATGTTGTTAGATTTTACCGCTCAGCTTAACAGTTCAAGATCAGAAGTTCAATCTCCAAGGCTTCCGAATCCTAAAACAGAATCATAAAACTTGATTAACCAGCTTCAAACATAATGCAATCTTATACAGCTGAATTTGCATTGATATTCAACCAACCAACGGAAATATTTATCTATTAATTTTAATTTTATTTTTTGGTTAGATAAATCATTTTATTTCAAAAACAAACAAATATACAATGCGAGATTAAAAATGAATATTAATTGGTCTAAAAAGGCTGTAGTTAATTAAAATAAAATTTAAAAAGTTGTATTTGTTACTAATATTTATCTATTAATTTTAATTTTATTTTTTGGTTAGATAAATCATTTTATTTCAAAAACAAACAAATATACAATGCGAGATTAAAAATGAATATTAATTGGTCTAAAAAGGCTGTAGTTAATTAAAATAAAATTTAAAAAGTTGTATTTGCTACTAATATTTTTAAATTTTGTAAGTCAAAATTCTATTTCTTTGATTTGAAAAAATAATTATTTTTTTAACTAAAATTAATACTATACATAAAATGTAAGAATACTCTAGTTTTTAACTTATTTTAAATTGTAAAATTAATTTTAATTTAGTTCTTTTATATATGTTAAAATATTTATTTTCTAATGATTCATTAACAGATTATCCTTACCGTGTTGTCAGGCATATTTTATCAAAAATCCGTAAACTTGCTTCAAAAAATCCGTTGAAATTCGTAGACACAAATTTTTGTGTGGTCCGAAGCTCTTCATTTTTTTCATGTCATTTTTTTCATATCTCTCAGTAATAGTATCATAAAATTTTTTAAGTATGGTGCCTTTTTAGATATAGTGAATCACTAAAAACTATATTTTATTCTAAAATTAACATAAGAACAACAAACAAAATAAAAACTGAATTTAACTATAGAAAAATGAAAACACAATAATTATAAAAAAAGTAACAAAAAAAAAGATGAAAAAATATATTACACGCCCTTGATTGCTTCAAATATAGCATCACTTAGTGGTAACACTTGTAGAATTGATTACACATTCTGGAGGCTGATATTTATAACATCGTTTTCCTGGATCATTGGTTTTGATGTGTAATAGGCCTGAGATGGTATCTAATTCAAGCTGGTTCCTTTTATCAGTTTTTATATTGTTAATCATGCTGTAATGGAAAAAACATAAGATATAGAAAATAAAAAACGGATTTGAAGTAATTCCATACCTGAAGAGGCGTTCACAATCGGTATTTGAATGTGGTTATACTAATAATGCCATCATCAGTCTGTATAAATGTTGAAACCTGAATTTTTCATCTGAAGTTTGAACTTTCGCAAGCTTTCCCCAAAAAAGATCAACCTCAAAATTCTCAAAGCCATCAGGAAATTTGAAAAATTGGTAATCTAAAAACTTCATCAATTTCATCAATTTTTACGATATGAGGAAATCTTCCAACTAAAGCATTTACTTAAACTTTTGGCGATGGATGAGCCTGGACAGAGTCTTGCCAATAACTCGGTAAAATTGTCAGAAATGAGAAAAGGTAACTTATGCTCAACTAGCCAGTTGCAAAATATAACTTCTTATTTTACAGCATCATCATTTTCTTTTTTTTCATAAAAAGATTGAAAGCTTTTTTCTGTATTTTCCCTATTTTTTGCATTTTTCATGTGATGAACTGTTTTGGCATGCTTTTCGAGATCCTTAAATCCACCACTTACAACCAACAATTTCTTAGAACCTAAAATACAAAATGCTGAGCCTTCCAAACCACCTTTTTTGAGCCAATCTAATTTCTTATCCCACTCTTTTTTGTAAGATTGATCATATTTTCTCGTTTTAAGTTTTTTTAGGAGAAAAAAACTTGAGAAACAATTATCGGAATCAGACATAGTCTTGAAATTGAAATAAAACCAATTTATTTGTGTAATTTTTTTTTAGTGTGCTTTATATAGAAAATAGTGTCAGCATTAGACCGATGCAATTAAGCCTAATAGTTAGTATTAAAAAAAGTAACCACTAATAAAATTTTGAAAAAATAAAGGATAATAAGCATCTTTTAAATATCAATTAAGAACAAGGATAGGAAGATGAAAATAAAGGATAGCTTCCTCTAATGCTTTTGACATGCGAATGCAAATTAAAAAATTTTACTATACTAACAAAATATACATCCAAAAAATTAATGCATATACGTATCAAATATCAATATAGGTAAAAATTTTATTTGAAAAAGATTATATATAACCTTAACAATAAATATTAAAAGACGTTAAATTGTAATATATTATTGTATCTCGGTCTTCCTATAATCGAACTGTATGAAGCCTTAGAGGTGTCCCTGGATCTAATGTTAACATATTTGTGCTAATGGATAGCTCATTATTTCTTTGTTGACCCGTTAATGCCCTGAATAATCGGACGATTTGTATTAAAAAGAATGTATAAATGCAAACGATCTCATTTTTATAAAGTCGACTATAGTCTACTCAGGTTGTTAACGCGTTAGGTTGGAATCAAACATCCCTGAATCAACAATACTGGGAATCAAAAAGCTGAGAATTAACATACCTGGAACCTAGCTAAGCTTTTAAAATAAAGCATTTTTTATCATAGTTCAAAATTAATTTTATTTTTCAAATATAAAAAGAATTGTTTATAGTTAATAAACTTATATACGAATAAAGCTACACAGTGACAGTAAATAAACGGTATTTAAATTAAAGCTATCAATAAATTTCAGGTATTTTTTTAACGGTTACGACTTCAGGGCTGTCAAGTTTCAGAAATTGTCGTGCGGGTGAAAAATTTTCGTCAAGCCTTTGAGAAAATTCATTTTTTCAGTTTTTTTTCACAAAAAAAAAACAGCCAATAAAAATGCCTTTGAGATGATTAATAGCCAATAAACTTCATATCTATGTACTCAGGCCCATAACCAGAGAAAAATGTCAGTTGGGGGAGGGGTACTCCATTAGCTTAGGATATGGTTAGGTTTCTACATCATTTAGTCACCGTGTTAATACTAGAACGTCCAAAGGGGTCATTTTGACCCTTGAAATATTTTAAACGACAAGAATTTATGTTATTTTTTGTCGATTCAACTTGAAACTCAATTAATTCCTAAAAAAATATATTATTTTTACACAGAGTCACCAATATACCAAAAAACTCTAAAACAAAATAAAAAAAAAATTAAAAAAAGAGGCACTAGGCCCTACAGCAAAATCTAAAAGATCTGTTATAAAAGGTTATTTTTGAGTTCGTGGATAATTTTATTGATTTTTATGTCTTCAAATTAATAACTATGTCTATAAGTTAAAATATCAAATTACATTCCATAAGTCAGAGTAAATGATTGTGCCTGATCGCATTAAAAAAATTAAGTTGAAGTATATTTTTTTCGCAACATAAGTATAATTACAAAGCTAATTGTACCTGATGAAACATGATTTTTAATTAGAAAAAATTAATAATTATTTTTGATTAAAATTCATTGATGATTCAAATTGTATTGATGAGTCGCTTTTTTTGACTGGATAATAAATGAGGTTAGGGGTTAGAAATGAAAGCATTTTGAAACTTCTTCGGAGGTTGCCATTTTAATTATCAGCATACTAGATATGGTCCCCTCCAACTGGAGACGATTTCTCTCTGTCCGCTTTATTGCTTTGATTAAGGGGAATACTCTTTCAGAACCAGCATTTGAAGGTAGAGATAAAATTAGCTTTTGAGTTTTTATAGATATGACCAGATAGTCTCCATCTTATACACGGCAGGTATATTATCTTCTACATACATTACTTTGGCCTCTGTCCAAATATGTTTTGGTATATCTGATTCTTTGAAAGTATGAAAATCTTCAACCTCATTCATCAATCATTTTGTGCCCTCAGATCTTGGAAAGGTAAAAGTTGTGGAAATCTGCAATATTATTTTATAAAAAAATATAAATTTAGTTCTTCTTGACTTGATGCCATTTCTTTTTCATTCATCGACATTCTTTTGACCTGCTAGATAAAATTCAAATAACTTCGGATTTGCCAAATTTATCGTAGAATACAAAAAAGGTGAAAAACTAAAAATAATGTTTAAGTCTAAAAAGAATTATACACTACTTATGCTTAAAATAAAGATAATCAAAAACTTATATTCAATTCAGGAACTAAAGTCTTAAGCTTTTCATTACTAAATTTTAATGTTACAAATTTACTATGGATTACCCGTGTCTATGGTCGATATTGATGTATAAAATTTTTTTATTTCTGCGAGAAATTCATGAAAAATAACCTGAAGTAGTCAATTTTAACAAAATAAACTCTTCATCACTTTGGAAACCTTTTCGCTTCCCACAAGATATTTTTAAAGCTTAAAACCGCTGTGAGTCTCTCTACTTTTATTTGTCAACAGAGGCTCTATTTTCTTGGATTCATTGTTGGGTAGTCTTGCTTTGCTGCTTAAAATTGTCTACAAACTCTGCGATCACACCGTTCTGTCCAAACGAGATTCTTAATGTTTTTATCATGATTAGTAGACGAACTTTAGCGCAATATTGCTAAAAACAAGTCTCGATATAAGGACAAATGGAAAAGTAATCTACTCATCTCACTCTGCAATCAACCACCCCTTACACGTATACAAGGATCAGCGCCTACAATAATAAAGAGCATTAAATTAAAAAACAGGATTTATTCCTAAGCATAATTTTCTGAATCTTATATTTAATATAAATCAAATTGCATTGTATAGTACTTCTATTAAAAAAATTTGACCAGGCAGTTTTTTTGGAAATTATAAATCATTCCCACTTCATACTGCTATTATTTTTATTGTAGCAGTATATTGCTACTACTACTAATGAAATACTGCTACAAATATGTAATATCGCTCTGTTATTTTATAGCAGTGCTGAATCAATTAAATATGATATAGTTTTAACTTCTGCAAACTCTGAAAGTATAAATTCGCAACAAAACAAAAAAAACGTACTCTATCTACTATTGAGGAAAAGATAATAATTGAGATAAGAAAAATAAATAAGCTAATATTAATTTGTAAAGAAAACTTTTTTTAAATTGTGAAAATTTCGTGTAGTATTTAAAATGAATTAGTTTGGAAAGTGCTAATAAATAATTAAAACGGAGAATTTTTTACATTAATGTAGCGCTTTTTCTTGCAGCGCACTTTAGTCCAACAAAATAAAAACTAGTCTAAAAAGAGATTTAAAATTGTTTTCAATTTTTTCCTCTTTATGCGAGTGATTTTGGTCATGCGCGATTTCAACTCAATTTGCGGGTGACTCTCTCTCAATGCAGGTGACTTGACAACCCTGCGACCTCTACTTGTAAAACAGCATCAAACCTTCAATGCGCATAGAATCCCATGGCCGGTCTAATTTTACACTCTTATTGAAAAGCCCCATCATACCCTTACGTTATAGCTTTTCTTTTAAAGCTATAGTGCATCAAATTTCATATTGTTATATGAAAATTTCAATTTCAGGTTACTATGCCTTTATAATTGATTTTATATAAAGCAAAGAAACAGATCAATGGTAATACTATAAACATTCATGCTTATCATTTATTTATACTGATTAAAATGAGTTAAATCTTTGATGCATTCAATAAGGTCATCATCTTCTGAAATAACCACATACTACTAGTCTTAAAATTGATCTGTAATGCAATCCCAAAATTATTTTTGTTACAAAACTTATTACGATTTTCTTAACCATCTACAAGGGGGGGGGGGACCTTTTTTAAAAAAAAAACCCAAAAAAACAAATTTTTTAAAATATTCTTTTCTGAGAACCCAATATTTTTTAAAATTTATTAAAACAAAAAGAAAAAAAAAAACAAACAATTTTTTAAATAATAAAAAATGCATTTTTTTTAAAAAAAATTTTTTTTTAAAAAATTTTTTAAAAAAAAAAAGGGCACCATCTCCATCTTTTTTTTTTTTTTGGTGTTTTTTAATGATGAAAAAAAAAAAAAGGTGAAGAATGGGAAGAAGGAAAAGCATTATCCCAACACCCCCCTTTATAATAAAGGCCCCCCAATTTATCTGAGAGCCAGATGCAGTCATCAAAAGAGCCATGTCTGGCTCGCGAGCCATAGGTTCCTGAATCCCGACCCCTGATCTACAATTTTAAAAATTGTCAAACTTTTGCTAAAAAACGAATTACTTACTATTAATGCAGTAGGGTTGCATGTGACTCCTAGAACATCCTTGAAATGTTATTTTTTGTTCTGATTCTACCTAATTTTATTTCTTTTACTTCACATAAAATTTTATTACAATAAATTTTTGCCTCCAGCTTCATTTGCATTTTATATTACTCATAATAACTCTAACCGTTTTCCATTTATTAAAGTTAGCATTTGTTCAAAAATTTATATGGAATAGCTCTTAGTTAAAAAATAAAATATTTCTATAAAATAAATAGTGATTAACTAAATGAAAAAACGCTAAAATTATTAAACAAAGTTGACAAGTTCTAGGACAGAAATAAAAAAAATAAACTGTAATAAAATTAAAGAGGATAGAACTGCCATGGTAGAATGCTATTGAAACTTGAAACAAACATTTGTACTACAGTAGATGGGTTATGACCTATGGCTCATAGTCCTTGTATTAAACCTAAAGAAGATTGATCAAAGATAGTTGACTTCAACCGAAATGAAAATGTTTGCAAGGATGATGGCTGGATTGGCGTACCTAGTTAGCACAAGTGCCTTCTGAATACGTCCTAGTTTGGGTTTACAAAATTGAAAGAAAAAGACCATGTAATTGAAGCTAAACGATAACATGTGTATAAATCGAATGAATTCAATATGCCGAAAAGCAATAAAACCGAAACAAAACCGAAACACCGGTTTAAAAGAAAAAAATTTCGAGTTATTTTTTTGTTCATATACGTTTTTTAATTTAACAGAGTTAAACATAATTATAAAAAATTATATCTTTGTGTTATTGCTCAAAAAAAAAATAATAATAATTTAATAATAGTTATACGGTAATATTTTAGGCAAGGCCGGATTTCAGATATAGTCGGATATCCGGACAACCAGATATTTTCCATGTATCCGGTACATCCCTAATTAAAATGAGGGTCAATTTGATAAATAATACATTTTTACAAGTCTAATTGAAATTTAATATATTGTCACTGAAAAAACTATAATCTATCATTCTTTCAAAAAACTTGTTCGGTGTTTTACTTTTTGTTCGATATTTCAAAATCCTCCTCTTCATACGATATTATTTTCAAGTATATTTTTTGAGTTATTTATAAACTATGTGTGAATGTGTATCAAGGTTGGATCAAACACAAATTTGTTCTTATTTTAATTGTACTTAAATATAATTATATTTTTGTATTGTTATAATCAGAATAAAAAGTATTTAAATTTGTATTGAGATTTCAAAAATCAGTATTTGATCCAACCAACTCCTAATCCTAAATGGTTATCAATTTTCATTATTTTATAATCTTAATCTATAGAATCTCTTCCTGATACGGATTATTTGATGTTTTTCTATGTATCAGAACAAATGTTTTTTTTCTTGTAACGTTCGATTGTTGCATTTTGTAACATTATACATCAGCAATACAAACTGTTTTTCTTTTTATTAAAATTTGTTTATTTTATCATAGGGTTAATAATAATAAAAATTATTCTATTATTTATTCATTTTTTTTACTTTTTTATTTTAACCCATTTTTCCCTTTGAGGATTAGTGAGACACAGGTGTACCAAGAATTAATAATCGTCTGCGTTTTTTTCTGATAGAAATCCTTACGATAAAGATTTTGAAGTTGATGAAAATGATTCTGATTCGAATAGTTTGCTTTTTTTTGAAACAGAAAGTAGTCAACATGAAGATCTGATATAATTTTGTAATCATGAAGATCTGATACAATCAGGAAATATTTTCTACACAAAAAGACCATTTGAAAATAAACGGAGAGCGAGAATAGTAAAGGAAAATAACAAAAACCTTAATAATTTCAGTTCTGTTTTCTCCTTTTATGAATGGCTATATTTTATACACGATACAAAAGAGACATCGTTGGACAAAGTAAGAAAATACATTTTTATATGAAATTTTTCCCACTGGTGAAATTAAAGCCTGTTTATTTCTAATTTACCGAGCTGGGTTAGACAGGGATAATTATTTTCTTTTTGAAAGCGGAACCCTTTAGAGAGCAGAGACCTTTTTATCGTGTTATGATTGATTTGCAAAGATTCAAATTTTTTAAGAACAATATGATTTAACATTTTCAGAGGTAGAATTAAATGAAGACCGTTTGGCGATAGTACGTGAAGTATGCTGGATCTACACTAAATGGAAAAGCGTACACTGGAAAACTAGGTAATACTATCAAAAGGGCTAGCTAAAGAAGTTGTCATGGAGTTGGCCGAACTTTTCTTTGGAACAGGAAGAGATATTGTAGTAGACAATTTTTTCATGTAGCATCATCAGCTATCAGTATGTTTACTTGAAAGAAATTTATCGCTTCTATGAGATTACAAAGGAAAGAAATACCTAAAATGATTAGAGATCTGAAAAGATAAGTTTTTTCTTCTATTTTTCTTGACGATCATGAAAACAAAATAGTACTAGCTTCTTATATCCTGAAGAAAAATAAAAATGTTGTGTTTTTGAGCTCATCTCATCATAGTGTCGAACTTCACTTGTAAAAAGTGTACTAGGTTTGTGACAGCTGTCAGAATTTTATGCGTTAAATATAGAAAAATAATAAAAAAAACACTATTTTTATTGTTCTATTATACTTTGAATTTTATGATTTAATAAATTTTTGTTAGTTTAAATAGTTTTTATATATTTTCTATTCTTAAGTTGAAAATTTGATGCTGTTTTATGTATCGTGTGAATTGTTACAGAATGTAACAAATGATAAGTACAAAATTTCATTTGCCAATGCGATGAATGAGAGTCCACACATATCACCATTCTCAGTCTGATTATTATTTTATCTCTTGGCAGTTGGCACAAACTAAACAAACACCCATAAACATCATTTATAACCACATCTCCAGATGCTGTTTTCTTATCATCATCCCTAATATTTATACCACGAAGGAGACTATGCATCCATCGCCTTTCCTCTGCCTGCCATTATCACTTTTATAGGATCGAATCAATAGAAGTATCATTTGTTTCCCTCTCTCTCTCTCTCTCTGTGTCAAAATGCTTTCCATAGCTGTTTCACTTTCATAAAGAAAGCAAGCAGCAGTGGCAGCCGGAGTAAAATTATCTTTCCTTATTCTTCCTCAAAGTTCATCTTTCTTAAAAATTAACTTACGATGCCATATGGTAGTTATGATCTAGAATTACAACGTAAAAATGTCCCATTATTTCAATTTATATATGAGTATGAGTATGATTTTAATCTCTTTGAGAAAATCGATAATCTATTATATAATAATATCAACTCAAGTATAGCGAATCATATATATATATATATATATATATATAGGTATATTTCACTTTTTTGCGAACCCATTTTCTTTTTAATTTCAGTGCTTAGCGTCAAAAATTTTTAAGATGAAGCCCCGTTTTCCAATTTTTTTTTTCACGTATCCACCTTATTTTTCATTCTGCGTTTGTGCGTGATTGTATCATCACTCCAAATTCTCCGCAATCGCCCGAAGCAGAGATGCAAATTTTGGCATTTTTGGGCATTTTGGGCTTATGATAATTTTTTTTTAAAATTCACACTAATCACATTAAACTAAACATTATTATGAATAATAATTGCCCAAAAAATTTCTCTTTTTTATTTTCATTTTTTCGTGTGCGCGTCTCAAAAATCACAATTTTTCACATTTTTAATCAAATTTTACTCATGCAAGTAAAAAATTTTTTTTTTTATTATTTTTGTGAAAGGATGCAGATTGAGTTAAATTTTATTCTAATATTTGAAATTTTTGAAAAATCTCTATTTTTCATATATTTTTTTCATTTTCCACAATTTGTCCAAAAAAAATATGCTTAAAATCACCGCATTTTATGCTTGAAACAAAATGTTATGCGAGAATTTTTTTTTAAAACATTTTAAACCATGCGCATCTTAAAGAGCATCCTTTTACCCACATTTTTCAATTATTTTTAGTTTTCAAAAAATTCAAAATTTTTTTTTATAACCCCTTGAACAACATGCACATTTTTGCCATTTTTCACTATATTTTAGCGTGTAAAATGAAGATTTAAATTTTTTTTTTCAATTTTTTTTGCACATTCATAAAATATAACTGATATTTAAACACACTATGGTGAAAAAATTTGGAAAAAAATTTTTTGATTTTTAAAAAAAATTTTTTTTGTCTAAATTTCCAAAATTTAACTTTGCAACAAAACTTTATGCGAGAAATTTTTTTAAAATCATTTTAAACCATGTCTATCTTAAAAAACATCCTTTTACCTACATTTATGAATTATTTTTAGTTTTCAAAAAAATTCAAAAATTTTTTTATAACCCCTTGAACAATATGCACAATTTTGCCATTTTTCACTATATTTTAGCGTGTAAAATGAAGATTAAAATTTTTTTTTCATTTTTTTTTGCACATTCATAAAATATAACTGATATTTAAACACACTATGGTTAAAAAATTTGGAAAAAATTATTTTTATTTTTAAAAAAAAAAATTTTTTTGTCTAAATTTTAAAAATTTAACTATGGAACAAAAATGCCAGAAATTTTTTAAAAATCATTTTAAACCATGCCTATCTTAAAGAGCACCCTTTTACCTACATTTTAAATTATTTTTAGTTTTCAAATAAATTCAAAAAAAATTTTTATAACACCTTGAACAATATGCACATTTTTGACATTTTTTACAATATTTTAGCGTGTAAAATGAAGAATAAAATTATTTTTTCATTTTTTTTTTGCACATTCATAAAATATAATTGGTATTTAAACATACTACGGTGGAAAAATTTAGAAATAATTTTTTTAATTTTTTTGAAAAATTGTAAGGGGGTACCTTTACAAAATTTTCGAAAAATTTTAAACTTATCCAATTTTCTATTTTATTATTTCATTTTAAAGCAAATTTTATACTAAATAAGAAAATGTAAAAATATTTTAAATTAAACATTTTTTAAATACTTTTTTTAGCCTTTGAACTTGAAAAAATGACAAAAAATTCAACTTTGACCTCAAAAAAAATTAAAAAATCATTCGATTCATTTCAAACAAATTACATATTTGGAATCACCGTATCAAACTCTATCAGAATACGCTTTTAAATTTTAATTTTTTTGTATTTTTCAATTTTTCGATTTTTCAGGCCTTTTCAGGTGTCTCAAAATATGACTTTTATCACTTCTCATATATTCAACCAAAAATCAAGTTTTATATATTTTTAGAATCCTCTTATCATTCTGAATAACAATGTTAACTTTATTTTACCATAAATCTTTTTATTCAAAAAAATTCATATATATATTTGTATATTTTGTATATACGTGCATAATGTACTTATTTTAACCAATGAAAAAAATTCTTTTACATTAAAAAAATTTTACATACTGAATATATCCAATTCATTTAATGGCTGATGATGTGTTTATTCATTCTTCTCAAGAAAGATAATAAATTTGTATGTCTATTTCAAATCTATATTTTTAATAAAACAAGATTCTTTATTAAAGTTGTTTTTCTTAATTTATAAATTTAGTTTTTTTTAGATTTCTATAAATTGATACCTACTATTGATAATAATTTTTAAACAAACTAATAGTTTTATTAATAGATTTCCTTAAAATCTAAATTATTTAGTTTATAAATTTTATTTTTCAATAATATATTTCTATAATCTTAATTATTATTTAGTTTATAAATTTTATTTTTCTAAACTCTATTACCTAGAATCATGCGGTACAAACAATGATCTTTCACAGGACCTAGGATCATGCGATAACTGGACCTAGAATCACGCGTTACCAATGATCTTTCACAGGACTTGGATCACGCGGCACCAATGATCTTTAATTGAACATAGAATCACGCGGTACCAATGATCTTTCACAGGACTTAGGATCACGTGTTCATTTCCTTAAAATCTAAATTATTTAGTTTATAAATTTTATTTTTCAATAATAGATTAGTTTATAAATTTTATTTTTCAATAATAGATTTCTATAATCTTAATTATTATTTACTTTATAAATTTTATTTTTTTAAACTCTATTACCTAGAATCACGCGGTACCAACAATGATCTTTCACAGGACCTAGGATCACGCGGTACCAATGATCTTTAACTGGACCTAGAATCACGCGGTACCAATGATCTTTAACATGGGCGATATCAATGATTAAAATAAGTGGTACCAATGATCTGTGTAGATGATTTAATGCTTATTAGGGGTATCAATGATATTTAACTGGATCACGCGGTACCAATGATCTTTAACTGGACCTAGAATCACGCGATACCAATGATCTTTAACTGGACCTATAGGATCACGCGGTACCAATGATCTTTAACTGGACCTATAGGATCACGCGGTACCAATGATCTTTAACTGGATCTATAGGATCACGCGGTACCAATGATCTTTAACTGGACCTATAGGATCACGCGGTACCAATAATCTTTAACTGGACCTAGAATCACGCGATACCAATGATCTTTAACTGGACCTATGAATCACAGTACCAATGATCTTTCACAGGACCTAGGATCATGCGGTACCAATGATCTTTAACTGGACCTAGAATCACGCGGTACCAATGATCTTTAACTGGACCTATGAGTCACAGTACCAATGATCTTTAACTGGACCTAGAATCACGCGGTATCAATGATCTTTAACTGGACCTATGAATCACAGTACCAATGATCTTTCACAGGACCTAGGATCACGCGGTACCAATGATCTGTCACACGTCCTAGAATCATAGTACCAATGATCTGTCACACGTGCAAGAATCACGCGTGCAATCTTTTTGAGATGCCTATAATCCAAACAGGTCTCGAGCGAAGCGAGAGACCAAACACAGGGACCGTCTAGTAATAATAATAATATTAAAGTTGACACGTGACCGCGTAGTGACTTTTTTTTTAAATTGAATTTGCTATGATATTACAGAACATGACTTGGGATGGGAACATAAATTTAAAACGAAAATTATATAAGAAATGATTTTATTAAAAATTTCAGTGAATGGCAAAATTTTGCATCATTTTAACCTTCGCAATACGGACGATTTCCTTCTAGTACCTAATACTATGGTAATTTGCTACACAGTTCAATTCTTGCTGAGTAATACAAAAAATGAGACAATTTTATAATTTAGTGAGCCTTTTGGTAGATCGAAGAGACTCATTCATGCGTGCAAAGCATTGACAAAATGCAATCGTGATCTACACAAAATATCGTAATCCAATATTTCACACTGCAAAGCTTGGAACAAAGTGAAAGCATAAACAGATCTAATCCTCATTTTGTTTTTTTCATGGAGTCTGGTACAAGTTCGTCTCTGAACGAAAAATCTACTGAACTTAGCCTCTTTGAAGAGATACCAAGTACAAGTGATACACTCAAAAGATTTTGATGAAAATCTGTCTTCAGATAATGTAAAGTACAGTTGGCAGCATCTTTTGATACTCGAGGTAGTGTTAATTTAGAAAATATAAGGAATACTAGTCTTTTTCCTTCTGGACCAAAGAGCCGTGTGTGTGTGTGTGTGTGTGTGTGTGTGTGTGTGTGTGTGTGTGTGTGTGTGTGTGTGTGTGTGTGTGTGTGTGTGTGTGTGTGTGTGTGTGTGTGTGTGTGTGTGTGTGTGTGTGTGTGTGTGTGTGTGTGTGTGTGTGTGTGTGTGTGTGTGTGTGTGTGTGTGTGTGTGTGTGTGTGTGTGTGTGTGTGTGTGTGTGTGTGTGTGTGTGTGTGTGTGTGTGTGTGTGTGTGTGTGTGTGTGTGTGTATGTGTGTATGTGTATGTGTGCGTGCGTGTGTGTGTGTGTGTGTGCGTATACGTACCTCTAAATAATTTTAACGTGCACCCCTTAGAAAAAGATATAATTAGAAAAACAAAATTGCAATAAATGATCACAAATAATGCAGTGCAGTTTAGTAAGAGTTTTTTCAAGTAGTGGTTAATAAGGGAGTACCTTTTTTTGTACCTATTTAGGTGGATTATTATTTGCTGTTTTTCAAACATCCCATTTAATATTCTTTTTCTTATTTATTTGCATTCATTTTAATGTTGTGTCTCGGTCCCATCATAAAGGACGTAATTTAAACACTTTTATTTAATTAGTTGCATTATTTTTGTCTATCAGGTAAAATCCGCGGATGGGAAATGATCATTGCCCTCAAAATGTGCCAGAACTTTGCGATATTTCATTTTTGTCTTATGCGTAGCAGCACTGCTAAATTATTTAATCAAATTATTTCCTTATCCTTCTTTCCTTTTATCGATTTGTGAAAGCAAGCGCTCTCTCCACTTGGCGTAGACAACAAGCTTGGCTGATCATTATTTAATATTTCACTGAAGTCCACACGTTTTTCTCTCATTACTCTTTTTTTAATTAATATCGCTTTTGAAAGCATAACAGTATCACGTGGATAGATAAAATAAATGAATATTTAATGAAATGAAGTTTTCTCTTAAGCACGCTATCATCAACTCAACATGATTTCACTCCATTACTTAACTTAAGTTGCATTTGACGTAGGTCCTTCTTTTTATCTATTTAAATTTTCTCAGGTAACGTTATTCTTTAGCTATTTCTCTTATCATGGCATGGCTTGAACACGATCTCCTGAAGAACGACCGCCCTAACGAACATGGGGTGCACGTTCTTCAGGAGAGTGTATGTTGTAACTTTACTCAAGATACAGCATATTAATTGACTGATTATTTGAATATTTTTCAATGAAATAAAACCATGGTATGTAAATAAGTTTCAAGGTACATGTTACTAATTATTCTAAGCCTATGTAGGAAAAGAGCTTGATTGGTAAACAAAACCGTAAACCATTTCTGAAATCTTCATTATGAATATGGGGGATAAAATATAAAAAATTGGGCTAGATCGTTCCCGACATAAAAATGGACTGTAGTTCCCGTATGAAGAGAGAAGACGGATTGTTCAAAGGAAAAATCAAAAAAGTAAAGAGAGTATTATAAAATGAAATTGTTTATATTTAAAAATAAATTTATCCTTATCTTTCCCATTAAATTCAATCTTTAACTTACTAACTATTGAAGAGGGATTTTTGATCAGCATCAGAATATTCCCTTTTTTTCATGAGTATTTATGCTAGTATGCGCACATCCTTAAAATTATTGGGGGGGGGAGAATTTTTTTTTGTTGCAATTTTAAAAATTACTGGTCTGGAAATACCAAGGGAGGCAAAATATTCAAGCAATTCTTTAAAATCAACACATGCCTAAATTTATAAGACTATTATATGTTTTTTTACAAAATTGGTGAAATTTAAATACTATACTTCCAGGGAAAATATTTTAATTAAATTTGCATATCGCATATACACTAGTATAAAAAAATCCAAAATTGTTGGGGGCGAATAGGCTTTTCATTTGAAAATAAAGTAGTCTATCAGGCACACTATAGGAATTGATGAAAGGATATTTGATTGATAGAGAAAACAAGTGAAAACAAATAACTGAAGTTTGGAGAGTTTTATATGAGTGGATGTAGTCTGAAGGAAAAGAGTCTACTAGACACCCTGCGATGTTTATATGGAAAAAATGTGATTGCTTCAGGGGCGCACATCCTTGAAATTATTAGAGAGGGCGGACTTTCAAGCGTCTTCCAAAAAAAGAGAACAAATTTTTCTGAATTCCTACTGCTCTCTTGTCTATTCTATTTCATTCTTACTTAAGCTTATTGTAAACCTTAACCCCCGCCCTCTTAAGCTTAACGTCAACAATGAATGAGGACTTATATATAGCTCCTTCTTTCTCACTTCAAATAGATGCGCACTATCTCTAAATTATGTGAAGAAAAGGGGTAAAGATATCTTAATAAAAAAATTGAAAATTTTATTGGATGAAAAAAAGCATTCATTAATTTTCAGTTTTTTCCATTTCTTCCTAAAAATGAAAAAATGCTATATTGAGAAAAATAAATAAAATAACACATCCAAATTGCATAACTTTTCTGAGGTAATTTCAATCAAAAATGTAAAAGAGAACTAAAGTTAGAAAACTTGGTTTTAGAATTTCTTCATTTTTTTAGTGTATAAGAATAAGTGTAAGTTAGTTAGCCTCTCAATAAAGGGTATAAAATAAAGATAAAATTGTGCAAACAAAAATCAAACAATAAATTAAGATTGCATTACTTCATTTTTCTCAGCATCATTCAAAAATTGTTTAAAAGCTAAATTGGTGCAAGCTACAAAAAGTAAAATAACTTTTAACATTTTGCATTGATTTGCCTTTTATAATAACTTTTAAGGAAAAAAAGTCTATCAGAAAAAGTTATAGAGCTTCAACAAAAACTAAAAAATTTTAGAGCATAACTTAAGTTTTTTGAAAACTAATTTGACGTATCCCCTACAGCATACTCTATGGGTGGCATGGCAGATTGGTTGAGATGATGGACTCAGCACGAAAGCCTCTGGATTCGATTATTTATCGATACCAATTTGTTCATAGTTTGACATAAGCTGTACATCAGTGCCTTGTCAATGAAAACACACCCACTGTACCTTACCTTACCTTTTACTCAAAATTGAAAAATTTGCTACATAATTAACATAAGAGAGAAAGGAGACAAAATATACTAATAAAGCAGTTTTCATTATTTTAAAATGAAACTGTCTGTTCTAAGTATAATTTCAAAATAATATGAGGCATAAAAATGAGATATTTTATTTGATATTTTCAAGTTTTTATAAGCAACAAAAGCTATAGGGTGATTTGGTAACGCTTGTATTTTTTACATTTTGTAAGGAATCATAGTATACAAAAATGATAGTTTAATCACTTTTCATAAAATTATTTAAGTCTAAGAACACAAAATCATAAAAAAAAACCATTTAAACTAACATAAATCATAAAAATCATTGTATACGAGAACAAGAAAATCATTGCGTTTTTTGACTATTTGTCTACTAATAAAATTCTGACAGCTGTCATAAATAGATCAAGTACATTTTTAACAACTGAAACATTTTGTTTCGATATTATATTTTTATTATAATAATCACAAATTTTCTTAAAAAAAGATTTAATTAATTATGTACAGTGTTACTTACAAAATTTAACAATCGAACATTATAAAAATATCCCTGCTCAAATATTAAGCAAATATAGTAATCCGAAATAGCAATTGAAAAAAAATTTCTTGACTTAAAAAAATTAAAGTTTTCAAATGTAACAAACGTACTGATAAAGATTAAGTGACCTTTGTTGAAAAAAATTTTTAACGCGAGTCTGACAATATTCATTGATATAAAATTGTAACGATTGAAAACTATTTTTCTCATTTAAAAACAAACAAATTTTCATTTTTGCAAAATGTTTGGTGTATTGATGGAACTAAATTTTTACCAAAAATTTGTGATTAATTTGAATAGCTGAACTTTGGTATCATGAAAAAAGGTTCTGAAAATATTGAACCTATATTTCGCTAAAAACTAGTTTCAAATGAGATAAAATAGAATTATTTTTAATTTAACTTTAAATACAAATTAGAGAAAAGCAGTGGCGTAGCCAGAAAAAAAGTTGATGCGGGGGGGGGGGCAATTTAAAAACCTAAAAAATTTGAGCAACATTATTTATACTTTCTTGATCCTTTCATTGGAGAAATTTTCGAAAACTGATATTGCATAAGTTCCATAGGGGCACCATGAGGTACATGGGGGAGAGGGGGGGGGGCACGGCCTCTCATGTCCCAGCCTAGCTACGCCATATGGGAGAAGAGAGCTTGAGTGAAAGAAGAGAGCTGGGTGAAAGAAAGAAAGAGAAATAGAATCCCTGTGGCAGAAGAAGATTAAAAAATCTAGTGGATCATCAACATGTGTTTGCTCAAAAATACTACAAGTAGACACTGTGATAAACATTGCTTACTTATTGTGTGCATATTGAAACGATGGGTTATTTTATTATATAGCTCTCACATCGTTTGTAAATATTTTTGATAGGAATTTCAGAGCAGCTTGGCATGATGTTTGACTCGAAAGTTTGCATTCCCTCTTTTATTCTCTTCTCTTACTTATAGAAAATTATTGGAGGAGCGAAGGTCATTTTCCCCCGAATGTGCGCCCCTGATGTAATAATGTGATTCACGCGGGAAACTTACCCATTTTAAAAATATTATGCTCCTTCTACAACGTAATGTGGTGAGCAATTGATAACTTACAAATTTATGCATTTAACTTCAAAGTTAAAAGATAATGACATTTTGCTATGTTTAATAATCCATAAATATTTATCCTAAAATCGAAAGAGAGGGGTTTAAAATCTTTAGATTAGATTTGAAATTAAAATTGCATATATCTCAAAATTAGGTATAAGCAACTTTGTAAGTGAATTTATATGCATATGCACAAGGGTTATGACATTTTGTAAAATTAAAAATCTGTATCAAAAAAAGATGAACTTTTTATTTGATAAAATTATTTTTATTCTGTTGAATTTAAAAAAAAGATTACGCCCATCTTGAATTGAAAGTTTTAATACTTCAAAGAAAAAACATGGAAAAACATTTATTTAAAATTACGACTAAATTATTTTGTTACACGTTATGAACTTTTGAGATAAATATTTGTCACTTTTACAGGTATTGTAGACCTCTTCCATCACCTTTATTTCTCTCTCTGCTACGATATTTGTACAAGGAACTTCAAATTGAGTCTACAGTCACCCAATGCGTGTTGAAACTTTTTAAAGCTTTTGGGCATTTCAGTTCAATGAGACAAGCTTGAAGACTATCATATATTTCTCTAGAATATAATTGATTTGAAAACCATGCTTTTTTCCATGCATTAGCTATGAAAATACAAACAATTTTTAGCCTGTTTCTCCATTTTGGAAGCAAAAAGGAGGCTATTAAAGTTAATATTGTCCTGGAATTCCATCTTGAGTTGTGAATGCACGTTAATGTTTTCCATTTAATAGAAGGCCGAACGTTTTTTTATTATAAAAATTGTATGCTTCACATAGTTCAAAGAGAAACTTAAAGTCGTCTCACCAGCCTAGATTTTTTTAATGGGAAAGTTCTTTTCTCCTAAATAGTTTTTTGTAATTCTTCATAATCCTCTAATATTTCTTTAACATAATCATAAGGAAGATTTGGAGATTGAGATTTTTCTTCATATAAAAAATCAAGAAAATGCCGCAAGATTAAATCCAGTATGTGATGCTGGCTTCAAATAAATTGGGGTTTGTCAAGTTGTTTTCTTTCGAAGTGATTAAGAATTTTAGCCACCACGCCTTTTTTTCGGCCTGTATTCAAATGTATTCAATGAGATTTCAAAGCAGCAAATATGTTTTTAGCAGATCCTATCTTACAAGAAAGAATGCCAAGGTAAAGATTTCTTTGTGGATTGACTACAAAAACCACTTTGTACTCTTGATTTTTTATATTCTTGCCATCAAAGTGGAAACTTAATTTTTCATTATTAATAAAACAAGAAAGTTTCTTTTTAATTTTCAATGAAGTTTTTATCAACTGACACCATATCCCTGTTTGCGATGGTGTGGATACATTCATCCCCTGATCAAACAAATTCTTCAAAACAGTGGCGGTTTTTCTTGTGGATAAATTTACTTCTGAACATAATTTGACTGTAGTCTTGGTTGTTTGATATTTTTTAAAAGAAACAAGTTTCTCTTCATAACATGAATCTGAATCTGATTATTCTGCATATGTATCATTAAAATTACAAGATTGAAACTCCACTAATGAAGAAGTTTTCTTTATTCGTTTAGATTTTAGAAGGATGGATTTCTGACAAAGGCGCAATTTTTTTGTTGTATATCCAATTTGCCCTTTAGAACAAATTTGCTGTAAGTAAAAATCTTTGTCTGTTTTACAGAGCCACACCAGTTTTTTTAGTTATATCAAAAATAGAAAAGAGATTTTTTTCATAATCTTCATTATGTCCTTTTTTGGAATTTTCAAAATTTCTATTAATTTATTTATATGAATAAAGATTTGATAATTCTTCTGAAATTTTCTTTACTCGATTAGATTTACTTTTTATTTGATCAAAAAGTCCTAAAAATCTTCTTAAAATATTCTTATTTAGAGGAAGCTTACACATCAAATCAAGTTCTTTGATTTCGGGAATGTTCAAACGTCGCTTTGTTTTTCTTTTCAAATTATTTGTCCATGCAGGAGAAACTAAATTTGCTTTTTCTGAGGATATTTTATTTTTAAAACTCATTTTTATACTTGAATAAAAATATTTTTTAAAGTAAAAATTAAAAAAAAAATTTCAACAAAAAAGCTACAAAAAGTTGTTTTATATCACGTGTATATGATATATAATTTTTCTTTTATAAAAATAACTTACAATTTCTTAAACTTTCTTTTTTATATTTTTTTAAGGAAATTTTACAAATTATGTTAGGCGCGTGATGTTTTTTAAAATTTATATAAAATGCTTGCTAAAAATCGATTTAGTAATAAAAAATTCATTCAAAAACACATCACATCAGGGTTTTGTTTTTTTTCAAAAAAAGCTGAAAAGTCATAACCCTAATATGTACGTATATATACTCTGACCTAATTAAAAACAATTATTGTATTTATTGATTTTTCTAATGTGCTCAAATATTATTTTTTGAACAGTGGAATTATTTCAAAGCGAAGTTGATGAGCAGCACTTTTCTTGTGACTGGAGGATCGGGCTTAGTTGGATGCGCTGTACAAAAGGCTGTTTCAAGTGACCCGGATTTGGATAGCACCCAGTGGACATTTCTCTCTTCTAAAGACGTGGATTTAACGGATTTGAATGCGACAATCGAGTACTTTCAAAAAGTCAAACCTACTCACGTTCTCCACCTTGCAGCGAAAGTGGGTGGCCTTTTTGCAAACCTGAACAACAACTTGGACTTTTTCAGAAGCAACATGCAAATCAATGATAACGTTCTGCATGCCGCCCACGTCTGCAAAGTGGGCAAAGTGGTTTCTTGCTTGTCTACCTGCATCTTTCCCAACAACACGTCGTATCCTATCGACGAAGCGATGATTCACGACGGGGCTCCTCACTTCTCGAACTACGGCTATGCCTATGCAAAGCGAATGCTAGATGTGCTAAATCACGCGTATTACGATAAATTTGGTCACACGTACACGTCTGTTATTCCCACCAACATATATGGTCCTAACGACAATTTTGATATAGCTAATGGTCACGTGATTCCTGGTTTGATTCACAAAGTTTATAACGCCAAGCTGAATGACACCTGTCTAGTGGTAGGTGGGAGTGGAGCTCCCTTGAGACAATTCATATACAGTGATGACCTTGCCAAGTTGTTAGTGTGGGCTCTTTGCAATTACTCAGACGTAGAGCCGATTATACTGTCAGTGGATGAATCTGACGAAATTTCCATTCGTGAAGTATCAGAAATGATTTGTGAAGCGATGAATTTTTCAGGAGAGATAAAGTTTGACTCTTCCCAAGCTGATGGCCAATTTAAGAAAACTGCTAGAAATTCAAGGTTGCGCAGTTATTTACCCGATTTTAAGTTTACGCCTATGCTTTCTGGTATAAAGGAAACCTGTGATTGGTTTACGTCAAATTACGATTTCGCTAGAAAATAAAGTTACCTGATTGCTCATAATTTTTTAATCATTTTTCATTTATATTATTTGCACGTTTCTTGAAACACAGAGATACTTTTATTTCAATAATAACTTTTATTTTTAGAGTTTTTCAAATAAAGTTTTGATTCGTTTTCTCTAAATTATGCACGATGAATTAGTAAGTTTGTACGATCGGTTTTGGAATAGTAAGTACTGGCTTCCACCAAATATCACCTGGCAAGACTTTGACAATGCAAATGGCATTCGCTACCCACACTCCAAAGATCTGCTCCTCGTCTTTCCTCTTACTTTATGTTTCTATATTGTTAGGTTGTGTTTTTTAAAGTATTTCGCCACTCCTCTTTCTGAATATCTGGGAATCAAAGACAAGTTCAATTATAAAGCTCTGCATAAGTACAATGCTCTTGTGGATGAAGAGTTGAATAGCCAGTTTCGAAAAACTCGATGGCCCAATGATAACGTGTACATTGCTTTATCTAAACGCTGTGACATTTCCATTACTCAGGTTAAGAAATGGTTCCGACAGAAGCGCAATCTATCGCGACCTTCACCTCGCCAAAAATTCTTGACGTGCTCGTGGACCTGCTTTTTCTACACATGCTCATTTATCTACGGCCTCACTCTAATCCCCAACAACTATTTCATCTTCGACCCTGTAGCCTACTTCAAACGCTATCCTTTTCAGCCGCTCCAGTCCTCCTACTACGTCTACTATCTACTCGAGTGCACATATTACCTATTTGCCTTCTTCTCTCTCATATTCATTGACCCGCATAAAAAAGACTTCTACCTCATGCTCATCCACCACGTCATAACTCTCGCACTCCTTTACTTCTCCTGGATCATAAACCTGGTGCACTGTGGCGTCTTCGTACTCGTCCTGCACGATGCATCGGACCCCATCGTCGAGACGATCAAAATGCTCAAGTACGCCAACCGTTCTTCTACTTGCTTGCCCATACTCCTCGTGATCGTTGTTTGGTTTTTCACTCGACTCTTCATCTTTCCGTGGCGGATCGTCTGGCTCGCTTTGGTTCACGTGCCCCGCATTCTCAATACCATGTACCGAGCTTATTACGTCTTCAACGCTCTCCTCCTCATTCTACTTCTCTTTCACGTTATTTGGTTTTTGCTGATGCTCAAGGTTTTGTCCACGACCATCTCTTCAGGCAAGTTCGTAAAGGATGAACGCAGCTCTACTGAAGACACTGAACCGAGCTCGTCTTAGTCACCATCTCTCTAATCTGGGAAGTGTTCAATCAAAGAATAATGTGGTTTTGAATCAATCCAAATATAATTTTACAATCTTTTTATATTTTTTTACGTATCTTCTTTCTGTTCTAATTCATTCTTTCATTTCTCATTTTGTGTAATATGGGTGCTGTTCTGCCTTTTTGGTTAAAGTGCACTAGTCATCCAAAAGAATAACAGCGTTGTTTCATCTTTCAGTCATAAATTATCTTTTTTATATGCTGGTTTTATTCTTTATCAATAAATAATTCTTTTCTACTCTTCAAAGTATGAATCTACTCCACTACCTAGTTCCTTATTTTAATAATAATTTAGAATTTAAAAAAGACAGCTTACAATTGAAAAAAGATAATTTAGAAGTAAAAATGGTATATCATTTCATTTTTTCCTTGAAGGTACAGTGGCATATCAAGAAATTAAGAGAATTCTGAGAAACACTTTCAGCTCTTCATTTTCAATAAAAAAAATTAAATTTGTTTTTTAAATTTTAGTGTTATTGTTTTCTTCACAAATAAAACTCAAAATTTCTTCTTCATCAAAAAAAGCTCAGAATTCATATTTCTGAATTGAGAAAAATCACTCAGGAAAAATGGGAAAACCTGGATTGAAAAACTGTCGCGATTCATCCGATCATCTTCATTTGTATCGAGACTAGGTTCATCTATAGCATGGGGGTTCAATAAATATTTCAGGAGGCATTAGATATTAACTTGTGTAAAGATCTGGACATTTTTCTAACTAAGAATACGCAATTAGAAAAGTATAGGATTTATAAAACAGTTTTTGTCGGAAAGTTAAAAAGTGCTCTATTCCAAAGTAATGCTTTTCAAAATTTTTAAAATATATTTGCTAGAATATTTCAATGAAATTTTTTTACAACACACACAATTTTCACAGGTGTGCACTTTTAGAACTTTCAAAATAAATTAATTTTATATTAAATATTTGTAGCACTAACTATCAAATGATAACTATTGGCCACTAAAAATGTTGAAGTTATAACTCATTGATGGCTTGGGCGGATCTAAAGGAGGGCGAAGGGGCAATCACCCACTTCCTTTTTTACTTATCCACTTGAAATATTGTTTAATTGGTGCCAGTTATTTATAGTCTCTGAATTTTGCCAAAAAAATATTATTTTTATAGAAAAACCCTGATTTGTTACTATGAAAAATAAAGGCTTGGTAATCATTTGATCCAATTTCGCTCCCTGTAATTTTTTTCGGTGCCCTTCATAATCCTGAATGACAAAATCCCGAGTGTTAAAACCGCGAAAAACAAAATTCCGAACGTCAAAATCCAAATGTTGAGAACTTAAAAATTAAAAAAAAGTAATAGGTTATTACAACAAACTTAAAAAATATTTATAACAAACAAAAAAAAAATTTATAATGAAATATGGGCAATTGCACGGAGAAAGAATTCACAGCACCAATAGAATCTATCTGAAACGATCTTGTCTTTCACCATCAAAAATTCCGCGTATATTTAACTTTTGGCCGCCCTTTTGAGAAGTAATAGTTTTAAAAATTTCAGTCTACATTTTATTTTATTGATAAAAAATGAAGAATAAAAATGATGGATAAAATTGAAAAATTTGTAAAAATGGAGGTTTTTTTGTAATAATTTTGAATATGGGTATTTACGTATTTTAGTAGTATGGATAAACATTGTTAAGATAAATGATCTAGACATTCAAGATTTTGATTTTTGGAATTTTAATTTTAGGGATTTAGATATTCGGGATTTAACATTCGAGAATGTGACCTAGACCCGATTTTTTTCTGTATCCCCCCATGTTCGATGGTGCATTTGAAAAACATAAATCTCAAAGTAGAAACTTGACTAAACTGAATACTTATTATATGAAAGCAAATGAGTTTAATATACATCTCATCTACCCCTACCAGTACGTAGCACCCAAAAAGGTTCGTATATAAACTATATAAGAGCAAAGTATGAATAAAAATTTTAATTATTTTAACAAGGTTTATTGCAAGGCTGAAATAATGATTAAACTTTAAGAAAAGAAACAATTTGAATAAAAAGAAAAAAAGATTTGAAGTGAATCCCTGGAAACAAAACCGCCTGGCTACAAACCTCTCTTCTAGTCTTTCCTTTCTTGACATGCAAACTTTTAAATTTGCATTTAAGTAAAGAAACGGCGTTGATTTTGCAAAATATCTAATGATAAAAATTGTACTCGTATCTACACATTGTGTCATTATCTGGACATCCTAAAATACGTGAGTATTCTTGAAAAATCTAAATAGATATCTATCTTTTCAAAAAATTCTCTAAAATGTAACCTATTAACTATAATTTACAGCAAAGTTCATTCCTGTAAAACTAAATTTTCCCTCGCTATATTTTTCTTACCTTATGCAACAACAAAAAATGAGAGGGGAGAAACAATGTAGAAGATTGGAGAGTAAGGAGTAGGCATATAACTTTTTTCAACTTTGAAACCCTGTGTAATTTTTTGATGAATATAAACCCAAAACAATCAATTTTACATGGATTAACCTATAAAACCTCACGCGCCTCGATTTAAATATATATACATTGAATAAGACTATTATAGTTTTTAATTGATTGATAGATAATTTTGATGAACTTTTGAATTTATTCATTTTATCAATTAAATTTCGAAAATTATTCAGAAAAGTTTATTTTTCAAAAAAAAAAATCTTAAATTCCAGAAATGTATCGCATTAAAATGAAATGATGGTAAAAAAAGTTTAAGATTTCAAATGATTGGTAACAACAAACTTACAGCTCAAATACTTGTTTGTGCGGCTATTTTGAACTATTTCTTGCATTTTTAACTCCTCTCTCAGCAAGTATATTTGTCCTTGGAATACTAATTCTTGAATGTTCTTCTTTATAAAACTTTAAAAATGCTGATATGCTTTAGGACAATTCTATGATTTAATTGCATTAAAGAGACACTTATATGAATTTTCATCATAATGCTGATTACGAAACCAATACTTAGAACACTCATTTGTAATAAAATGTCAAATACTTTCTAATCGACTTCTCCACTTTGCTAAAAGAAAGTAAGCTAACAAGGCATATGAAGCAGCTGGCGCTATGCAGAGCAGGAAGCTTTCTAAAATGTATTTTTGACCATTTGGATGTCTCTTTATAAATATCGAAAGCATGACAAATCTGATACAAAAAAACTTAAAGTCGTGTCTCTCCATCCTGGATTCTCCTGCAATGATACTTCTGACTCATAATTGTATAAAAAATATTAGTAAATTTTAACAATGTGATTAGTATATAATAATGATATAGTTAGTAAACGGAAAATCTATAGTTATTGTTGTTAATCATGGTCGAAAGTTAGTAAAGAGTTTGATATGTAAGTGTACGATAGAGAAAGAGCGAGAGAAAGGAGATGAAGCCTTTGCGTGCCATGGTCAAACATTCACTTTGTTTATTTGTTCACAATTGACGTCAACTAAAACTGGGGGAGGGGGTATCCAAAGTTGACATAAATCAATTTTGTTAGGTGATGATATATCTAAAAGTTGACATGAGGGGGGGGGGGGGAGGGGGTTGACATTTATCAAAAAAAAAAGGTTGACGTCAATTGTGAACGACCCCTAAAAGAGATAAGATGTAAGTGAATCCATCATTCTCTTTTTACTGCAAACATTTGTTGCCTGCAATCTCGTTTGTTATTGTCTCTTTCATCGTTTCTTCACTTCACTGTTTCATCTTCGTTTCCACTTTTGGATTCTTCTATTTATTTTCTTTACCTACTCTCCAATTTCATTTGTTTTCTGGAAACTTTTGTCAAGTACATTTTTATTTAGGTATATGTTTCGTCATGTGTGCTTTAATTTTTTTTACCAATTCGTGTGTAAAACAGAATCCTTCTCAATGGCTTTTCTGTTTCTATGTTTTTATCTTGAAGTTTCCTAAAACTGTCTAAAAAGTATGTGTTTTGTAGAACATGTATTTTTACAAGTTAAAAACAAGCAAGTAAAGAAGATAATTCAAGTCTACTTCAAAATAATGAAAGAAAAGTACCCGCTTGAATAAAGATCCTTAATTGTTTTTCCAATACATATCTCCCTTATTCATGCTTTGCAAAAAAACTTGCTTGTTTTTTCGCTTAGTTCATTCATATCTTTTGTCATTCAATTCATTTTTGCAGTTTATAAGCATAATTTTTTGAATAGAAAATTTGTCGTCGTTTACAAAAGACAGTTCGTCTTCATTTGGATATCAAGCTTAGGTTTGTTATCAAAATATCTTTAAAATATCGTTTAATATAATTTGGTAGTAGGTAGGGTGACAAAACAAGTTTTCCCTTATTATGAAATATAAAAACATAAATTTTGTTAAAAAAAACATTCATCGCTAAGTATTCAGTTAGTTGTATTTACCAAATAATAATTGTTGTCAGTTTTATGTATAATTAGTAGTTTGGACTAATTAACGGAATAAAATGATTGGTAGCACTTATTAATTGAACAGTAAAAATGAGGACAGTAAAATATACTAATTTGATTAGTAATTTCAACTAGATTTTTTTCTCACTGATTCATTTTTCAATTCCTCATAATTATTGCAGATTTCAGTTATGAAACTGTAGTGAAGATCTGGGCTTTTAGTGGTGCCCCCAAAATGGAAATTCATTGTATGTCTTAATACGAGGTCAAGAATAGGGTGCTGGCAAACAATGAATTGTGGACACTCCAAATCTTTATTTGCCATGGCTTTTTGAATTTTATCTACAACACCATTTTCTTTACCCGTATTAACTGCAGTTGTATCGGAAATAAATTTATATACTTTCCAAGCGTTCATCCATTAAGGCTCTAATTTCATCAAATATGTCTTTAGAAGAACCACTTTTACAACATAGAATTCCCAAAGTTTATAATACGATGTTCGTTTTGGAGACAAACAACTTAATACTCTTTCTTCAAAATCATTTTCCCATCAAAATGAAGACAGAAAAACTCTTTTTGTAAAATTGATTTGATCTTTTTTTTATTCTGCTTCCTTAATGATTGGTTTACAAACACCAACCTGTGTGGGTGATGGAAGTTCTCTACCATCTTCTGAAAGTGACTTACAGACAGAAGCTGGTTTCTTTGTCGATAATGACTGTTCACTAACAAATTTCGCAGCAAACGAAGCTGTATGATATTTTTTGAGTTATTTTTTTTTGCTGGTTCAAAATCATTATCGCTTCCTTCGTCGTCGAAATTAAGGAAATCATCATCTTCTTCAACTAATTCAAAACTTAGAGGGATTTGGGTATTGCTAGAAGTACTAGGCCTACTTTGAACGAATTTTCTTTCAGAAGGATGGATTGAAAGTATACCAGTATCTTTTCTCGTACTATATCCAACTCGACTGAATGTTTTGATTTGAGTGTTGTAAAGTTCCTTATCTTCAGAAGACAACCAAATTCCATCTGCTTTAGTAATATCAAAAAAATTTATCAGCGACTTTTTAACACTCTCAGATTTCCTTTTTCTATACTTTTCATAAAGATCAACAATATGCTTGATTTTGGAAATGATTTGCTGACATGACACGATAGGAAAGTTTAGAAATTTCCATAAATGACTCAACTATTCAGCAATTCTCTTTATTCTTGCTTGGCTGGTCTTTTCAAATTCATATAATGTAAGATAACGTCCCGCTATTTGATTTTTTGTTGACATTTTGCATAAAAGTGACAAACTGCTTGTCTAATATATAATAATGACTAATAGTAAACTTGATCTTCTCTTCACACAGTTTGTCTTTGGTAAGTTTTTGATTTGAACATGTTCTTTTTGACGCATTTATAAAAATAAAACTGAACTGAGTTGAAGTGTCTGCAATGAAATAAGCAAAAATAAAAAAATATAATCATTCAAATAAGCAAAAAATAAAAAAAATGTAAAAAATGAAATTATTGAAGTTCATACTCATTCGAAATTGATGAAAATTTTGACCAAGAAGATGAAATCTTCCATAACTGGGCAGATAGTAGGGATAGTCACGATCAGGGTTCGAACCCAGACCATCTGGATCGAGACCTTACGTTTCCACCACTATGCCATCTGCCGACAACTGTTTTTGTTAATAATAAAATAACTTTGCGGTTTACGTAAAATGTTATTTAATTGAAAACTTTTAACATTAAATAAAAATTGATCAGCTAAGCTCAGATTTCTCTAACTAGGCGCGTCTGTATCTATAACCCAAAATCTTTTTGACGAAGACTGTGTAAAAGTATCCCATGACTTATTTAATGATTACAAACAATATTTAGTCTGCTCCTACATCTGGCATTTTATATCAATGTTAATTTAGATACAACAAAATATTTTATGCTTACATTCAATTTTTCTCTCCATCCCTAGGAATTGTTAAATTCCCCCAAAGAATTACCCCTCCCTTCCGGCTCGAGAACTACTGGCATAAAACATCTTATTTTTTTTGGTTCTAAATCTTCTAATTCTAATATGATGATTTTACTTTACGTATACGTCACTTTCATATTCTTCATAATTTTAGACAGATTAAGAAAAATTGTGCTTCACCTTTTTAAGCTGCAGGAAGAAAATAGATATGGACACGGCCGAAGAGTTGGCCTATATTGTGAAGCAGTTAGAAGGAGAAAATAAGTATGACGAAGTGAATCGCATGTTTGAATCCCTTCTCAATTTGGATAAAGCAGACGCCTTTGTGTACAATGAATATGGATCTTTCCTCTTCAGGTATCGCTTGTTTTCCTTAAAATTGCTAAGCTGAATGTGATTGGTCAAGTATACTCTCCTCCAATGTAGAAATGGATATCCACTTGAGGCGATGAAATGCTTTAAATCAGCTTTGAAAGTTGATAGCAGACACTTGACTGCCAAGACCAACCTAGAATCGTGTATATCCTCTCTGCTTCCTAGATGGCACTTCAGGATGTTGAATGATGATAAGAGAAATGGCATATACTTCAACGCTATTCAAAATGCAATCACTAATGGTCGGCATAAGTATGTTTTGGATATTGGCGCTGGTAGTGGATTGCTTAGGTCAGTGACATGCATTTATGATCTTTCTCTTTAAAAGCATTTTACATAACTTGTAGTCTACTATAACATCTGTTTAACGTTCAATAATTTTATTCTGAATTACTTCAATAATGATACAGTCTTCTAATGACCCTTCTAAAATTTGCTCTTGTAGAAATATTTTAAGTTCCATTGCTGTTGAAAGTGCTGTAGACAGTGAGGTAATCGTTGATTTGTGTTGAGGCAGGTCTGTTTTTTCAGTCATTTGAACGAAAATTGAAATTAGGTTAAAATTTTAACCTGAGTAACACTTTTAGCAGCTTTTGTTAGCCTTGAATGTTGTACTCTTGTATATGTTCTATTTATCAGCACTTGCTTATATGTTAATATTCAACAAATTTCTTCTTTTTCTTCTTAACTACATTCTGTTTGATTAGTACAGGTAGATGCTATTTCATCAAAAAGTTGTTGCTCCAAGTTTTCCGATAGAATTTAAACAGATTTTACCTCCCTTAAAGAGGATGCAATCGAATTATGAGCATCCAAAACAGTGACACTTTGTGCTAAATTTGCAAGTGAAATTTCATTGTTCATCAGGTTTAGAACGTGACGCAACAATCTGTGTTTGTAATAGCTTTTTAAAGTTTGGTTGATGACATGGTAAATTCACCATAATCGATCTATTTAGTTACTCTTCTGCTTAAGATTTTATTCTTTTGGTGGTATTTAGTTCGACCGAAATCGTAACGTGTTCTTAGTTGAACGGACTAGGAGCAGACCAATTTGGACTCTGCATAATCAATTAGAGGCCGAACTCTCTTTGAACCGAAAAAGCAAAAACAAAAAATGGCGAAAAGTATTGTGCACAATGTTTATACTGAGACCGGCACTCTTGAAAATTTACACATGTTGCCATAGAAATAGTCATAAAAAGTAATGTTTGTTTATTCAAAACCTTTAATTTAACTTTTTTGGCTTCTTTTGAGACTTCATTGATTCACTTCATTCCTGTGCATCATATGTGAAGTTTTATATTGTGGCGATTATGTTTGTATTCTATTAAATATTTCTTACTTATCATGTTAGACATGTATAGGCATTTTACAAAATAATGCAGATTGTTGTGAAAGCAACCTTGGTGCATCCTTTTTAGCGCTATCCTATTGGTGGCTTTCCTTTGGGCGCACAAATTTTTGGCGCTTTCTTAATAATTTTTAGACTTTCTTTTTTATAATATATTTTGAAAGAATTTGTATCTGAAACTCATTTGGAAACTGGTTGCTTTAGTGTAAGTAAAAACTATGTTAAAAGACTGGAACATGTTGCGACTGTAAGGAAATGGTAGCAATAGCGAGCTGTCCGTTTTAGAGATCTGGTCGCTTAGCGGGAGTTTACATATAATAATTATGTAAAGTCATATGAAAAGAGAATTCAATTTTTTTTACAATTTTACCACCGAATCTACCCCTCGCTAAAGAGGTTCTGGATACTCCACTTTTTTTGTGAGATGCTTATTTTTCTTTATTTTGATTTAAATATATTTAATTTTTCTGTGGAAAAGTTTGTAACATAGGATAGATTCAGTTTCGTGAACTGGTATGCGGATAACAAT
Source organism: Nectonema munidae (assembly GCA_030549495.1). Taxonomy (NCBI): domain Eukaryota; kingdom Metazoa; phylum Nematomorpha; class Nectonematoida; family Nectonematidae; genus Nectonema; species Nectonema munidae. Next base: position 125,479 of record JAUIRK010000292.1, on the reverse strand, counting down.
GTTATTTAAATATTCTCATTTTATATAGTAATTTGGACATTAATACTTTTATTTGAAAACTCTTTAATATGTGCATTATGCATCCAAAGTCCTTCCAAAACTATACTTCCGTGAACACTACCATTTCAAAGGCGAAAAAGTTATAAGCAACAAAGGCTTCGATCTTAATTTCCTATCATTCGTGTGTCATACAAACTCCATAACATTTCATGGAATAACGAATTGAAAAATATGATTTATTGCTCTTCGCCCCTCTTTATATTCAATGCGTGTATTATTCTAACAACACAACACAAAAATTTACTTATAACATAAATATTTGAAATTATAATCATTGTCTTGACTCACGTTTTTGAATTACGTATAAATAGATGTGCTGTCATACTTCAATATGCATAAATGACACAAGATTAAAAAAATTTCTGTTTGCATTTTTTATTAGTCCTAGAATTGCAGAATTTACATATGTCATGATGATATTTTTTTTTGAAAATGTTTAAAACACGTGATATATCAATGAATGTTTGAAGAGAAGATTTCTTGCCAAGATCTTATAATATCAAAACGAAGCATCTAAATAACCCTCTTCACACCGCCAATATATTGGTAATCAACCAATTAAAACAAACTAAGTAAATATCTGATCAAAATATAATCAATTAGATAAAATATCCAAATACCAATCAATAAACTATGAAATTCAAGTGGTGCAAAATTCCAAAGTCCCCATAGCAACTGGCATGTATGTATATAGCTAACTATTTTATTATTGAGATTTCTAATTCATTTAAGTTGTTTAGAAAGATAAGAATTTTCTCACTTTTAGTTATTTTGTTTGAAATCTTAACTAAATTTTTTATCCCATAAAAGCACTTTACAAAAAAATATAATACGTTTGCCAAAAACAACAGCTAGTTTCTAATGTATAAAAATATTTCGAGTTCAGTAGTTAAGTTAGTTAAGTTAAGTTGTTTGTGGCGTTCGCACCCATCCTTTCGGATATCATGGCCCGCCAGAAAGGTTAGTCCATGTATACCTGGACTTTCCATCCCACTAAACGCCTGCCGGCCCTTGTTACTGCATAGCTATACCTTGTTATATATATTATTTTACAAGAATTTATGTTACAAATATATAAATACAGCTGAGTGATCGATACAATCCTAACGCGAACGCTCCCAATTTGGGAAACAAACTTAATGTCTATTGATAGCTTGATTACTAACCACGTATAATCAGGTCGACAGAGCACTACCTAACCGTAAAAACCTTTGAATTCTTCAGAGGAAGAAAACCAGGATAAAAAACCGGCACGACGAAATGTAGCTTGTTTCTAAATAAAAGAATATGATTAAAAAGATATATGCTACAAAAATAGAAGCGTTAGAAGGCATGCAATATCTTATATATTATTAATAAATAATATTTGATACATGTTATAGGGTTAAGAAAGATATACATAATTTAGGGCATGCTAGGTTAGGAACAATCTACCCCTGGAATTTGACCCCATCCCTAAATGTCGTCCCTAGGATATATGTTTTACAATTGGAATGTTTAAACGGTCCTACAAGCAGACTCCTACAGAGGCCAGATTACCGACTATGCCTAACCTAGCTCGTAACATGAAACTGTTTTGGGGCGTATACCTTGTGCCAATCCTACATTTAAATAGGCGGATCTAGAACTCAGAAAAAACAGAACTATATCGCAGAACGCAGAATTCCCCATTGCTTAGGGCTATTGTATATGGGTAGTCACCTAGGATAACTGTTCTCTTTTTTTTTAGCATATACCCCCAAGAACGCTTTAGCCTGGGTTTGCATGAGCTCCCAACCTTGGCATAATTGTGGGCAATGCTTGTGTGTTCTTAGTTTTTCAATAAACTTTTTATTTAATTTCTCCAACCTTTTCTGGAACCAAGAAAAGGAGGTCCGGCTATGAGCAATAGTGAAAGGGTTGCCATAACAAGTCCTAAAAAGTTTATAAACGATGTCGTCTATTTTGTTGGTCCAAGTTGAGGGAAGGCATCCCAAAATGGAGTTTCCATAAGTCAATTTCGGCATTGTTAGGAGTTTAATGACCTTGCCTACCACCGTGGAATTGACCCCAAGGTCTTTAAGACATCCATATAGCGCTAGATCCTTCTCCCCCCCCCCCCCCTTTTTTATTATCTTTTCGTGAGCTTCACGATGAAAACTAAATCCTGTATCCCAAGTTCAGTAGTGCTTTCTCCTTTCAAGTTACCCTTGTTTTCTTTCCTGGCATCAAGAGAAGGATATCTACCTACAAAAGTTCTCAAATGACAACCATACAACGCAGCATGCTACCATCTCACTTTCCTATATGATATCACAGTGAATATGCCAGGATAGCAGAGTATATCGCTGAGCAAAGACGAATAACAACAATAATAATTGATTAGGTTTGTAGAGTAGTATTTCTTTGTTTATTCTTTGTAGAAATAATAATAATAGCGACACAAATAAAAGCGATTCAATATGTGAAGAATGTGTTCCATTGTTCTCTGATGTTTCATTGAACTAGTCCATTTTCATTGAATGTAGTAGCGTTCTCATTTCACGCCATTTGACGATTTCGCCTCATAAAATTAACTTTTCAATTTTTTGAGTGTTTTCAAGCTTTCTAATATAAACTATGTACTTTAAATAAAATTAGTAAAATCCCCAACTTAATTAATACAATTTTTAGTTCCATTTTATTATTTTCCATTGTTTTTTGAATATATCTAGCTTTTTTAAAAAATCTATTCTAAATATAAAAAATAAAATAGAATTGAATAAAGCTGAAAATAGAATCGAGAAAAATAAAATAGTAGTAAAAATGTTATGATTAAGTTCCGTGCTGAGTCCATCATCTCAACCAACCTGCCATGTAAATTTTAAAATTTTACGTTTTATAACCGTTGAGAAAATCTCGTTTTGATTGTCGACGAAATCTCGTGTTCCCAATATTTTTAATATTTTAATTTATCTTTTCTCTAAAACATTAAATGTCTTAAAGTGAACAATTTAATTTTGGTCGAATGCAAAACCAATCAAACTTGAAATGAATAAAATAAATTCTAAAATGTATTTTCTTAGATCAGGTAAAAATATATCGACCTATTTAAAAAAATTATTTTAATATTTCTTGAATAAAACTATTTTTATTTAATAAGCTTATAAAATTCTACGCTCTCGATATTCCGCGAGTGAACGCTTCGTCCACAGATGTTTTTTCACCAAACACTTCGTCTATATACAGTTCGTCGAACAGACATTAAAGTTTTATATCTATTTCAATAAAACCATTTAATAAAGCCAGTAAAAATCAATAAAAAAATCTCTATAAGAATCAATAAAAATTTTATTCATTTTATTTAGCGCTTTTTATTTAAATAACATTAAAGTTACTTCAATATATAGAGGGAGAGAGAGATAGGTAAATTGTATGCAACGACGTTCGACAAAAATGCTGTTCGGCTAAATGGGAAAAATGCTTTATTCCTCTTTTCAACTGAGATATACGAATATATTTAGTAGCAAGTTAAAAATTGAACAGACTAATCCATCTTAAATATGCAACTTCAATAATTGTTACAAGTAAATTTTCGGTGGTAGGCTTAGTCACTTGGGTATTTAGATATTTATTTTTCAAAAGAGAAAACCTTTTTAAAAAGAAAAACAGAGCTTTTTTTTTAAAAAAAAAAAAAGAAAAAAAAAAAAAACATTCAATTTAATTTTGTTTTGTTTTTTTTGATGCCCATATTGGGGGGGGGGGGTTTTTTTACGTTCATGGGGGGGGGGGGGGGGGGGGGGGAAAAAAAAAAAAAAAAACTGAGTTCACCACCAATTTTTTTGAATTAATTTTTTGGGTAAGTAAAAAAAAAGAGGGTGGGTGGGTGGGGTTTTTTTCCAAAATAAAGAAAAATTTCTCCTCTAAAAATCTTAAAAAAAAACAAACAAGATGGACTACTCTTAGAGAAGAGAGCTGGCATGGACCAATGAATGGCAGGCACGCCTTCATATCATTTGAGTATGTTCATTCATTGAAAGAATATGTTGTGGTATATATTCAAAGCACTCATTCATCATATCTCATAAGCACAAACACACCTAAGTACCTGAAAAACGATACCATCAACTAAACACAATTATATTATGAACGGGGTTGCACAGTTCGAAGTTTAAAATTCCGACTCTGAATCCAACTCTGTATTTGTAGGCGTCCGACTTTGACTCTCTGTTCCCTTTCCCACCCTCTCTCTTTTCTATACATTTTGTTGATAAACATGTTATGAAGTACATGTGGAAAATGATGCACAGATCGTGGCTAATGCTATTAACCATTATAGTACTTAAAGAAATTAAATATAAAAAAATGTTTGGATTATTTATTCATGAAAAAAAAGAAAACAAAACCATTTTAAAGATCAATTTTCGACCACTATGGTCATCAACAGATCATCAAACCGTTGGAACAAGTAATTGCATTTTCACAAAGACATTTAGCTTATACGTATACTGACAAGAAGGTGAAAAGAATGTGACTTTTGTTTTGTTCAACACAAAAGTCTATTTTTAATATTTTAGCATCACATATTGATAATCTTATTATCTATCACTCGCAAGTATAAACAACATCCACACATCAACATTATTAAAAACAATACCCCCAAAGCCTCAAGTTATATTAATGAACACATTTCACTATAAAACACCACACAAGTCAAATTCCTTTCAACTTCCTTATTAGTACGCATAAGTCTAGTGTTTTTGCGAAATCGCATTTACTTGAATAAAAGTTTCCTGTTCCAAGTTTATTCTTATTTTTCCTTTAGTTTAAAAAAATTCGCGAAAAAAATCTAGCAACTTTCGGAATTTTGCATTTTTGGATATTTTGCTTATTAAATTTTTTTTGTCTTATTTTGTTTATTTAACCCTTTGATGACCAGTGCTTCACCAGTGACCCAAGAAATGAAAATCGTCTGCTTTGAATATATAAAATTCCATTGAAAAAGTAAGCAGACGAATCCTCTTCAAAATGTTGGTCCTCAAAGGGATTATATCAAAAATTATAATAAAATGTACCTTTTTTATTATTAAAAAATTAAATATTTATAAAAAAATTTCTTTTATAAAAAAAAAAATTAACATAAAACAAAGCATAATTTCCAATAAATTCAAAAGATTACAATTTGTAATTAAGGTGTCTTCAAAGAGACACATCAAACTATTGAATTTTTGGAGTTGAAATCAGACAATTTATTTTCGAGTCCACTTCTATTCCCATCCCAGCTTTTGTGGGATTTCGATCCGATCTGTCTCTGGAACCTTGATATACACACTCATGCACGCACACAAATACACACATATTTTTTTTGGGATAAAAAACGACATTCTTGCGAAATGATAAAAGAATGGAAGTAATTTTGGTATTGGCATACAGTTCAGTAAATTACACAGGCTATTGATTACTGTCTCATGACAGTCTTAAATTTTTCCTTTAAACCGTGCTCTTTTTCTCGTTCAGATAATAAAAACATACAGAATATTTCGACGACGAGCCTACTTATATACACAGCAATTTGTAGTGATTTTTTTGAAATGATTTAGCTTAATGGCTGCGAATTGTGGCGCAAGCAAAGTTTTTTCCTGTGAATGCGATGAATTCATGCTTAATCTTCTTAGGGATGTGATGTATTTGAATCCTCTTGTAAAAGAGCGCATTCACATTGTTGCTAAACACTCTACACAAGCTAGTATCCCGAACGACATTTCAGGTGAGTATTTTTTATGGACGTTATGAACAGAATTCCTTGTTCAGTGTTATCCCTTCTTTTCAGGTGATTGCTCTTTGATTCTAGCTGAGATATTCGACTGTGCAGTCTTTGGCGAAGAAGCCCTCACATCCCTACTCGATATTCAGCAGAGATTGAGGAGAGAGCAAGAAAAGATGGGAACTGCCTTCATTCAAATTATTCCTTCCAGGATAAAAGTGTATGCAAAGTTATTCCAATCCTCACAAGTAGAGAAAGAAATGGCGTAAGTACCACTTTGTATTAACCCTATGCATTATCTCTCATAAGCCCAACTTTAGATTTCTTTCACAAGATCACTTGCAATGACGTAGATACAGATTTTTACTTGTAGGGTTCCATTTGGCCAAAGCTGGCTTTCAAATAATTTTGGAAAGTGTTATAATATATTATCAAAACATTTCATTTGTAGAGAAAGCTTTTTTCAGGCTTTTTACATCGAATGAATTTAATTTATAGCTGTATCCCATGTTTACTCAAATGCCATAATAATCATCGTTTTTCATTTAAATATTCTCTCGTATATCATTTCCTCTGTACACCGTGCACTCCGATATAACATGCATGTTTATTTGCGTCAGCGCAAATCAGTATTTTATACTGTAAAGTAGAGAAATTTAATTTTGCCAAAGTATACATAAAATTTTTATAACCGTTATAAAATCTTACATATATGAAATTAAAAGTCACTGTAATTTCGGTATTAAGTGCTCACCAAGTTAAAGTCAATGTTTTAGGCTAAACATCTAACGACTTTAGAAATTTTTACTCGAGAAATTAAATTCTCGTGAATTGGTTTGTATTTGAAGAAATCATCATTTTATTTCATAATCTATTTCTTACATTTTAACAATTTTAAAGGCTTCTTTTCCTTTTCTGATATAATTCACTCCGTTAAAAAGTGATTTAAGTTTCGTTAAAATTAATTTTAAAGTCATGGCCATGTTTAATTTAATAGTTGACAAGTTTTTTGATGAAATTTCTCTAATTAATATTGATTCAAGTGTTAAATAAATTTCGGTACTTTTCTGTTAATTCCCACTCTAAAAATTTTTTTAAAAAAAGCAGACGATATTTTCTAAAATTGAAAGAACAGAATGTTTTCGGAAAATTTATATATGTATATAAAGTGAAATTATATCTCTCTGTTATCTACAATACCAAATTTCCAAAGTAATGTTTCCCTTCATGAATCCATCTGTGAAGTGCATGACTTATTTGCTTGCAAACCATCTATTACAATTTTTTAATACTTATAGCGTACTACACCCAAAATATACATTTTTTTTTACAATTAAACACATATGTTAAAATTATATCTTAAACTAGGGAAGTTGATTTATAGACAAAGACATGGATTAAATCATCTGTGATAAATTTCATTTAAAAAGAAAGGAGACTATTAGTCTTTTATTTTGGTCCTCGAATTGAAGCCCAAAGTTTTTGAAGACTTGCTTATCTTTTTCCATGAGTTTTATAAAACTTAAAACAGACAATTTTTATCTTGAGACACTGTTACCCCTTTGAGGCTTAAAGCTTTAAATGCTTTCGCAATCCACCCATCTTAATTTTTTATTTTAAATTTCTTCCCGTAATAATTTTATAAAACACTTCAAAACTTACCATAAACTTTTAAATGGTGCATTTTCGTACAATAATTTTCGTTAAGTAAAAGTCCAAGATACCACTATTCAAATACAAATATAGCTAAATTAAAAATAGAAAAATTTCTACCGGTGCCCTTTACAGTTATTCAATGCTTTACCCAAAACAAAGAAGAACTACAACACAACTCTCTCAATTTCAATCCACGCTATATGAGCAAGTAGCGATTAAATGTCTAAATTAAATTTTGCTTACTTGATAAATCCTATATTTTTTCCTATTATTAAAAATCCACCAAATTCATGATTTTACAAGGATTTCTTCATCGTCAGTAGTTGGAAAGATGGTGGAACTTAAAGAAGACATTTTTTCGGAAGAACCATATGCTTGTGAGTTTATTCAGAGGATTAGAAACGGCTACCAATCTCTATCCAATCATTTTGAGATCATTGAAATCAACTTCAATGACGCAAACTTTTTGCAATGCCTACAAGAACAAAGTTTCACTAAAGCGATTCCAGTTAAAATCACGTGTGTATTTCTTTTCATAAAAAATCTGCCCATCTAATTCCTTTATTATTATTAGGGAAGATTGTGAGGATTTATGTTTTCTTTTACTTTGGTTCGAAATTTTTACTGACACTGAAAACTTCACTTCGACATCTCCTGATAATGACGACTCTTGCTGTTGGGAACAAGCAATATTTCAATTAAGGCGCCCTCGAAGTATCCTTCATTTTATCAAACAGTTATTTAATTTCTAGTCAATTTGACTCCCAGTTCAACTAATTAATTAACTAACTAGGATTTATCGATCATTAGTCATAAGTTTGCAATCGTTAGTGATATGTTTGCAATCGTTAGTCATATGTTTGCAATCGTTAGTCATATGTTTGCAATCAATAGTCATGTTATGACAAGTTGTTTGATGAATCAATTCCGACAGATATGAAAGATGCAAACATCATTATTTGTCAACTGTTATTTGCCTTTATCATACTTTGTCATTCATTTTGTTTTTTGAAACCCTAAGCCGTTGCTAAAAATTCCACGATGAATTCGTGTGCATCTAAACTCGTAAGCGAGTTTCTAATGAAGTTAAAAATCTCGTGATTAGTGAAGAATGCATCACGAGTATTTCTCTAAATTTGTATTAGCATCAAACTACTGTGTCAAAAATTGTATCTCGATGGCAGAAAACAGGAGAAATTGATAATCAAAAACGTAGAGGTAATCGAAGATCAAAGTTGAAAGAATAAGAAAAAATGATTATTCAATCATGGGTTGATGAGAATCCATCACTCACTCTGTCAAAGCTTCAAGAAAAAATAATGAATGAATTAAAACTACAGGTAGGCACAAGCACCATTGATAGATGTTTGAAAGCCGTTCATTATAGAATTAAAAACAACGTCTTGGTACCAGAAAGAAGAAACTGTGAAAATACGATTGAAAAGAGAAACGAATACGCTGCCAAATTCAGAAATTTAGAAGCCGAAGCACGACATGAAAACTTTGTTTTATTGATGAAGTTAGCTTTTCTGTTTCATCAAGGGCAAAAAAAGGGCGCACAAAAAAGGTTATTCACCTTATGTTGCTCTTCCTAACACTAGAAGCAGAAATATCTCTGTTGTTGTAGCCATGAACAAAAATGGAATGGTGTATTACAAAATTTGCGATGCAACAGTTAAGGGAGAAGTTTTTAAAGCTGCTTTACTTGAGATTGGAAAGTTCTGTGCTGAAAAAAAGATCGATCCAATATTCATACTTGATAATGCAAGGATTCATCACTATAAAGGGTTGTCTGATGTTACCAAAGACATGAAATTGTTTTATCTTCCACCTTACTCTCTTTTTTTAAATCCAATTGAAAACGTTTTTTCAATATGGAAAGGTAAATTTAATAGAGGAGGAGCAAACAATGAAAAAGAATGGAAAGATTCAATAAACAACATTTTCAATGAAATTTCTTCTCATGATTGCGAATCTTTGTATAAAAATGCTTGGATATATTAGCAGATCTGAAAGAGGTGAAGTTATAATGGAATAAAACTTAAACTTTTGTGTTTTCTAATAAATTTTATTATTATTACTTTTACCTTAGAGTTACAGTAATTAGTGTAATAGAAAGTCTGACTAATTACATATATATTTATATATGACCAATAAGAAACCATAACATGACTAACGATTGCAAACATAGGACTAACGATTGAAAACATATGACTAACGATTGCAAATGTATGACCAATGATCGATAAATCCTAAATAGCCAGATAATCAGCAATGCAATTAATATATTTTTATAAACGGTACTTTTCTTTTGAATTTCACGAGTGAAATTGGCTGGCAATTAAATTTTAACTGTCACCATATTAATTTACTAACAAAAATGTATTTTTACTAGCCCGTTGGTATTTTGCCTCATTAAACAAATGGTAGTGTTTACGAACTAATTCAGAATACAAGTTTACTAACAAAACAGTAGACACAGTTAGGTGTACTAATTTATTGGTAAATATTACCAGAATTTTTTTTCAGTTCAGTGTTAATATAAGTCAAATGGTATATCTTATGTCTACTATGTCAAAAATCCTTGAATGAAATAATCAAAATTCGGTTAAAGTTTGTTGTAACTTAGAAACCTATACCATTTATTCGCTATCATTTAACCTTAAATTATTAAGAAAAAATTTTTTAATTTGTTTTGCACTTGCCACAAAGTTTACTTTGGGATCTTTAAAAAATTTAAAACAAACAGACTTAAAAGATTCCAGGATAAATGTCACTTATATATATATGAAAATATGATTGGCTATATTTAAACGTCGTTAATTTCAATAGTTGATGAGGGTGTATGATTATTATCACTTTTTAACCGAATTTATAAATGAATTTTGACATTTAAAATTTTCTATTTATAATTTTTGATTGGTTAAATGATCTTAATAACTACATATTATTTTGTCGTTATACTCGAGTTTGTTCTTCCAAAAGATTAGACCAAATTATTACCTCTTAAATGTCATTAATTAATTAAAAATTAAGAATTTTTATTTTTAAACAAATACTAATGCATATACTTCAAAATTACTGCAAACTCTATCCAAGCCATAAACAGGTCAACTTTTTATTTACACCTCATATTACCTTTCAAGTTTGTGTGACCGAGACACAACTGAAATCTAGATGCCAAAAAACCTACCAAATATTTTTCTTTAAAAATTCCTATTATATTATTTCCAAAAAAAGATGTTTGCTAGGCCTATATCCAGGGGCCTATACAATGGGGGGGGGGGGGGGGGGGGACCGGGCTCCCCCCTCCCCATTGAACGTTGAAAATATTTTATTTTAATAAAGTAGCTTTTATTTTAATATCATATGAATAAAATACTATTCTGATAAAATTTTAATTATGTTTTTTTATAAAAGTACAAACTTCACTTACTATATGACAAAAAATTGTGAATAGCGTCACTAAAAAAGCTTTAAAAAATTTTTTTCAACTTGTGCCCCACATAAAAAAATTCTGGATACACCACTGTTATCAACCGGACTAATGTTGTAAACATCATATTTTATACATTCAATTGCTGTAAGTAAGAAATTTTCGCGAGGAATTTAATTTCTCGAAAACAATAATTTCCCCAAATTAAATCCTACAAATTAGTTTCCAGTGTCTCAAGTTTTTTATGTGAAATTTTTTATAACATATAAAATGTTTCATATATGAAATTAAAAATCACTTTAATTTCTATTTAAGTGCTCATAAATAAAAAAAACTAAATTTTAACCTAAATATCCTAAATTTAAAAATGTTTTGCGAAATTAACTTCCCGTGATATTTGTTTATCATCTATAATTCGCGAAATTTTATTCTCGCGATGTTAAAGTAATATTGCCGTAAATACTCATAGAAGCTATTATTATAAGACTTTTGTAAGACGCATAACTCTTTTGAAGCAGAATTTCATGGAAAAACTTAACACATTTTAAGGCACTCAAACATTTTTACACACAAATAAACAAAACACAAAAGCGTAGATATTTCAGTTATGTCGCTGGAAAATGGAAGATATGAGATAAATTGTTTTATTTAAAAAATATAATAAATAATCTTCATTTTACTTTTCTGATTATAAGAACTAGAGTGATTTTAAAATTGAGTTTTAAGAAAAAAAGTATCATAGCAGGTGAAAAAAGTTTAATGCTCTAAAATTTTTATTGGTGTCATAAGGTGAAAAGGTTGTAGTGTAAGGTATTAGTGATGTTGCGATACGAGAATCTTGTACGATTCTGATTACAACATCCATTCCAAAAAAGTCTTATTCCGATTCTTCTTGATTTAAAAAATTCACTCTCAGTTTTGAAAGGGCGGACTGATTTAGCGCATTTAGTCTTCATTCAACAGTATGATACTTTTTAAGCCTTTTTCGTATCTCACAAACCTTCACATTCAAAATTCAATTAACAATTTAACTTTATTCTTACTTTTTTTACCAATTCTATTTTCTTTTAATTTTCTTTGTGTTTTTGGTAATTGTGTATAAATAATACTTTTTCATTCCACAGTATGTACATTTATCACAAATAAGTACTATATTTTAAATTTTAATTTGAAATGAAAGCTTTTCTTTAGTCGAGTCTTTCACAAAAACTTTTAACGCTTATATCTGTGCATTCAAATCTTTTCTTTTGGAGAAAACGCCCCTATATTTACAACGTTTTTTATTGCCTGAGTTTTAGCATCTTTTTAAGCCTCACTAATATATGAAAACTTTTCCGTTCATCAAATATAGCTTACGAGTTATTTTTATAGACGTTTAGATAGGACTAAATATTTTAAATAAAAGTGTACCTCGCGTAAAACTCTTTTTACGTATGTCTCGCTCCATCTTAAAATTTAAAAAGTTTATTTAAAAGTAATTTTCTCAAAGTTTTCTTCAAAACTTCCTCTCAAACATGACAGTATTGTGAAGTTCAATTCAAATAGACTGTTAAGAATCATGCAAAATATCTACTATTGGCAATTCACTATGTCATCTTTAAATTTTGACAGAACCGAACCTTTGGTCGACTTCAATCCGTTGCGCTACCCAAAATGTTTGCCCATTGTTGGTGTAAAGTATTCGTTATTTCTAAACCGTGGAAAACTTAAGGTGCCCCAAAAATAAAGAAGTATATAAGCCTTGACATTATAATGTGGGGCGGGTCATATGGGGACTAATAGTAGGTGTGTCTTTAAAATATTAATTTATTAAAAGAAATTCTTTGAATGTTGAAAACAACTGATTTTTGTTTTTCAACCAAAACTTGAAACATAACAATTCGAACTAAAAATTTATATGTAATATGAGGAGGCGTTAGGCAAAATGTGAAACAACAGTTGAAACTTTCTGAATTTTAAGTGCTCACCAGCCATGTTTATTCAACTTTTTAGAGCGCGCAAACATTTCCAGGAATATTATCGAAAGGGTGATAAATTTTCCTGATGCGATCGGATATTTGAAAAAAAGCACGATTCGTAAGTTTCGCGATTATTATTAGTCCCATCACTAGTAGGCAGTAAGTATAGTTGAAATGAATTAAATATCAAGGTTCTTAGATTTTTATAATAGAGTATGATAATATATGCTGAAATATTTATTGTACCTTGACATTTGATGCAAATCTATTTTTATAATTCCATCATTTTTCAATAGTATTTTATTATTATAAATTATTTGATATATTTAGAAAATCTGCATAAAGGAGAAATTTTAGGAATAAAAGTCTCCTTTAAAAAGAATTTTGAATTTACTTTTAGTGATGAAACCTCTTTGAGGGAAGGTTGTCTTCCAGAACGAACATTTTTAAAAAATGAAAGCGATTTTTTTCTATCTTTTTCTGCATTTTCTCTATTTTACAATAATGATGAATACTGGAATACAATAATTCGAGCGATTCACCAAACATATAATGGAGGAGAAAGAGTTATCGTACTCGACGCATCCACAATTGCGAATGCTATATTAAACAAAGTGCCTTTAGAAAACAACGTCACTCTTTGCCATATCAAAGATAAAGAAGAGATAGCAGATATATCAAGTACTAAGTATTTGTTATATACAGATATCCTACAAACAAATGGATTACTCTCTTCAAGAATACTGTCGCGAATTTTGATGGACAGACTGGATTTTCCCAAAAATGCCATTGTTTTGCCATATTTCTTGCGTATTTTTGCCGTTGGTGTTGAAAGCAACCTTCTGATCACTAATTCAACCGTTCTTTCCGAAAAAGAGCACATTTTTCAGGCCAAAATAGACAAAGTTTTCAATGAATATTGCGTAATTTGTCTTAATCTTTATTATCATCATCAAGTATGCTACTTTATTTTTTTACAATGAAAGATGGCCTGAATACTTGCTATTTCAGCTTTAAGTTATCTTGGGAGACGAGATACACAATGGATATAATAAGTGATCAGATAAAATAATGCTCACTTTGAAATCTTATTTTAAAATCATTTTTTGAATCTTTGTATAGGGTGTCTTTTTTTAATGTGACTGATACGTTTTACGCCTCCCTCCTTTTCTTAGATTTTAAAGATTTTTTAGTGCGATAATTCAAATATACTGAATCCCGTAATCGTATTTATTTTTTTTGAAAATTAATTAAACCTGTTAAAAAATGATTTAAATATAACAGTTTATATTAAAATTAAAATTTATATTATAATATTTATAAAAAATTTTACACATATATACCCATTTTCAAGTATGCTGAATTCATTTATTATAAAAAATTAAATCTGTCAAAAAATCATTTGAATATGACAGCTCATGCCAAACTTAAAATTTTCATTGATATATTTATAAAAAGTTTTTACACATATATACACATTTTCAAGTATTCTGAATTCATTTTTTATTAAAAATCAATTAAAATCTGTCAAAAAATGATTTGAATATGACAGCTCATGTCAAACTTAAAGTTTTTATTGAAATATTTATAAAAAGTATTTTACACATATATATATTATATATATATCCATTGTTAAGTATGTTGAATTTAGTGGTGATGTTCATTTTTTATGAAAATCAATCAAACCGGTCAACCAATGTCAAATATATAAACTTCAAAATAAATTCTTCTTGCAGTATTTTTCTGCTAATTATTTTCTTAATTTATTTAATAAACCAACTTTTGGTGTTTAATTCAATCAAAATATTTCACCTGTCACTAATTTAGGTATCTAGTACCTCTGTCTTTTTATTCACTTAATTTTGCTATTCATTCTATGGGGAACCTTCCTTGGTAGTCCTACTTTCATCAGAAATTAATTTTCTGCAAGCTGTGTTTGAAAAAACCTTTTTTAAAGATTTATTTAGAAAGAACCTTGTTCAATCTCAGAGCTTTCCTATTAAATAATATTCTTGATCTTTTTTATGAATATCACGTCATATGAACAGATACTCAAACTGACTATTTGTCAACCATTCCCAGTTCAAAAAAATTTTTTTCCTCCTTCGTGATGCTCTTTGTTGAATTAGAAAAAGTGTCCAACTTCATCATCTAAAAAACTCTCGCTTTCAAGTCAAAGGAAAACGATGGTCAAATTCAATTCAAATTATAAAAGTATCCTGATAGTGACTAAATCTTCATATTAGCATCTATGACAGTATTGATAATTTTGTCCGATTGAAAATTTTCAGATTTTCAATTCATCTTAGTGAAATGATAATTGTAGTAATATTAGCTGATAAGCTAAAGATTTAAGATTTTTCATTCGCAAAAGCGGAACTTTTTGTTCACGGTCAAAATCTTTTTTGAAACACCCAATATTAGATGATTAAACAACTCTCTTCATTGGAACATGGTACATCTTCTATTTAGTCAAAATACATTCTTCTTTCTTAAAATTATGTATCTCTTCATAAGACTACTTCATTGACGATTTAAACGTTGCGCCCCAGGAGTCACTATTAAAATTTTATTTTGATCACACATTCACTTTTCAATTTCTTTTCATGTCGCTTCCTTCTCTCATGCGCATCTTCAAAAAATTTATGTTTTTCGTTTTTCATTTTTCTAAATTTTCATACTCAACATGATTGAAGAAAGTTTTATAAGCCAAAATATATTTGTACCAAATAAAACGATTTTCTGAAAAAATTAACAAATCATTGGAAAAACTGTTTTTCAGACATACATCGCTAATTCAAATGTATCTTCCAGCGTATTAACCTAAATGGAGACAAGCCTAGTGGATTTAGTATTAAAAATTGTTTTTAATTTGAAAGATATTCTTAGACAGAATTTTATCCTTAATCAAAATTTTTATTTCGAGATTTTCAATCAAATAGTGATTTTTATCAATAAAATTATAGATAACGTTATGTGCTTAAAATTGTATTCAAATATAAATTTTCAAGAGTTCAAAGTTCGAGATAAGTGGAAGGAGGTGTATCCTCTCAATGAAATCACTCCGTGTTACCTCTACTCTTATGTATCATTCATATATAACAATTATATGATGATATTTTGCTTTGGTGGGTATTTTTAAAAATTTGTTTCTCAAAATTCAAAAATAAGGGAATCAAGTCTCACATAATTAACATTAGGAAAGCAGTCAGCATAAAGACGACTCCACTTCTGCCTGAAAGCATGTCATTCTGAAGCTGGTCAACTTTTGTAAAGATCCTTAGAAGTTATACGAACGACAAACTGGCAAAGCCAAATGTTTTCTACCTAAAAAAAGCATTCGGTTGTAAATGACCCGAACATAGAAGGTAACAAAGACAAAAATAGAACAATGTTAAGTTTGTTATAAAATAGATGCAAAACTTTATTTTGCATACACATTAACAATTTTATGTATTTTTGTTTTTCAGATTTTATTTCACGGGTTGTATAACCGGTCTTGGATTCGTTAGGCATGTATCATAACGCTAATCATATTTGCTTGATATCATTTCTTTATAACTAAAAAACATTTACCTAAAATATAGAGCAGGAGCCGTCGGGAAAAATTTTTGAGCTGCAGGCCGAATTGAAGGGTTTAGTGAGCGTCAATAAAATTATCATTTTAGTAAATTGTCAATTCCTATCTCTCATTCAGTGTACTTGGCAAAAATATAATTTTTTTCTAGCTATTCGAAGTTTTTTGTATACTTTTAGGCGATCTTTTTCAATAATTTTGAATAAAAGGTCTTGAAGTTGTTTTAAACCGTTTATTTCTTTCAGCTGAAATTGTGAAGTTTACTGAAAATAATTTAATTTTTTTAATTTAAGATGAAACGAGGGCCACACAAAAAGAATTTAAGGACCGCTTGGTGCCCGCGGGTTCCTCACCCCCGATTTAGAGTTTATATGCGACCCTGTGATTTTGTTAGTGTTAAAAATAGGAAAAAATTTTTTTTTTTAAAGTCTCCATTCATTATGAGTTTTGGTCCCTACGTGAAAAGTCCTGGCAACACCCCTGATAATGAGTACTCATAAACCTTTCATTTTAAAACGCAAACTCTTTCGTAGAGCAAAAAGTTTTACAAAATTCAAATTACCTTAAAACCAATTTTTATATTTGCATGAGGTTGAGAAATGTTAGCTCAGCCCACTCTTGTAAAAATATCTTTTCTTAGATCAAGTATTCGTTTAAAGGTGCATTTTATGAGATATGGGATTCATGTTGTTTTTTTGTTAAAGCAGATGCCTTTGAACTCGATCTTCTTTATATGGACTAATCATGATCCTTTTTAGACGAAATCCTATTGTGAATTGGATCTGAAAAGTACTCCTCATAAGCAACTGACCGACTCAACGCTGGTCCTTTCTATCGATTTAAACGCAGAAGTAGACTACCAACTCCATTCTAAAACGTACACACACTTTTCCGCTTCAAGGAACATCCGCGTGAAAGAAGCAGGCAAACTCGACGCTTTTATATTTTGGTTCGAGCTTGATTTCACTAAAAACGAAGAAGAAGTGGTTCGGTCCTATACGCGTGATCAAGGCGAAGTTGCATATTGGAAACAGGCAGCCATTTTGAATTACAACTCTCCAAACTTCAGACAAGGAGAATTTATCGACATCAAATTTACAATTCAAGATCACATTATTGATTTTGAAATTTGTGAGGGTGAATAATATTCATGATTACTTTATAAAAAAAATTTTGCGAAACTGATCTTACTTAGGAAAACGAATTATGTCTAGAGCAGATGTGTGTGAAATTTGTTTGACCATGTGACAGCATTCAATCATATGTTTGACTTACTGGCACAAATACCGTTGAAATAGTGAAAATCTACTTTTTTGCCCGTATCTAACATTTTATATTCAAATTAATAACACAGAGCTTTGTATCTTGAATATTACTTAGAGGAGTCAGACTATTTCATCATCACGAGTCAAGAAGAGTGAAAATCAATGATATACCAAAAGGTGGAGTTGGAGGGAAATATCCGATTCCAAGAGTACTAAAAATCTGACTCGACTCCAAATTCTTAAAAATTTAAAATAACCAACTACTTTCTGTTTATCCTAATTTTACGCTGTAAGGCTCATAACCCACGGTTGAGCATAGACAACGTGTGTCTTTCATGAGGATTAAAATCAGGCACTTTTAAACTAATTTTTTATAATTATCATTCAGTTTTTTTTTCGTAATTATGACTTTTTTGAAGTTATTTTAACTTACTAATTTAATTTCTTTTATACTTTTCATTATTTTATCTTGTCATCTTCCATTTGCCCATTTAAGAGCTTGGTCTTTCTTCCAAGTTAATTAAATTAGCTTGCTTTTTATAAAATATATTATAAGCAATGAAAATTATATAATAAAAAAGTGATATTTAAAAATAAAATAAAAATTTGTCTAACGTTTTAAAAAAAATACACTAAAAATAAAAGGATACGCTTAAAGTGGAATAGGACGCACTTAAAGTAAAAATGGTATATAGATAAAATTTCGCTTTTTGTAGATAATTTTTTCTTCTCAAAAATTTTAGCCATATTGCCCACTATAATTCATTTAAAGATTTTTTACTGAATTAGACTTTAGACTTCAAAGGTATTTTTGTATTTTATTACACGTATATAAGATTGAGCCAATTAATAGAGCCCTACGCTAGTAGAACAAAATACACCACACATAATCTTATAAATAGACTCAGATTCGTCCGTGACCCTCAAACATGCAACCTAAAATCAACTCGCCCACCAGCAACTGTTAAGACATTCAACACAATCTAAGTTTATTAAATATTCCACAAGTAAAGGTATGTGCTTTTTACGGGTTACTATCAAAAGAGCGACAAAATTTGTGACTATAGTGCTCAAAGGAGTGATAAATCAAAATTTAGTTTATTTGTTTGTTTAGTTAAGTAGTATTTTTTTAAGAAAAGACTTTAGAAGTTTAGTTTAGTTAAGTTATTGCAAAAATTCAGTTGATATACGAGAGGGAAACTACAGTATGTCAAGAATATATTTACACGTATTAAAACAATAAAATCTAGTGTAGATTACTCGAGCATTCTGACCTCCAGGCTCTCTTTTAGATCTTAAAATCTATGTTTTAACCCTTTGAGCACCTGTGTCACAAGAAATGAAAATCGTCAACTTTAAATATATAAAATCTATTTACTTAAATGTAAATTTGTAAAAATAATATCAATAAATAAAATTTATTTATTTATTTTTAATCAATAAATATTATTTGTAAAAATAATATAATATGAATGCTTTGCATTGTCAATCTTTTGAGATTTGCTATTTTGTCATTCATTTGTCATATCACTCTTAATTTTTGTTACTGTTTTGAATTTTGACATTTTTAGTCGCTCTTTTGCTTCGTAATTCGTTTTTTCGGCTCCTGCTTTTTACTCATATATTTTGAGATTAAGAATAAAATATTTATATTTTAGTGACATTTTAAAACAAATAAAAATAAGGGGCAATCGTTTTAAAAACTAGAGCGCTGGCTCTCATATTTTAGTCAATTCTTCTTGATATTTAAAAAACTTTGAGAAAAATAAATCTCACAAGAAAGCTATGTTAACCAAGATATATAATTGCAGTGGTACTTAAAAGTACGGTTGTAAACGAAATAGCGAACGGTAGAAACTAGAAACCACACGTCAAAAGTGTGTAAACCCGATACATATGTCCGCCTTACAAGGTCCACGATAATAGACTAGACTCAAATGAGATGTAAAACTATAGCATAGTTACACTCTGTTTACAATCGACTAGTGAAAACGCTCTGCTTTGAGAAACCTGGGATGCGTGCAAGCAAACACCAATACTCTGTCAATTTGTTTTTATTGATGTGGTTGACGATGATCCATTCATAACAGTTATATTTATGCAAAGTAGTATCAGAATTTATACATAAACTAAACATGTTATCGATTGTGTCCTTCTTATATTATATCAATTTATATCCGTAATACTTTTCTGAAAAGTGATAAACAGAATAGCTGTTATCTAAGCATATAAGTGTACATATGCATGAGGGATGAAGAACAAACAAGTGATTCCAGAATATTTATTAAAATGACTAGGAGTGAATGTAGAGGTTAGATAGGTTCTGCTGTGTTTCTTTCTTCTGCAGCATTAAATCAAGTTTTTCCAGTAATGTCACTTAAAAAGAAAAAGTATTTAACTTTGAAGAATATTTGATTTAAAATACAAAATACCCGTTCTGCTTTCCATACCCTTTAGGATATCTGAGTGAGAAGAGAGGATCTGAGTTATCTGAGAAAACTTAAAAAAAAAGACGTGTTAGAGACATTTTAGGTCTCAAAGCTTCAAAATTTCAGAAGCGTTAAGATATACGGACTCATTACGGTTATGGCTGTAAAATGAAAACATCGATGCTATTGAATAACCCTGATATAAAAGATAAAAACAAAATCTAAAATGACCAATCTTACAGAGATATAAAAAATGTAGTTAGCGAACTTCAAAGAATAAGAAGTATGTGATTGATACAAAGTAATTGGCACGATTATACGTTTCGTGAGATTTTTAAGGATTTCAAAACTTTAGAACTATTAGCAGATATTTAACTATACCACAATGAGAGCTATTTTAAAAAATTTATGCTTCATAGGGTTGAGGGAATTAACATTGTTGAAGAGATTAAATGACGGGTAGTACTGAGTTTGAATCTTCACAATCTGTTTCGTCTATAGCGTTGAACTGTTGGACAATGTCTTTTAGATATTGATCCATTTGACTAATCTTTGTATCCAATTTGTCAATCATGTGATATCTATGAATATAAAATCTAAAATTAGAACTTAACGCATAAAAATACAAACTATTTCCAATTCTCAAAAAAAAGCATAGATTTTTTTTAAACTTATAGAAATCTAAATTTATAAAAAAATATTTTTTTTCAATTAGATCAAAATTGTCATCAAACAGTTTGGTTTTGCAGATGCATCGATTTGATCCGTAGTATAAATTGTGTGAACTGTTGTTTTAAATCGCCCTTAGTATTTTTCTTCGTCAAAGACCGGGATCGGCAACTTTTTGGAGAGTGAGGGCCAAACAGCCCTCACTCTAATTTAGTTATTAAATATGTAAATAAAATTTCTGGGTGTTCAAAGAAAGCAAGTTATATAGTATATTGTATTTTTTACTACAGGAATAACAAAAGAAAGAAAACTACAAATAAACAACAAAAAAGCAAATTTCTTATTTTACTTCAGGAATAACAAAAACAAATACTATCACAATCAACAAAAATAAAAAAGCAAATTCCTTGTTACAAACGAAATGCAGTTAGAAATGGTAAATGTTTTAATTAGACACTTGTTTCGCGTATTATGCAATATTTCTCTACATCAGGTGAAATATCTGTCGATGATAAGAGCGTCGAGGTGGTCGTCAGGAAATCTTGTTCTTAAATGACTTTTAGTATATTTCATTTTGGGAAAAAGTTGTTCACAAGCATATGTACTTACAAATAATGACATCATCAGTTTAGCATTGTCCATGACGTTTTTATATTTTCCACTCTGCAATATGTATTTCTTGTAGAAGTCAGCAGTGGATTCGAAATCAAATTTCTATTTCAAGGATTCGTCGCAGTGTAAGTCAATTAACTCCAACTGATATTTTCTGCTACTTGCTTCACATTTGTTTCGTAGGAGTACCAAATAACTCAAAGATAATTCCGTATTTCCTGAAGTTAGCAAAAGAAGAGGAAAACTCTCATCAAATCATTAAACCATTTAAGGCCAAGCAAAGCAGACGATATCTAAAAAAACGCAGACAATTTATATTCAAAGTCATTGAAAAAAGCACACGAAGATGAAATTACTTATGTTCCAAAATAGGAACATTGGCCGTAAATAGGTTAATAGAGCTCACAAAGATGCCTGGTGTCAATTTTATCTTGAAGTTTTATTCTTGTAATTCCCACAGTTGAAGTTTTCTCTCAAAAGCAGTAATTAGACTAAACATCTCAAATTCATTATTTTTCTTTCCTTGAAGCTCAAGATTCAAAGTGTTCAAGTGGGTCATGATGTCCACTTAAAAAGCCAACTGTGGATCTTGAAAGTAAGAATTATCTCGATCTTTGCTCTCTAAAAACACCGAAATCTCTTCTCTCAAAGCATATACTGGTTGCAACATTTTTCCACGGATAAGCCGTCGAACATTAGAAAAATATGCAAGGTTTTAAAATTCATTGGTTTTGCACACAAAGCTTTAATAATATACATATATGGCTTTGGAACAATGCAAAAAAGCTCATCTCTGCTCAATCTGTGATTACTCCAGATTCATTTCGGTAATCCATTTCATATGCTTTGCAAAATATCTGCTTCAGTGCAAGGATCTTTCATAGTGATCAATTGCACAAATTCTTCCACAATATCAAATGTTCGTGTTATACCCCTTTCAAACACTGCAAATCCTTCATATCTGTGGTTTCATCGATAGCAATCGAATAATACTTTATATTATTTAAAATGCCCTCAAAAATCGAAAAATGTTCAAATCAAAAAATATTTATTCTTTTTAAATATAACGTTGGCTCCTGTTACTTTTAGAATAGAAAAATAAACCTAGTCTCTAATAATTTTTATCAAATAATGCATATACGAAACTAAAAGTAAGGGAGCCAACGATATATTTAAAATGAATAAATATTTTTTGATCTGAACATTTTTCGATTCTTTGATTACAGAATTTTATTTTGATTGTTTGACAAATATATTATTTAATATCGTGAAAAAAATGCAAAAATATAGGCAATAACTTTTATAACATCGTATGAGCTATATCAAATCTTACATCTAGCAAAATATGAACAGAAAGTTTCATATTTTTTGATTTTTAAAGAATATTTTTCGATTCTTTGATTACACTATTTTATTTTGATTATTTGACAAATATATTATTTAAAACAACTTTTCTAACATCGTCTACCCGAATGAGATATATCAAATCTTACATCTAGCAAAATATGAACAGAAAGTTGAACATTGTCTCCCCAGTCATTTATACAAAGAAAAGAAACCATCGCAGTATACAGGTTGGCGATGACACTCAAGTTGTCTATAATCAATATGTATATATGTATGTATGTATGCATGCATGTACAAATGTATGAACACATATATCCCTCAAATTTAGTCTTCATAATTTTCACCTTTTAATAAGTTTTAAATTTCTGGTTCAAATTTATTAAAATTCTAATAAAGGCTTAAATTTTATATCTAAACCTTTTAAATGTTAAAAATTCCATGTATTTTCCAAAAGTGGAAGTTGATTTTTTAGAGGCCTCGAAAAACAAAAATTAAATATTGGCAAAGCGAAATGCCGAGTTGAAGATGCCTGGAAGCTTTGCCAAGCTCCTAATAATATATGCATACAGAGTGAAAAGAAGTACAACTTACATAGAATTTTCTTCAGAATCAATGCTTTCAACTGTGCCAGATTGCTTTTTTCCAGCATTCAAATCCGTATACTTTTTCTCCAAGTCATTTTCAATTTGAGTAAGCATTTGCTCAAGTTCATCTTGCTGATGATCAATAAAATACAATTGATCTACGATTTCTTTTTGATGTTCTTCAATTTTTTCATATTTTGAATGCAATTCTATTATCTTAACATCATTATATAAAAAATGTAAGAAAACCATTATAAAAATTAAGCAGATGAGAAAACTTAAGTTCGGGAAAAATTTCCATCATTTACTGATTGGGCCACCAAAGGTAGGCTTTGTCATTTGAAGTAGTTTCTACTTTTAAACGTAATATAGCTTAAGGACTGTTGGAGACTTTGAGGTGGAGATCCATATATACTTTATAGTGAATGATGCGATCAGTTTTATGGTAGCCAGACAAGTGCCCGATGGACATGAAGTCATGGTTCAAATGGTGAGAGTGATATTAGAAGGAAAATTGAACTACAAAGTATTCATCATGAGTAATACGAAAAGCATTTTTAGTGAAAATTAGATAAATTAATTCAAATTTAAATAATATAAACTAATTGATAACTAACAACTTGAAAAAAATGTTTTGTAAGAATCTGTTGAATAAGACATATTGTTTATTATTTAATTCTAAAATATGAATCAAAGCTTAATACACTCATAAAATTTAGTTAAAGGCAACTCTTGTTTTTATAATGCCATCTATGATCAAAAAAGTCTCTCAAACCTTTCAGACATTTAAGATTTTCGAAAATTTTCTGAATATTTGTGAATTTGAAATTTTTGATTTCTTTTTGAACAGTTTTTTTATAACTTAAAGCAGGCTATTTTTCATAGGTTACCGGTGAGCAATTATGCGTCAAGTGATAAGCCATTTGATCCCACCAAGTCAAATGACGAAAACGAGTTCTTGAGTTACCTGTTAACAACTATACAAATTAGGAGTTACATAATGTAGAGCAGATTTGTATAACAAGTACACATTTAGAAGTGATGCTGAAGCATTAAGTATAGGCCAAAATTCAATTTTAAAAGTAATACGCAAGTGTACATAAAATTTATACTTGATCCGTATTTTGACGACACACAGTATCCCAATGATTAACTTTGGAAGCTTCATCGTAGAAGATGCTTTCAAACTCATTCAGATCCGTTAGCCATTTGTTGACATAATTTTCAAGTTCAGCATAGGTTAATTTATCATCATTTACCACGATCGGTTGCTTCTCGCTATTTCTAAAAAAAATGTGAAAGTTTTATGCATATTGGTCAAGTAAATACTAAGGATAGAAGCCATGAGTATATGAAAAAAAGTGAAAAACTAACGAAATGGAAAAAGGCTTCACTATGCTGGCAGTAACGGATAAGCTTGAAGACGTAGAAGTCGAGGAAGTTGTCGTCAACGCTGAAAATGGCTTAGATTGAGCTGAAAATGAAGCTTAAAAAGAAATTAATTATTAAATTTTCAGTCATTGAGCAATATGTTTATTAAACAGTTGTTTCTAGAAAAGTAGAGTTCCTAAATGCTTAATAACGCAGTCTAACTCTTCCACACTTTATTTTTCAAATAGTCTGCTTTTATTTTACAGTGAATTTTAATAAAATGTCCGTCCAGTATGGTCTATTATGAAAAGCGTTAAAAAATAGACACGCTAACCCTTTAGAACCCAGATTTTTAAAAAAAATCGTCTGTTGTAATGAGTTCTTTCAAAACCTATAGCAGACGATATTTATTTTATGTGACACTGATCTCCTCCTTGATAACATTAATTTGTTTCTAAGAGGTCCTTGAATTAAACCGGGTGCGGTTTTTCAAATGACCCTGTGGCGCCTGGGTGGAAACTTTACAGAAAAGACTGACCATAGCTATTGGATTTACTATATTACTTATAATGCTGTAAATAATGCATTAAATAATATTAATGCTACTGCTGAAAAGGCTAAGTGAAAGATTTATAGGGAAGATTAAAACAAAAGTTCAGGAAATGCTACCTAGATTGAATGAAGAAAAAGCTTGGGCTGTTGTTGTTTTAGTTGCTGTCGCGGAAGTGGCAGGGACTGCTAAAGATAATGATGTCACTTGTATCGATGGAGTAGAAAAGGAAGGACAAGCAATCGTCGATGAAGGTACGCTTGTTATTGATGTGGACAAATTGGAAAAATTTAATCCAGTAGAGAAGAAACTTGCATTTGTACTCGGTACTAATAAAAATACACAAATGTAATATATGATTCCGCTAAACGCGCGGGTTTTTGAAAACGAGTCGTCTGCTTATCATTTTCAATAAGTTTTTATCAACTTAAAGTAAATTTTATGTGTTAAAGATGTCTAAAGTATGTTTATATACTTTTATTTTTATTTCCAATATTTTAATCAATTTTTAAGAGGACAAGAATTTTGGAGACAAATAGTCTGCTTTCTTTTTAAAATGGAATTTTATATATTTTAAGCAGATGATAATATTTCTTGGTACATTGTAGCACACTAATCCTCAAAGAGTTCAACATAGATATAATAGACACGTGTTTTTAAAATATATGCGTCTTTTTATTTAAGCAAAAATTCATGGAACTCGCAATTTTTAGAAAAAATAAATGAGACACAGAAGTATAAAGATTGCGGTTATTTCTTTGAAAAATGTGCCGATATGAGTGAGAAGCGATCGATTAATTAAAAAAATAAAATAAATCCTTTTTCATTTTGTTTTTGATAATAAGGAAAGGATTGCTTTTTTAAGGAAAAAAAGCGTCTTTTACCTGGATATTTAGGGTACTTATAATGAAAGGAATGAGGTATAAAAGAAATTAAGAGTAAAAGAATGGAAGAAACCTGATGAAGAAGCGAAAGAAGAAATGGGAGTGGATAAGAAGGCAGGCGCAGTCTTGATAGATGAAAGCGCAGAAGTTACTGAGGTGGCAGCATTGAAAGGAGTAACTTTGAAATAGAAAAAAAGCAAACGTTCACTAAAATTTGTCTGTGACCAAGTCCTGAGGACTTAGGTTGATTTTATGAAAAGTTATTGCAAAAATTCAGTTGATATACGAGAGGGTAACTACAGTATGTCAAGAATATATTTACACGTATTAAAACAATATATACAATAAAATCTAGTGTAGATTACTCGAGCATTCTGACCTCCAGGCTCTCTTTTAGATGTTAAAATCTATGTTTTAACCCTTTGAGCACCTGTGTCACAAGAAATGAAAATCGTCAGCTTTAAATATATAAAATTTCATTGAAAAAAAGCAGATAATTAGTCCTAAAAATTTTGGTGCTCAAAGAGATAATCGTTTCATTTTGCTTTTTAAATGTAATCTTATAAATTTAAAGCAGCAATTTTCGTTTCTAAAGACACTAGTGTCACACAGGCAACAAATTGTTAATTAACTCTTAAGCCGGATAAGTCAAATATTTGTTTATCTTGTCCCAGCGATATGTAAAAGCTGTTAATTGCTTTATTTGTCTCTAACTGTCACACTTCAATGATCACCTCGATCAAATGCAAGATTACACAGGCATATATCTTGTTTCAGCACCACTATTTATTTAAATCATTTGTTCCCAACGTCACTTTGAAATTACAATTGAATTCGATGTTTTGAAATCAAGCAACGATCAAAAGGTAGATATTTTTTATTTTAAAATTTAAATAAGTTATTCTTGATGTTAAAAATTTTTTTTTAAAAGAATTTTCATTAAAGATAAAATAATCTGGCTGAGATAACTCATTTAGAAAATTTCATAACAAAATAAAAATGAGTAAGCTAAAAGTGAAGCGTCTTAAAAGTTTTTCAGTAAATGATTGTCTTTTTTACTTTAAGTTCGCCTATTTTTACTCTGAGCTCATCCCTTTTCACTTTAATTAACTTTTTTTATATCTAACTTAAAGTAAAAATGTTATATGTGTGTGGGCAAAGACTTGTGTATAAAAAGCTGCATTGTATTATTATTTTAACTAATTTGATTCCACTGTCATCTGACTCAAAAAAATCTAGATAAGACATTCGATCGCAGAAAAATGAGAAGACAGTAAGAATTTGATATTAATCTACCTTAAAATCAAAACTTAATCTATGTGATATGAACAGGCTAGCGCTAAAAATATTACTTTGGACGGATCTAAAATTTGTCTGGGCGGTAAATAAAAATGAACGCGAGGTGGTGAAAGAACGCATTCTAGAGGTAACATTGCTAATGACGTGTGAGTGAGTAAGTACCAATTCGCGTTTTCGAAGAGTCAAGATATTTCATAGAACAAAGAATAATGGAAAAGTTCAAAGCTTACAAGAAAATTGAGAAGTAGCTGGTGCTGGTGTTGGCGCAGTAGCTGAAGAGGTTGAGGAGAACATGGCGAAGGACGGGGCAATCGTGGCGGCTTTAGTACAAACAGGGGCAAATGAAAAGGAAGAAGCAAAGGCATTGCTGATTGGTGCTGGGAAGGCAGAAGTAGTTGAGGGGGTGAAAGCAAATATGGGCTGGGCACTTGCTGAGGGAATGGAAGTTGTAGATGCAGAAGAAAGCGCAGCTGTTGACTGGAACGGAAAAGAGAACAAAGAAGAGGTGGAGGCGGCTAAGAAACAGTAAAACGGTATGCACACTTAGCTTTCAATCAATCTAGAGTAGGGGTTCCCAAACCTGGGGTCGCCTAGCATTTTTTGGGGTCGCCAAGCCCTCAAAACAAAAACATTGTCAACTCATAATTCGAAGAATTTTTAAGAACATAGAGTCAAATATTCGTTGAGGGATAGTGGATAATTTCTTCTCTATTTTTAAAAGAGAAAAGTACAAAGAAGAGAAACCCACAAAATGATAAATCAATTTTAATATATTTTAAAGAAAGACAAGTCAACCCCACAGTAATAGCGACTCATTGCCTGCTTCACCGAGAAAACCTTGCTTCTCGATAAATGTCACTTGAGCTTAACATTGTTATAGAAGATGTTATTCAAACAGTAAATTTTATTAAATCATCGGATTTGAATTCAAGGCTGTCTAATCAAAAATGCTCTGATATGGGAATGGGACCTGAATATGAACATCTGCTTTACTACTCTCCTGTCAGGAGGCTATCACGAGGAAAAGTGCTTAGAGAAACAAAGTGGTTGCTTAAACTTGCATATCTGACAGACATATTTTCAGAGTTGAATTTGCTGAATATAGAACTACCTCGTCCTATCATCCTACGGACAGTAAATTTTACTCACTGTGTAACAAATTTAAGGTTAAAAAAGGTACAAGTTAAGTAAGACTTGTTTCTGGGTTAAAAATTTTTCCTAATTCTGAATATGACCTTTGTTTATCCAGATTAGGCACTGTTTTCCAGTGCCATGCACAATATTTTTCATAAAATACTATATAATATTGCATTACACAACATTGTAAATACTGAAAATTACAAAAAACAACAAAAATTTAGTTGATATAACAAAACATTTATTGGTTATAAATTAAAAATATACACATGCCAGTTCAAACAACCTTTGTCATCAACCCTTTTGTGTAAAGTGTGATTTTCCGTTTTTATACTCCAGCAGTAGTCTTCCAACATACCAGGGTTCCATTTTTCTTTGAATCGTCGCACCATCACTGATATATCTTGATGAAACCTCTCGCCATGTTCATCACTCACTTCTCCAAGATTTTCAGCAAAAAAATCCAGATGAGAGTGGAGCACATGAACTTTTAGAGACATATTACATCTCATGTGATGGTAATGACCAGGGCAAGTAAAAGTCAATAAAGTCAATTTTTTCGTAAGCTTTAGTTATTGTTCATAAACAATTTTTTCTTTTATTTCGAACTTTAATGATCTTTTGTTGAGTAATTTATAGGTCAACAAAAGTCAACTTTTTATTATAATGTCAATAAAGTAAATTTTTATTTTTTTCACAACTTGAATTATTTTTACTTATAATAAAAACGTATATAACTTTTTATTTATTAAAAAAGAGAAACTGAGTAATACTTTCAATCAATTGAGAGTTATTTTTATCAACGCTTTTCTTATTTCTGTTTTTAAATTGTTTATGAATGAGACATATTTTTACAGTAGACACATATTTGCACAGGTACTCCTTACTCTTGTTAGATGGTGTGTTCTTTTATTATATAGAGTGCATTCGCATCTTACTGGCATTAAATTTAAATGATATCTGTAAACAGCAGTGCTTATTTCCTGTTTTCAACTTGTTATATTTACTATAGCTTGCATACTGTAATATAATCATCATGACTAGATGTTCATTACATGTAGGCCTATATTTTATGTGCTTGTAATTTGCGCATACCTTTGAGGATGATCGACAAACATATGCTTGTTAAACAACACTAATTTTTGAATATAAGTGCGCTTCTTCATCTTTCATTTTTCAACAATTACTTCCTTAAATCTTTCATAAGAAACTTTATTTTTGTTGTCCAATTTTCTTCAACTGTTGTTATTTTTGAAAAATAAAATCAAACATGCCAAAAACTGCTAAAAATAACTTTCAAAAAATATCTTTCGTTTTCAAATATCCGAAGGAATTCACTTATTCTACAGATAAAAGTACTTTGTATTGTATATTATGCATGACTGAAGTGAAATACGAAAAAACTTTTTTTGTGGACAAGCACAGATCAACGCAAAAGCATAAGAGAATTTTTGATAATGCTTCTGGAAGTAAAAGTCTTGAATCCTTTGTAAAGATCACTGATAAAAACTTTACTAATATTTTGATAACGGCATTTTTAGAAGCAAACATTCCTCTTTATAAATTGAACCATCCAAGTATTAAGTCTTTATTTCAAAGTATTGGCAAAGTTTTACCATCTGAAAGAACTTGTAGAAACGCAATAGACGACTTGGCGACAAATAAATTACGAGAAATCAAAGATTTAATTAAAAACCAACAAATTTTTTTAATGATTGATGAAACAGTATCAGGTAAAATCTTTGTAAATGTTCTGCTTGGAAAACTTAATCATTCAACTGTCACACATCTTATCAAAATTGTAGTTCATGAGTCTCACTTAAACTCAGAAAAACTAACTATATTGGTAGATGATGTGATTAAAGAGTTTGATATTGAACGCAACGACTTTTGTTTGCTTTTAACAGATGCTGCTACATATAATGTAGCTGCTGGAAAAACATTGAAGATTTTATTTCCCAATCTCTTTCACGTGACATGCTTCTCTCATCTTCTCCATAACTGTGCTCTAAAAGTGAAAGCTTTTTACAAAAATGTTGATGATTTAATTTCTTCGGTTAAAGCTTTAACAATGAAAAACAAAAGGAGGCGTTCTCTTTTTAAAGATATTGGATATCGACCCACTCCTATTGTAACAAGGTGGGCAAGCTGGCTAAAAAGTGCTCTTTATTACTGTGAGTATCTTCCAAACATTCGACGAATTATTCAAAAGATCGATAGTGAAGACAGCATTTTGTTAAAAAGGGAGGGCTAAAGAAAGTTTAAATAATCATGATCTGGCTAAAAATTTACTCTCAATAAAGCAAAACTACAATGATTTGATTGATTTTGTAGAAAAATCTCAAAACTCTAGATTTTCGATAAAAGATGGTTACAATTCTTTTAACAAAATTAATTTTTGTGAAGATGAATGCAAAATTAAGGAATATTTTGAAAGACGTATCAATCAAAATCAAATACAAGAAATAATAGAAATGAAAAATTGTGAAATTTCACCAAGCACATATTTGAAGCTACAGGACTGTCAAGCAACTACTTCAGAAGTTGAACGTTCGTTTTCTAAATTAAAAAAACTACTGGAAAAAGACCGAAATTTTAAAGACGAAAATATTTTCAAGTATATGATATTTTATTATAATTCAAAAAATAATAATGACTATGAATCAGTGAAATTTCAATAAATTTTTTACAGCTTTACAATCATTCTTGTAAACGTATGTTACTTTCAAAATTTTTTAAAGGTCAACTTTTTTGAGTAAAAAGTCAACTTTTTAAAAAATAAGGTCAATTTTAAAAAGTTTTTTAGGTCAATTTTTCCTTGCCCTGAATGACTTAGCAAATTATTCACAACTTTAACAGTCTTTTGAACGATGTTTGCCCAAAAAGTTATTGCAAACTTCTCTGAATGACACAACGCAAGCTTCTCTTTTATCATGAGATGTGTGACGAAAGTTTCATCAAGCACGATTTTTCGAATTTGAGGACCTATGAAGACACCTTCTTTAATTTTAGCTTCTTTTCTGCAAGGTATGCAAATGCAGAGGATTCCTTGTCCAAAGCTTTCACAAATTGTTTAAACAAGCCAAGTTTAATATGCAGAGGTGGTAAAACAATTCTATCACTTTTTATAAGGGGTTTGTTTATAATGTTGTGCTTTCCTTGCTCTAATTTATCTCGGATTGGCCAATCCGTGACTACATAATGTTCCTCACTTAATCTGGAATTCCATAAGCACAGAAAGCAGCAAAATTTAGTATATCCAAGCTGTAAGCCAGTAAGCATGGCTATAACCTTAAAATCCGCACAAACATGCCAGTTATGGTCATCATACTGTATGCTTGTTAAAATTGTTTTCAGATTCTCATATAATTCTTTCATGGTTGTGCTATAAGTCATGGGAACAGAAGGCAGAGTGTTACCATTGTGTAGCAGGACAGCTTTGATGCTGTTCTTGGATGCATATATGAAAAGTCGCCAGTTCGTTACATCGTATGGAATTTGCAGTTGCTCAAGTGATGTTATTACAAAAACATAAACCACCCTCCATTGTGAATAACGCAAGTAGATCTTGTGATCGTTTTCTGTAAAGTGTAACTTTCACTCCTTTCTCAAGATTACGTTCTTGAAGCCTTGATGCGAGAAACTCACTTTTGTCTTTGGTTAAATACAGATTTCTGCTCAAGTCATTTAGAGCCTCTTGAGAAAATAGTACTGGTTTATTCTCGCTTTTCGGATCACTGGGCTCTATATATTCACCACATGTTCATCGGTACTACTGGATATTTGCATTTCTTGATTTGGAGGTTTGGGAACAGGCAATGTTTTACTGGACGTATTGCTGATCGCAAATTTGGGTAAACGATGTGTTTATTTTTCTTTGCTGTAGTACAGGCTGTAAAATCATGCTGACAGAAATAGCAATCATTGCAGTGATCTTTCTGCTCACGCCAAATCATCGGCACACCAAACTTCATTTGAACATTTTTTCCTACATACCAGGCACTCAGTGTCTTCACACATGTAAGGCAGCACACATGAGGAGCCCATGATTTATCCTGGTCTCCTAAGTGAGAATCAAAGTACGCCTAATACATTTTCTTGACATGATGTGTGATACTACGCCTTTCTTTAGCAAAAGTCAATTCTCCACATATGTAACAAAATCTGTTTTGATCATTTTTGCACTGTCTTGCACTCATGTTAAAAATAAATCAGATCTGAAACAAACTAAATAGAAGTAATACAATGAAGTTAAATAAATTAATATCAAATTTAATAACAACAAGGGTATACAGTGACAATTCTGTAAAAACCCTGCCTAATTTAACAAAAAGAAGGCCAGAAATAGATTCCCCATATAATTATGCATATAAAAACGGCCACAGATGTCTTGTACTTTTTTAAGTGTTGCATAGTAATCAACACCTTGATATATATATCTCCAACCTGTATACTACGATCATTCATCTCCAACCTGTATACTACGATGATTCATCTCCAATCTGTATACTACGATGATTCATCTCCAACCTGTATACTACGATGGTTTCTATTCCATGTACAAATGACTAGGGAGACAATGTTCAACTTTCTGTTCATATTTTGCTAGATGTAGGATTTGATATACCTCCTAATGTTTTGAGGTCCAGTAGAAATTTTGAGTATAAAGAATCCTGCAGAGAAAAATGCTCTATCAGGGTTTCAAAATTCAATTTCAAAAATCTTTTCACAAATTACAACAAGTTAATAACCGGGAATGGTAATCGTATTTCATTTAACGTTTTAATACGGGTGTTCGAAAACGTAAACAAACCCTTGGTTAACCGTGAATTGATTGGTTCTAGCAATGCAAGGATACGAGAATTACCCTAACTGTAAAAAAACGTTTGAATTCTTCATAGGAAGAAAACTAGGACAAAAATAGCAGTACGCTTGGCCCTAAATAAATAAGTATAGTTTTAAATGAGATGTGTTTGTAAGATACGAAAAATAACATGCACAAACCTTTTATAAATATAAATCTTACTCACGATATGCAAAAACTGACTACTTTCTTTTCTTTAAAAGTAAATAAATCGTAGAAAAGTGATTCAATATTACACTTTTAAATATTTTATCCTTTATCAAAATTTGGTATTTCCTTCGCCATTATATCATTGTAAATAGCTTCATCGGTTGAAGCTCATCTTTTTCTGATCCTTGAAATTTATATTTTTAGTCTTCCTATACAAATTTTATTGGCTAAAAAAGTTGATTTCAAAGCGGTTATGACGTGTCATTCAATAAGTACTTTTCGTCCTTGAGATTATATAATATTTTCACGAGCAATTAACCAGACGAAATCTAGTATAAAGCAGTTTTGTATTAAAAAGCATTAATAAACGCAGACGATTCACGTTTTTGTAAAGTCGACATATGTCGACTGTGGTCGATAACCGGTTAAGAAGGAACGAGTTCTGCCCGAAATAATTTAACGGAGTTAGAGCTTTTCAGTTTCAAATCATGGACTTGGGAAGTTGAGTTCCAAAAATTAGTCACAGCTCGAGAAAGTTGTGTGCTAGGAAGCAATGTATAATTTCGGGTTGAAAAGCAATAGCATACGAGTGTGTCTATGTCTTGTGATGAATAACAACAAAGTGTACTGGGAAAAACTTCTAACAAAAAAATTAAAAATAAATTTGATATAGAAAAGAAAACAGTACAACTCAATGCTGGATTTACCATGTCCATAAATGGCAGCGTTCCTCAGTTTTTCAAATTTCTCAGTGATTTTATGAGCATTTTTCACGGTACTCAATTTCTCTGAAATTTCAGGCGCATTTCCCTTACTCTATTTATATATGAAATACCTACTATAAAGCTTCAAAAGTGTTTGTAAAGAGAAAATTATTGAAAAAATTATACGTGAAAGTTAATTGTTAAAGAAATGCTGATATGAACGGCAGTAAAAATATAAATTTATTGAGAAGAATGTTATTTTTTAAAGCATGTAAAAAATTATAAAGATTACTTGTCGCAGAAGACACAATATTAGATGAAGTATTGATTGAAGAAAATGAGAATGGTGATGCTGTTGTAGACGAAAACGCGGAAAATAAGGATGATGAAGTAGAAGAAATTGTTAGGGATGGAGCTGTAGAAGTGTTAGATTGAAAATTAAAAGAAAATGAAGTTGTTGTTGACGGTTGACTTGATCCAAATGAAAAAGATTGTTGAGGTTTCGAGTTGAAAATAGATCCTGTTCGAAAAAATATAGTCAATTCAGAGCCAATATGTTATATACTATATAGTTATTAGCGTTACTGGTGAAAATGTCGCAAGAAAATATAAAGAAAATCTTCCCAGATTTAGCAGTAAAAGTTAACACAAAAGTCTTCAGATATATCTATATATTAAGATAGGGGTATAAAAATGAGATTACACACTCGCCGCGCTACACTAAAAATTTGGCTCGCTCGAATGTGACTTGCAAGGAAGAAGGTATTTTATATTTGTAAATGCAATATTCATAGAATAATAATAAAACGCGTTAGGCTGGACATTTTTTCTTCAACCAACATTTTAACCCGAAGAAAGGAAGTTATAGTCGCATTCTGTTAAAGGTTTTGTTTTTGTAGCAGTTATGAGAAAGAAAAGCAAAAATGGAAGTAAAAGAAATCAAAAATTTGGTTTGAATTCGATTAATTCCCACTATATTTGTAGGCATGGCAGGTTGGTTGAGATGATGGACTCAGCACGAAAGCCTGTGTTCGATTCCTCATCGATACCAATTTGTTCATAGTTTGACATAAGCGGTACATCAGTGCCTTGTCAATGAAAACACACCAACGGTACCTTTACCTTATATTTTTAAAAGTTAACAAAAACATCTTTATTCTCACAGTATGATGGCAGAGGAGAATAGAGCAGAGGCATGAGAAAAAAGTTACCCAAAATAAAGGAAATAAAATTTGAAAAATGCTTCAAAATTTTAATTCAAAACGATCTTAGGCCATATTTTGGTCGTAGACAATTTTTTGCTATAGTTTACAAGTGCAACTGGCTTCGCTTCGCAGAGTATGAGAAGAAATAAAACGTGTGGCAAAAAACTCTTGAAATTTTTAAGAAAAAAATGTATAAATAATAAACTTTCACTTAATTTTGCCAAACTTTTTAATTGATTGAAAATTTTAGCTAGCTTTTCTTATTATTATTTGTGCGCCCCCTATAAATTTTATTGAGATTAACTTTTTTTTTATAACAATTTTAGGGTTATTTAAAGTTAATTTGTAGTGTTTTATTATTACAGTGAGACCTCGTTTACCCGATACTCGATTATTTGACAACCCACCTAACCAAAACATTATTGACTGTAAAAGATTTTTTCAATGTTTTTATCCCCGCTTATTCCGCTATCACATTCCGACACCGACAGTGTTTCAAATCAAGAACATGATTATATTTGCCAAGAAAAAGCGAAGTTTTTCAACAGTGAAGAAAATAAGCACTAAAATATTGGGAAAAAGGTCAAAATTGAGACTTTACAGGTTCAGAACTTATTAGCACTTTCAATATGATATCTTTTCAGCAAGGTAATATTAACTGTTCTCCTATTTTGTGGGACTTTTTGAGAACAGATATTTTTTTCAAACTTTTCAAACATATTTAATTTTTGCAAAAACATTCCAATGTTATCTAACCTGAATTTGTAAAATCGTTCAGCTTGACTTACTCAATACTTAGTTTACTGACCTCAAGTGCTTCACTTCAAGTCCAAGCTTCACTTGACGAGCTTTAGAAAAGTGAATGTTAAGACTTCAGAACACAAAAGACACTTAGGTTCCGCTTCCCCACGAGAAGGTAGTGATGCATCATGACCTCCCAGGGCAAAGGTCCTGAAAGGAACCCCTACCCCTTGCTCTTTCTTTTCTCACTCATCCCCACAACATTCTGGCTTAAAAAGTTATTTAGAAAAAAATGGTCACATTTTTATTAAGCCAGATAATTCAGATATATAGTGACTGAAACGAAGACAGTCTCCATTAGATGTTCATTTTTCGTGTTTTAGCAGCAGCAAAATTATCGATGACTTCGTCAAAATCAACACAATCGAGAACTTCTTTCTCAATGCTCATAAGAGCCAGGCTTTGGAGGCGGGCTTTCCCCATAGTACTCCTTAGGTAGGACTTAATAAGTTTTAGCTTGCTGAATGACCTTTCACAGGATGCAATAGAAGTTCCAATTGTCAGCATGATCCTCAGAGCCACTTGTAGATTCGGACAGGAAACCAAGTAACTCCATAGCGTTTGCCAGTTTTTCTTTCCGAGGTTTCAAAAACATTTGAACGTCCTCAATTTCAATCTCAAGCTCTGCTGCGTTGACGTCAGTGGCAATAAAATGGCGCCCCAGGGCAATTGCCCCCCTCCCCTTGATACGGCCCTGGTGTCGGCTAATAATGGTGGTATGTTCATTGTACAAAAATTCCTTTATAATAAATTTTAAAAATTATAAAAAAAATTTTGAGGATGTGCGCCTATGTTCTAGGGTTAAAGACTTAAAACAAGGTTCACAAAAACTCTTAAGTTTAGCCACTAATATCCATAGAGAAGGTCAATTTAAATAAAGTTGTAACTTCATTCACAAGTGAAAATAGAATAAAATTTGGTTAAAGTTTAAAGTGAAAAAAATGAAATATAGTTTTAATTTTACATTATGGAAAACTTTTAAATTTTAAATAAGTAAAGTATAGTAATAAAATATAAGATATAATATAAAAATGACTTATAAGTGTAAATAAATATAGGTGAATTTTCTTAACTTTTTTTATAAAAGGTTTCCTGTTCTATTCTAGTATGGGATACGATCAAAATATTTGGTACCAGCACGAATAAAAATATTATTCAAGCTTCTCAAGTCAAAAAATATCTTTAGATTTCAATTAGGTTTACTATGTACGAGAACTAGTATGCTTAATAAAAATATTCAAATAAAAGTAACCACAATATGATTTTCTGTAGGAAAATAGAAAGTTTAAAAAATATACCAAATGTAGGTGCACAAGTTACATTCGATGTATTCGTTGAAAACCCTCCAAATGAGAAAGGTGAAGCAGAAGTTTTGGATTGAAAATTTGAAAAAGAAAATGAACTAGTAGTTTGACCAGATCCAAACATTCTAAATATACAATTTCTAGATATAAGCGTAGGTAGTATTTAAGGACATTACATTTTTTAAATTAGTAAATCAAGTAGAAAAAATGTTTAAAATAAGTAAAATTAAAAATTTTAAGTTCGATTATAAAATTGAAATACATTTTTAATAAAAACATAAATTCATTATGAAAAAACTATATTATGACTCAAAAATACAGTTTTTAGTTGTAACTTCTAGGTATTAAAATAATAAAGATCATATTGATTTTTATAATTTTGTACTTTATTTCTTAAGCTTAGATTTTCTTCAAAAAAATTATATTTTATTTTATTAAATTATTTATTTTATATTTTATCTAATTATATTTATATTATATATTAACCTACATTTTCTTTTCTGTTATTGCTCAAAACTCTCCCTGCTAAACTTTTTGATAACATCGAGATTTAATAAAACTAAAACAAATAATTATATTTATCTATGCAAATAAAAAACATATATATTCAGTATTATAACTAAACATTAATTCTAATAATTCATAAATGTGTTTAATTTAATATAGCCCATTTTATTCTTCCCCTATTCACATTAGAGGTGTATGTATTTATTCATCGATGCTTATTTTTTGTTCTGATTCTCGATATTTTTGGACATTCTAACCTCACTGAAATTTAAAAAAAAAAAGTATACTTTTTTAAGATTACATACACAAAATATATTACCTACATTTTATTATTTTTTTTAAGTTTTCGGTTAAGAATCTAAAGGAAGAATCCGCTTCCATAGCTGGACAGATGGTAAGCATATTCACGGCTGGAAATCTGGATCCCAACAAATACACTCCCACAAATCCAAAGAATTTGTAACAGATCTTTAGGAAGTACATTATTTTTTAGTTGTCGAAAAGTAAGGAAAAATATTTCATTTAATTTTTCAAAAATATTACCATCAATAGAAAAAACTAGAGATTGTTTTTTTATGAAACTAATTTTTCTATGAAATATCTTTAGGTCACATTTTCAATGTTAAACAAGGGCAGATAAATTCTATTTTTCATAATTAAATTTCTGTACCAATATTTTTATTATTTTATCACATACAATTATTCCCTTAGCCTACACAATCCTTCTCTATATATATTTATCATTTTAGGATACTCCTAGCATTCTTCTCTTCAACCCTATCAAGCAATTTGCAAGCATATCAATTAAATTTGGAAAGTGCTTTGACAACTTTAACTACCTACATACAATTATAGAAAAAGTTATCGAAAATAGAAGAAGATGACGAAGAAAAATATGCAAATAAGAAAACTAATAAAAATTATAAAGATCCAAAGGCCAGAAGGATACTTATGA
This sequence comes from Nectonema munidae, assembly GCA_030549495.1. Taxonomy (NCBI): domain Eukaryota; kingdom Metazoa; phylum Nematomorpha; class Nectonematoida; family Nectonematidae; genus Nectonema; species Nectonema munidae. Next base: position 86,433 of record JAUIRK010000292.1, on the reverse strand, counting down.
TGAAAAAACATATAGAATGTGATTGTAAATATCATCAAAGTCATTAATTTTAAACAAATGAGATGTATAAGCCGAAAATTAAACAGTTCTTAAGGCCTTCTTCTATAAAATAATGATTTTTAATTTATTTTTTGTATGCCAATTTACTATAATGAAACATAAATACTCAACGAAGAAAGATTTGTACAGAAGTATCCTTATCTTGGTAGGGAAAATATGCTTACTATATCGAAGTAAACCTATTACTTGATACAACTTAAATGATAACGGATTTCTGAGGGATGAGAACTGAGTTTATCTTCTATAGTCAATCCAAAAAATTATGAGAATTTCCTATTTCCAAAACAGCTTAATAAAACTTAAGAATCGACATAAGGCTTAAAAGAAACAATCATGGCTTTACATTTACTCATATTGATCGATATTTTGTTGATAGAAAACCCTGCCCAAATTTCAATATATCAAAGTTTGATAAAGTATCATCTTTAGTTTAAAGACAGAGCCAAAAATACAAATATCACCAGCATAAAGTAAGACTTTAACTGTTTAAAATATATTATTATGTTGAAAAGCTTTTTTTTTTTTTTTTTTTTTTTTTTTTTTTTTTTTTTTTTTTTTTTTTTTTTAAAAAAAAAAATATATAAAAAAAATCTCTTTATTTTTTTTAAAAAAAAATATTTTTTTTTTTTTTTAATAAAAAGAAGAGAAAATTAAAAAAATAAAAAAAAAAAAATAATATATATAATAAAAAAAAGAGAAATTTCTATAATAATATATACAAACAAAAAAAAGGGGGAAAAAAAAAAATGTATAAAAAAAAATTATTTTATTCTTTATTAAAAAAATAATTTATTTATTAAAAAAAAGAAGGGGTAAAAAAACAACACAAAAAAAAAAATTTAAAAATTTAAAAAAAAAAAAAATTAAATTAAAAAAAAAAATTTTCCTTATATTTTTCACAAGAATTTAAAAATTTAAATTCAACTTCTTTTTCCAAAACTTTTTTGGTTTAATTGTTTTTCCTAGATCTACATTTTTATCAGGGGTGCACATCTTCTTCTGTTGCAGTGATTCTATTTTTCTTTCTGTTTCTTTCTCTGTTTTTCTTTTCCGCTTTTTCTGCTAAAACGCAATCTCTCTTCTTTCACTCAAGCTCTCTTCTCTTGTTCAAGGTCTCATTCAGTTCTCTTCTCCCTAATTTGTATTTAGAGTTAAATTAAAAATAATTTTATTTTATCTCATTAGAAACTAGTTTTTAGCGGAATATAAGTTCAATAATTTCAGAACCTTTTGATACCGAAGTTCAGCTATTCAAATTTCACGGAGATTTTTGGTAAAAAATTGTTTCCATCAATGCACCAAAAATTTTGAAAAATGAAAATTTGTTTATGTTTTTAAATGAGAGAACAATAGTTTTCAATCGTTACAGTTTTATATCAATGAATATTGTCAGACTCGGGTTAAAAAATTTACCCAAGAAAGGTCACTTTTAATCTTTATTAGTACGTTTGTCACATTTTGTAACATTTAAAAAACTTAAATTTTTCTCTATTTGTTTAATATTTGAGCTAATATATTTTTTATAATGTTCGATTGTAAAATTTTGTAAGTAACACTTTACATAATTAATTAAATCATTTTTTCCAAAAAAATTTGTTGATTATTATAATAAAAATATAATATTGAAACAAAATTTTCAGTTATTAAAAATGTACTTGATCTATTTATGACAGCTGTCAGAATTTTATTTGTAGACAGAGAAATATTCAAAAAAACGCAAGGTTTTTCTTGTTCTCGTATACTATGTTTTTTATGATTTATGTTAGTTTAAGTTGTTTTTTTAGGATTATGTGTTCTTAGATTTATTTAATTTTATGAAAAGTGAATAAACTACCGTTTATTGTATACTATAATTCCTTACAAAATGTAAAAATACAAGCGTTACCAAATCACCCTTAAAGGGTTAGCTACTTCAACGTTGGCTTTTACTGCTTATAAAAACTTGAAAATATCAAATCTCATTTTTTATTCATCCTATTATTTTGAAATTATTCTGAGAACAGACAGTTTCATTTTAAAATAGTGAAAATTGCTTTATTAGATTATTTTGTCTCCTTTCTCTCTTATGTTAATTATGTAACAAATTTTTCAATTTTGAGTAAAAGGTAAGGTAAAGATACTGTGGGTGTGTTTTCATTGACAAGGTACTGATGTAACACTTATGTCAAACTATGAACAAATTGGTATCGATGAGAAATTGAACCGAGAGACTTCCGTGCTGAGTCTAATCTCAAACAACCTATCATGCCATCCTTAGAGTATGCTGTAGTGCAGAGTTTCCCAAAGTGGGTTCCACGGAACCCAAGGGTTCCGTGAAGCCTTTTTAGGGGTTCCGCGATGCGAAATTGAAAATCCATTTTATTCACACTCAGCAATAATTTAGAACACGAATATAAATATATAAATTTTTTACTTTTGTTTGAATCTTCCAAATCGCAGTAAAATGTCTGCCCTACTTTAAAATTTCATTTTTTTTAAAATTCGTTCTTTTAAGTTCTTATCGCACAAAAAATAAATTTATTAGCTAAGAAAAAACATTATTAACTAAATTTTTATTTACTCTAACACTTTATTTATTTTAAATCTTTAATTATGATAGTTTGTGTGGGTCTTGTTTTGTGTGTTTTAATGTTTCTTAACTAGTTTTCGCTGAACGAAGTATCGAGTCTTTCTCCCAGCACTTTTTAACTTAAATTTACAACCTGAAATACATATTTTAGATACGATGAATATGAATGCAATTTTTTATAAATATGAAAAAAGGTATAATAGGACATGAATTAAATCAATATCAGCAAAAAATTTTATAAAGAACTATTTAAAAAATATAGAAATTTTTTTATATAATATATAGTATATTATAAAACTATAATACATTATATTTTTTTTTAGATCTGAAAGCATATTCAAATTATAACCTGTTCTATTTTTGATGGATAAATGGTTGAAAAAAACTAATGAAGCAAAAACCATTCTTGGAGAAACAGAATCGATTGAAACTGCAAAAGAACAAGCGTCTAATATTTCTTAAATTCAGAAAAACGCGTTCTCTCGTTTAGAACAATAGCCTCACCCAACAAAAAGACGCAAATATGATGCTCAATATTTATTTTATGGTGTTACCTCTATTTGTGATGAAGAAGCTCCAGATGCTATTTGTATACTTTGTCATACAAAATTAGCCAATAGTTCCAGCTAAGTTACAACGACATATGGAGACCAGGCATATTGAATATAAAAATAAACCCAAATCCTTTTTTGAAATGAAGCTTGAAAGTTATAAAAAAAACTCAAAGTATGGTTTTAAAAACTTGCAAAACAGATCATGAAAATGCAACTAAAGCTTCGTATAAAACAGCCTACCTTATTTCACTTCATGGTGAAGCTCATCTAATTGGCGAATCACTGATAAAACCAATATTGAAGGATGTAGTTTTTTGTCTATTTGGTGAATCATATTCACAAAAAATTGAGTCTGTTTCTTTATCTAATAATAAAGTATCTGGTCGTATTTCTGATATTTCGGATTATATTGAATGAGAGCTCATCTCACGATTGATTTCTTGTCATGTTTATGCTCTGCAAATGGATGAGTCAACAGATGTGGCTGGTCTTGCAATTCTTTGGTATTTGTTAGATACGATTTTAATAAATCAATTAAGGGTGATTTGCTTTTTTGTGAAAGCTTGAATCTTCATACTAGTGGAGAAGATATCTTTAAATGCGTTAATAATTATATGATAAGTCACGGTATCGGTTGGGATAAATGCATTTCAGTTTGTTCTGATGGAGCTAAGGCTGTGATAGGAAAATTGAACGGCGCTGTTACTAGAATAAAAAATGTTGCAAAAAACTGCAGCAGTATTCACTTCATTCTTCATTGATATGCATTAGTTACGAAAAGAATTCTTCCCTCAAAGTAGTCTTGGACGAAGCTGTGCAAATGATCAAAACGCGACCGTTACAATCAAGAATATTCAAAGCTTTATGCAAAGATATGGGCAGCCTTCAAACAACTCTTCTTTTACATACGGAGGTTAGATGGCTTTCGAGAGGAAACGTTCTGGTAAGAATGGTTGAATTGATGAATGAATTGAAATTTTATTTTTGTGAACATAAATTTAGTTTGTCCAGTAGATTGGAAAATGATGTTTGGTGTTCAAAGTTAATGTATTTAGCAGATATTTTCTCTAAATTAAATGAAACATGTCTTTTTATTCAAAAAAAAAGAAATTAACATATTTCGGAATCAAGATAGTATAATATCGCTATCTAATAAAATATATTACTGGATTTCAGAAATAGAATGTAGTAATTTTGATTGTTTTCCCAAATTAACTCGATTTCTTAATGAGTCTAGCATAGAAATAGACGAAAAAACCATACATGAAATAAAATGTCATCTGAACAGTTTATCTACTTCTCTTACTGAATATTTTCCTAATTTAGACAACAAAGAACATTATTGGGTACATAATCCATTTATAAAATTAAAAAAACCAACAAGATTTTCATCATTGGAATAGGAAAAATTAATAGAAATCAAAGCTGATTCTGATTTAAAGAATAAGTTTACCGAAGTGCCATTAGATATTTTTTGGGGTAATCTTGAAGAGTATCCAGAAGTATGAGAAAAAGCCATAAGAATTCTTCTACCTTTTACGACAACATATTGGTGCGAATCTGGTTTTTCAAAATAAGCGAATACGAAGACCAAATGCCGTAATAGACTGAATGCTTCGTCAGACATGAGAATTCAGTTATCGAGTATCGAGCCAAATTTTTAAAAATTTTGAAGTTGAAAAAACAGTTGCATAAATCTCACTGAGGCTTTATTTGCTAAAAAAAATTTGTTTGAAATGTATTTGTGTTTTTTATTTTTTTCCTTTTATATGTGTTTTTCATTTTTCGTATGTTTAAATAAATTTTTTTGTTAAAAAAAAGGTAATAAAGGGTTCCGTTATTTTGTGTGATAATCAAATAGGGTTCCTTGAGAAAAAAAGTTTGGGAAACACTGCTGTAGTGGATACGTCAAATTAGTTTTGAAAACTAAGTTATGCTGTAAAATTTTTTTAGTTTTTGTTGAAGCTCTATAACTTTTTCTGATACGTTTTTTTTCCTTAAAAGTTATTATAAAAGGCAAATCATTGGAAAAGTTTAAAAGTTGTTATTTAAAAAAAAATTCTTTTAAAAACAAGTTAACCAATCGTTGTTTGATTTGCCTGCCCCTATTGTGAATCATACATTCTTCCCATACATTTTCAAACAGTCTTTTTTATTCCACATTACCATGTTGTTATCAATCCCTTGACATTTTGAAACAGTTCTTGATAAGATTTTTAATTCTTACTTAAATTTGATATAAAAAAGAGATCTTTTTGTATTAGAACCTTTTTTTCCGTTTAAACCAAATACCATTAAAATTTTCAACATATATTTGTAATTCCTATTTTTGGAATTTTTGATATAGCAAATAATTATGCGCTATCTTTAAATTTCTCATATTGTGCGGGATTACGTCAAGAATGATATGTATTAAAAGACATCACATTAATTTTTTTTAGCTCAACATTATTTTTTTTTAATTATTTTTTAAGAGGATGACATCAACGGTTTCTTTTAAAGATGTCAAAAAAACAATTTTTTAATTAATTTATTTGAAATTTTTTGTTGAGAAAAAATTAAGTAAAATGTACAAATAAAATAAAATTTTAGATGGCTTAAAATCAAAATAAGTAAGAAAAATTAAAAAAAATATAAGCCAAAAATTTAATGAAATTTGAAGAAAAAGAATCAAGTAAAAAAGTAAAATTAAAAAAAGTTGTGAATTAGCCTATTAAAAATTATAAAAACAAATTTCTAAAAGACGAATTAAAATAATTCTAAAATTAAAAAAAATTTTCTAAGCAAAAATTTTAAAGATATTTAAGCTCAACCCTAACCCAAGAGGTTACAACTTCAAAAATAAATAATTTGCCAATTAATAATAATTACCGACTGATCTGTATTCGACTAAAGTTCTTATCGGTGCATCTCTAGTTCTAAGAATATTTTTGTGTGTCCACTATTCTAAACAAACAACGTGTACCTTATATCAGGGGTGTCCAACACGCGGGCCGCATGCGGCCCGCAAGGCAAATTTCTGCGGCCCTCTAAGAAAATGAGATAAGGTTGATGTTAAATTATATAGATATTAGTTTATAAAAATTTCAACAAATTTGTTATAAAAACTTTAAGTTTCTATCAAAATATAGATAGGATTATGATTTTTAAAATATCATTGGAGCATTGGATAAAAAAGATTCTGATAAATATTTTATAAAAAAATTATTGTTATTTTTTTAAATAGGTGCGGCCCGACCGTGTCCAATAACTTTTCTAAATGGCCCGCTGCTTGTTTTAGTTGGACATCCCTGCCTTATATCAATGTTAATTTACATCAGAGGCGCACACATGGGGTGGGGCAAAAAGCCCATTCGCCCCCCCCCCCCCAATAATTTTGGATTTTTTAAACTAGTGTATATGCGTTATGTAATTAAAATATTTTCGCTGCAAGTATAGTTTTAAAATTTCATCAATTTTGTTAAAACTATTTTAAAGGATTTCTTGAATATTTAGTCTCCCGTGGTATTTCCAGACCAGTAATTTTAAAAATTGAAAAAAAAATTTCATCCCTCAATAATTTTGAGGATGTGCGCCCCTGCCAGTGGCGTAGCCAGAAAATAGAAGTTGGAGGGGCAGACAAAGAATTTAGATATAATTTCATTTTTACCAAAAAAGAATGTAGCATATGTACTTTAAGAATTTCAGTAATGTGAATGAATAAAAAAAATTTATTTTTATTTGGAAATCATGAAATATCACACAAATTTATTTTTTGGAAGTTTTTTTCAAAAAGTTGAATCCTTCTGGACTGGAAAAAAAATCCAAAATTTCATTGTTGACAATTTTTTTTGTATACTCTTTCAGATACGAAAGGAGCATAAGATTTACAAAAGTGTCTAAAAAAAAATGAAAAATACATTGATTTTTTTCTTATCATTAATTAAAGTGGATACCTTGAACTTTCGCTGCAAGGAAGAGATTACTATACTCAATTGTCATAAACAGCTATTGAAATGGTGCTCAAATTATGACATTCTTCGACAAGAAAAATTTTGCTCCGTTTTCCAATATATTTATTGATGAAAATAAGATTTTCATTAATGAAGATGTCCTGAAAGTGAAATACGGAGCATATCTTAGGCAAGAAATTTCTCTTTATTTTCCTAACCTATTAAAATTTGAAAAATACAATCCATTTATCAAAAACCCGTTTATAATGTCGATTAGTAATCTGGCCTCAGAAGACTTATTCAAGAACAATTTATAGATTTGATTAAAAACATGTTTTTGTTAAATATTTCAGCCATTTTTAGAGTGAAATGGGAGAGACCTATGCTCATGTTGCAAAGTTTGCTCTTAAAGCTCTAATTCAATTTGCCACTACATATGAGTGTGCGCAAGCGTTTTCCATGCTACTTGTGATTGAAACCAAATCCCGAAAGTGATTGGAGGTGAGTAATGATATGAGAGTTGCATTGGCCAAAACAAAGCTAAACGCATACAACTAGTTTACACAAAGCAGATGCATACATCACATTGAGATTGAATGGATTATTCAGACAATTTATAAATAAACAATTATGTCAATTTTTTTAATACAGTAGTTTTTATGTGGATTTATTTGTTTTAAATGAAATCCCAGGTTATTAAATTATTTTAAAGAGACTGCAACACCGAAATTTTTGCAAACTTTGTGAACCACTGTTCTATCTCAACAAGAGAACAAAATCATTCTTATATGATAAATCACTTTCAGCTAAATAAAAATAATTAATAAGATAAATTAAAATTTTTATAAATACATTGGATTTTTGTTTTCATTAATTGATATTTCAATGATTGTTTACTATAATAAATCATAACAAAAGCTGAATTCATAGGAAAAATTTTATTTAATTATAAATTTAATCTATAATTATTTTAAGCAAAAACATGCAGACCTTAATTTCGGAAATGGCAAATTTGCTTGATAAGTGCAGAGGTTCTTATACTCTAATTGCAAAAACAGAGTCAAGAAATGAAATCAGCATTGTTGATTTAGTAGAAAATATATATATTTTTTAAATATGTATGCATTTTTTCAGGATAATTTTCAAGCATTTAAACAAATTCGATTAGCACTTTTAAAGATTTTTAAACCTTAATTGCAAAAACTGAGTTCAGAAATGGTACGGACATATTTTAAGGAAAAAAGTAGAGGATCCAGTACATCAAGTGATGGAAAAAGGAGTGGATGGCAAAAGAAGCAGAGGAAGACAGCGAAAAAGATGGAAAGATGGGCTAAAAGAAAAACTCCAGGAGCTTGGGCTAGATGAAAAAGATGCACTCAACAGAAAATTGTGGAGAGAAAGGATCAAAGCCACCGACCCCCAACTAGGGGATAAGGTGTAGATGAAGAAGAAGAAGAAGAAATGAAACCAGCATAGTCGATTTGATATAAAACATATATTTTATTTAAAATTTGTTAAATATTTTTAAAAAGAGTTTTTGTGGCGTAAACCGCAAACTGGATTGAAACTTTAAAATATTTGCAAAACCTAAAAAGCGGAGCCTAAAACAGATATTTTATTTAAAATTAAAAAAAAAATTGGAATTTCATAAAAGCTTTCAGATATTTTCAAAATGCAAAAAGTGAGAACTGAAGTGAAACCAAAAAAGTAGATTTGTTATAAAAATAGATATTTTGTTTTAATTTAAAAAATAATCGACATTTTCCAGGTAAAAAATTCAAATTTGATAGTCATTTTAAGATATATTTAAAATTTAAATGAAAAAACTAAATCCAGAAATGAAAATAACATCGGTAATTTGGTACAAAATATTTTATTTCATGTAAAATTTGAGAGAATATTTTTGGAAACAGTTTTGAAACGTAAACCGCAACTTTGATTGATACGGATATATTCAAACATTAAATGCAAAGTCTGAGTCCAGAATTGAAATCAGTATGGTTGATTTAGAATAAAAGCCGATCTTTTATTTTAAATTAAAAAAAAATTGTATCCTACTTTTTGAAGTAAACCCCAAAATTTATTGACAATTGACATTTTCACACCCTAATTTGAAAAATTGAGTACAGAAATTAAATGAGAATGATTGATTTAGTATAAAAATATATTTTTCATGTAAAATTTGAAAGAATATTTTTGGAAGACGTAAACCGCGAGTTTGATTGACACTGACAGATCTTTTCAAACCTTAAATGTAAAATTTGAGTCTAGAAATGGAACCCGCATGGTTGATTTGGAATAAAAGCGGAAATTTTATTTTAAATTTCAAAAATATTTTTATAGACAGTTTTCAGACATAAACCGCAAATTAGATCTTCACTTTCTGATATTTTCAAACTTAAATGCAAAAACTGAGTTCAGAAATGAAACCAGCATGGCTGAATTAGTATTAAAACATACATTTTATGTAAAATTTGAATGAACATTTTGTTAAATATATTTATCATCAATCAAAATTTTGATTGACATTTTCTGAAAAGTATCCATAATTATTGATAAAATTAAATAGATATGAGTGTTATGCGTTCAAAAGTGTATATAAATATAAATTTTCAAAGGGATAGCTAATATAGAAACCAAGTTGTAAGTAATTATGTTGAAAAATTTTAATTTTTGATTTTGATTGTGAGTTCTTGAAATTAGAGGCTCATATAACTTCTATAAAAATGGCAACAAAAACGCAGCTTGCGATTTTACGAAAATCACGAAATCTGAAGGGGTATAGTTCCACCAATTTTGGTGAAGTTTTTAGTTGAGGTGGTGGCGGGAGGGGTGAGGGGTTACGCGCCCCATCACTAATAGGGTTAACGATAATAATTGAAACAAAATATTAATTCAATTATTAAAATTCAACAAAATTTTATTAATATTTACAGTGGTTTATAATGAATACAACTTTGCTGTTATGTTGCCTTTAAAAAAAGGTGAAAACGAACCTTCTCAATAAGGGTACTCTGGAAGAGTAGGGACAATCATACTTCGTAATAATCACCATTATAGTATTTTTGAGAAGTGCTTAATGCAATAAATAGCAAAGATATTTCGTTCTTAGCGAGTTGAAAACTTTCTTAGCATTGACATGATTCCTGATTCTTCTTGTGATGATTGCGGTGTTTGATGTGAAACGTTAAAATTTTTTTCTGTATTCAAATTATTTTTTTTTGTTGAAGCTGGAGAGTAGTGGGTGCCTAAGTTTTTGTGTTTTGGCTTTTTGTCTTCCACATCATGTGGCATAACTTTGTCTTTGTGCTTGGCCATTTCCCCAAACTTATCTTCTCTCTTCAAATTGTTGTTGTAGTAGGTGTTTTCTTCCTAAAAAAGGGAAGATTTATTTTCCTTTACATTAATCATAATCATTATTGTTGTTATTATTTAAGAAAGAATTTTACTTCTAAAAAGTTGGATGGAACGTATCCTGTCTTTCCATTAAGTTCTCCTACATAAAAGCCATCTTTATCAATATTTTTTATAATCGTGATAACATCACCCGCTTTAAATGCCAACTCAGACTAAATTATGAAAATGATCAAATATGAGTAAAATAAGAAAGAGACAAATTGAGAATAGAAAGAAACTTCTGCATCCACGTTCGGCGAACACTCATAAGGATCGTAGTTGTACAACGCCACCATTTTCTTAATTCCTCTTTTAAGAGCGTCTTTTGTTGTTAAACTCGCACCTTTGCATTGACCAACAGCATCTTATCAAGTGTCTTGGGTATTTCACTTGTAAAACAAAATCTATCTTTAAAGCATACCTTCTTGTTCAACTTGCTGAAAGTTTTGATTGATAGGAAGTTTTCTATAAATTTCTGATTCAGGGGTATTCGTGTATTCCTTGACCATGTTGCAAGGAACTAGGCCCACTTTGCCATTGCACTCGCCTTTGTAGAATCCATCTTCGTCTTTTTCTTTCAACTTTTTAATGATTTGGCCTTCCCTAAAAGGCAGCTCAATTGATTCAGCATCCGGATTAGGCGACATCGTTTTTGGATCGTAGTTATAAAGAGCGATTAAAAGAGGATGTTGGGAAGTGTAACTATCGTGATGATCCACGTAGTTTTCATTCAGGTGTTGCTTTTTGTAAATTTTTTTGTCACTTATCTACAGTAATAAAAGAAATGAATGGAAACTTATTTCCCTCGAAGTAAATAATTGAATAAAAAATGCATTCCAGGTTTGTATAGCTTGGATTAGTTTGAGAATTAAAATGAAAAAAGATTTGTAAGTTATCATCACCAGATAGAAATATGTAAAATGAAGGCATTTATACTATTGAATATATATATTTCAAAAAAATAACAGGATTTGAAATATGGGGTTAATATTCATGATTCAAAAATTTAGTTAGAAAGCATTCTGGACCTAAGTCTCTCGAAAAAAATAGGCATGAGTCACGACATATATGATAAAAATAATTTTTGGAATGAAAAATTTAAAGGTCGCATAAAAATAAAAACGCTTGACACACGAGTATATACAGCCTATAAATAAAAAACAGAGTCTTAGCACTTTTGACGAAAAATGAATCTAAAATTTGATTTCAAGACTTTTCGTACCCAAGTCATTCCTGCCCTAAATTGGTCCTAAGAATGGCTAAACTTATTTTTTAATACTCCAAAATCTGACTCTCAATCCTAAATTTTAAAAGATACCTACTCTGACTCCAGAATATTTCTCTTTAAAATTACCAGCTACACCGACTTCCACTCTGCAAGCTTATTTATATCATTAGCCAAAAAATTATTATGTCCACAGTATTTCAAAATCGCACTAGTGGTCCATACCATAAATAGAGTTGAGAAGCAGTGTTTCAACAACTATTTCTTTACATTCAACAGATCGGTTGCCAAACTTCCAATACAAAGGGGAAGCTGATTCCAGAGGAAGATGTGCGAATAGAAAGCTTATAAGTTTAGTTATCTCCAAACGATTTAGGAAGGCGGCATTAATTAAAGCAAATTTTAGGGGGCCAGGCCCTTCCCCCTTATCGATGCGTCTATTCTTCACAGAGAATTTTTGTATTATAAAAACAATCTCTATACAAAGATCACAATTCTTCTCTACATGTTCTCACTCTTTTTTTCTCCTGAATTCAATATAAACGTCCTTTTCATTTTGACTTACAATTACATGTGTATGTATACTCTGAAAAACACAACGTTAGTGTCATAGTCTTGACTAGAGTTTAATATTTTATCGATTTTTGCCCCTCGTAATATTTCGTGATGGTGAGAAATAAATAAATAATTTATTAAAAATAATTGAAAAAAATTAAACTTTTCCTTAATTCAAACTTTTCTAGCAACTTCTTAAAAAAGACAAAATGCTTTGTGGTTTCTATTTTGTGATAAAAAGGTTTATAGCTAAAAAAAATTTTCCGACTAAACTGACGTCGGAGGAATATTTTTCAAGCTTCCTAAAAAATTCTCAAAATCAGGTGCTTTTTTTACCAGAAATTTCAAATAGCTTTCGTTAATTAATCAAAGACTTTTTGAAGAAAACTTTATAAGGGGTGAATTATATCCATAGTATCACTGATTTGAGAATTTTTTACAAAATAAGCCAAATCTCGAGAAATAAACGTTAGTTGTTATCAATGAGTCATGCACAGCCTTATTCACATTTTTCAGCCTCATTCTTTAGAGATGTAGTTTGAGGGTGGCAGAAAAAAATATATCATCAGAGTAAAAAGTTTTTTTCTATGTACGCAGTGTATAATTTTTTTAAAATCATCAAAATTCAAATGAAATATTATTTAATAAAATATTTTCACATTTGAAAAATAAATTAATGGCAGGGTTGACATCTTTTTTATGAGATGAGTTTTTGATTATTAGATTTCAAATTTGAATTCTATAATTTTGAATTCTATAATTTTAAGACAGACAAAAAATTAGTGTTAATTAATCAATCTAATTAGAAAATGAGATTTAGAAGCAATAAGACTTTTTTAAATAAACAATAAAAAACCGTTGAAAAATATATATATAGATAGATAATTCACAGTTTTATTGGTTTAGTAAAACTAAACTTCGGAGTTTAAATTCATTTATCGAGAGTATAGAGAATGACATTGACAAATATAAAACGGGAGAATAGGTTAACAAAAGAAAAAAACCTGACGGTGATTCAAGGTGTTAAAAAATTGAATGTGCGAATAAGATGAAATAGTCAACACACAACATACATCACTACTATAATTTATATAATTGAAAATTATATTTTTATGGGCATATCTGTCAATAATATGTGAATGCAAAGATTGATGTGTTACCGATGCATTTGTTGAGTTGGGGGCTTGTTGGAGGCGAGAGTAGGCTTCACTTTTATCACGAGAACCCTTTTCTCGATGAACGCTTGACGATGATCTTTGGTGAGGGTTGTGTATATGGGATCTATTACTTCTCCTTTCTCTTGGAATAGCTTGGTTTGGATCTAAAGTATATACATTTTGTAGGTATGTTTTCATAAAGAATGCACAACTCGAGTTTCACTGTTTACCGAAATAAACCGAAATCGTCCAAATATTTTTCAAATCTTATTTTTTTTCGAGCATATTTTTTATCTATTTAAAAAATTGAGAATTCCAAAAGTTTTGGGAAGATTCTGGTTTATCTCGATTTCTTCAATTTATAATAAGTGGATAAAAAGTATTTTTTACAATTTTATTCTAAATATTTGAAAACATAGAAATACATTGTAATATTTTTAATTTGCCAAAATTCAAGATTTCAAAAGATCTATGTTTAAAGTCAGGCCTCACGTTTTCACCGCTTCTGTCGAACTATGAGTAAAAAAGTTTTTTAGATGATTGATGAACCGAAGACCTTGTATTATCTAATTGAAGCATATAGAATAGTCTTTTCCAACCTTCATCTGATGTTTCCCGCCTTTAACTCTATCATAATTTTTTCAAAAAAAACGAGACTAAATGCTTATTTATCATTACATGAAAGAGAAGACTTCGTTTATTTAAGATTTAATAGTAGCTACAAAAATTTCATGTACAACGTATTTCAAATGTGCATTTGCTTTATTAGATAAAGGAGAGTACATACTTGTTTTTTTTCCATAGAGATGTATCGGATATCCGCTTCCCCATTCGGAGAAGCGAATTATCATCAAAAATCTTTACATCCTCTTATTATCTTCATCCGGGGATCATGTTAGTTTCAATATCTGCAATAACATCCGCATCCGCAATTTTAAACATTTTATTTGTACAGAAAATTTTTTTTCGGAATTTTTCAATTTTAACTTTATCCAAAATTTTTATTATAACTTATATGCATTAACATCTTCTATCTAAATTTTTTAAGATAGTATAAAACATGTGTTTGGTTGGAATAGCAATTATAATATCCGCATCCTCTAATAAAATTAATTCTGACACCCGCATCCGCTAGGATGTCAAATTTGATATCCGCATCTGCATCCGCGCATACAAAAATTTCACATCAGATTCATCTCTAATTAAAATTATTTTTCATTTACATTTATATACCTCTTATGGTCTTCCTGAATTTTTGTCCTTTTTGTTTTCCCAGAAATTTATGGGAAAAATTATTATTTTCCTGTTTCCCCGGAATCAATTTATTTTTATTATTAACAAAGTGTTGATTGCAAGCCATCAAAAAGTTATAAGAAAATACACTAGAACCTACGTTTTACGTACGGCACGGGACGGAACGGCGGACGTAAAACGTAGGATTCGTAAAATCCAAGTTGACCTTTAAATTGACATACAACACGAAAATCCTAGCCTGGATCACACATGGTCACACCGTGTACGACGTGAGGGACTATGGCAGCTAAAGAAGACTACTACAGTGAAGTTGGATAATCATCCTTGAAGTTGAGCTGTTTTCATAATAAAGTCTTAAATAAAAAATATCAATGTATGTGTATTATTTATCAATTATACTCAACTTAGTTTCCTTTACACGTGTTGCGACTCGCTGATAGCCCATTCATTCACAAGGCGGCGTATCGTTTGATGTTTGACAATGCGCGCTCCTTATACGAAAACAACAAGAATAGCATCGGAGATAACAAGTACACTGTACAGTACGTTCAGTGTTAGAATGCATTGTTTTGCGATCTAATTAGCGTTATTTAAATTACTCATAGTGAAATAAAACTGAAAGACAATAATTTATTAACTTTTATAAACTTTTTAATACATAAAATCACAAAGAAAAAACGTATTAATAATGCATTTAACGACCAAAAAGATGACGTCATCGATCATTTGGCGAGAACGTAAAATCCAGGGAACGTAAAATCAGGGTACGTAAAACGTAGGTTCTACAGTAAACCGTTTAAGTAAAAAATTTTATTGGTGAGACACAATTACTTAATCAAGATGTGATATTTCGCCTCCTCAAGGCTTCTTCAGAGAGATACAGAGAAATATAATGATTCTGCATTATATACTTTCTCTCTCTCTCTCTACCTGTATGAAGAAGCCTCGAGGAGGGGGAAATATCACATCCTGATTAAGTATTTGTGTTTCATCAATAAAGTTTTTTACTTAAACTTGTTTACTATATTTTTTATTATTGCTTCAAAAATTTAAGGAATAAAAATATGAGAGAACAAAAAAGTGTATTTGCAATGAAAAATTCATTGCATTACAAAGTCTCTAAATAAATTTGAATCATCTTAAAATTGGCCCTTATACTTTATACGAGTAAAAGTTAACGTGAAGCTTGTGAAAGAAATTCTGATAGCTTTCAAGAGGCAACAGAGATTTTGTGGCTAAAGATTAATTTGGATTAAAGACAGAAAATATTATAAAAGTGCAAAAAACCGATTTTATATGTAATTACTATCTTACGATTTATGCAAACAAATGAAAAATTGTTATATCCTGCGATGCAAATATATTCCCGGGAACAAAAATAATCAAAAATTACTGCGGGATCCCTCGAAACTGGAAAGAAACCCGAATACCTACTCCGATAATAATAATAATCTATAAATTATTTGAGAGTAAGATGTCTCAACTGCTAAATAGTCGTTTTGTTTTACTCACGACCCCCTATTATTTTATCTACATAAAATAAGAAGCACTGTCAGATTAGTAAAACTTCTTATTAAAATTAAAGAATTCAAACGGTTTCAATTATTTAATTTTTGATAGGTATGACATTTAATTGTAATGAATTCAAAAAATTTCAGCGTTTTTTAACATATTCCAGTCAATTCATATAAACACCCATAATCACAGATACGAAGCTCACACATATGTACAATGGTCCAATAATAAATTTTGTTCAACTTAACATTTATCATTTGTTTCTTGTATGAATGAACTCATATAGCAAGTGTTTCTGATTTGGATCAGTAAATTTTTATTCATATAAGTTTACTGTTTCTTCCGTAAATTCTCTAAAACAGTTTAAAATATATTTAATCAGTGTTAGCTTAAATGGCCAAACTTAGTCTGTATTTTGCATACAAATATTTTTTATTTGTTCATTTGGTTTATAAAGATAAAAATAGATAGTTTAGATTTTTAGTGTTTATATATGTAATGCATATTTTATATATAAATCAATTTTGATAACTGTGTTTGGATGAATCTCTATTTTATGAGTTCTATGTTTCGAATCCAGAAGCAAACTTCTTAACATATCCTTCTACACAAAAACATAGTTTCTTCTCCATGAAAATTAAAATTATGTTTATTCGCTACGACTAATAAACATCTAAACCTTTTCTCTAAGAAATAAAATTCTTTTAATAAGTTATGCTTCCCCTGAAGATGATTTATTTTTTTAAATTAAAAAAGACTTCATAATAATTTTAATTCAATGATTAAAATAATTTTTATTTCTTATTTATTCATCTTTATTTTAAAATTTAAAATTAGGATATCTATAAATAAAAAAATATTTTGAATTATTTAAAAAATAATAAAATTAAATAATTCTGGAGCGAGGTCTGGACTATTTGCTACAGTTTTAGTTTGCTCTATGGTGTGCTGAGATGATTGACAACATTAATAAAATTGTATCGGTACATAGCAATTTGAATAGTGGATGCAAACAACGTGAATAAAATGCTCGCGTTATTTTTATTTGCTGCAACATGAATGTGTCCTCTTGGCTTTGCTACTTGCTAAACAGAAAGTCTAAGTAGAGATGACAAAGATCTCATTTTCTCGTGAGTTATTTACATTATAAAACATAAGTGAATCTACATATACTAGAATTTAGGATCGATTCTGATTATAATCAGAATTACAGAAATTCACAGAATTGTAATTATAATCATAATCATAAAAAAAAACCCTAATATCATCTAAATCTAAATCAGAACTAGAGAAGGACAAAAATTAGATTCTATCAATAATTGTAGCTCTGCAAGCTAATTAATTTAATAATGTTAATTATTAGAGAATTTATGGAGTGTAAATAAGTAAATATAATGAGCTAGAGCCTCAATGGTTGTTAGGGTGTACCTCTCAGGTTAACAGTTGAAAGTCAGGGGTTCGATCCCCAAGGCTCCCAACTCTAAAAACAAATTCACAAAAATTGTGAGTAACCATCTTCTTAAGCTGAAAGTGCTTTGATATCTCCAACCAACCAAACAACCAACCAAATATAATGAGCGTGGATACATGTAAACTTGTAAGAAAATAAATGTCATAAATAAATAGTAAATATAAAATATATAACAAGAATATTATTTTATTAGTCGCCTTTTATGTCATGCAAATCAAATGTTAGATTTATTCTTTCCCCAAAATTCTAGACGGATTATATATATATATATATATGATATTTCATATATCCTTGATTTTTAATTTAATACAAGTTTACGTGTATCCACGATCATTATTTACACTCCACTTCCTTCAAAATCTGGTCATCTTTATTCACCCGCTGCACATTCTTTCATTGCTTTGTTTTGCTCTCCCACAACTGTTGATTCGCATGCCTCTGTTTTCTCTACTAACCCTCTTCCCTTTCTCATTTCTACTTTTTAATGTAGGATTATGAACATCTTGTGTGTACGATAAATTTACCCCTTTTATAATGCTTAATAAACTTATGTTATGTAATGTTATGTAAAATGTGTCCTAATTATTTTACTGGTTCACACCACTCATTGTTTATGAAATGCATTCCAATCAAAGTAAAGTTACTTCGAGATTGTAGCATCGGAATTTGTTGAAAGTACTGATCTCTTTCCATGGGAGGATCGACAAAGTAATTTTTTTGAGTAGTTAAAGACTGAGAGGGAATGTTTGTGTAAAAGCTTGGATATTTGTTGACATCGTTATAATCTGAGTGATGTAAAGTTTGACGCTTTGGACTCACTTAAATAAAAAACTTTATATTATCATATTTTCAACTAGAAATTTTAACTTCTATTCTATTTGATTCATCAGTCACTTTGTGTGTACAAACTATGATGTTTGAAGTGGCATCTAGTGGGTGTGTGTGAAGCATCAACCAGTTTTAGACGATATTGTGGTCGAAAATTGAAAATAGATTTTTCTCTCCTTTTTCATGAATAAAAGTTTTACTGCGTAATTCATTTATTTCACCTTCAAATCATAGAATCGTCAAATCAGGCGTTCCAGCTTATCCAAATTTGAATAGAACATTTCTTTTTTTTCCTTAATTTGAAGCCTTTATCGTGTTAAGAAAATTTAGAAAAATCAATCTCTTTTCCATCGCATGATGATATTAATAGCAATTTCAGAGAATAACGGATATGCCAACTGCTACGAATTGTAGAATAAAAACCAAAACAGTTCATGTCGGCAACAAAGATCTTATAGAACTATAAGAGTATATTTTACAGGTTTTTAAAAATGATTTGTCTGCTTATATTTTTCAATCAGTTTTTATAAAAATTAAATCAGAGATTTGATTTTTTGGACAACTGGTGTCCCATTGGACGTGAAAGGATGACGTAAATAAACAATAATATGGGTATTCTTACTTTGGTTGACAGGAGAGAAGCGATTGACTTCCTTGAGCGTGTTATACATAGGATAGGTGGGCTCTGATCCAATGCCTTGATTAACGTTTGGAAGATATGAGGAAATGTTTATTGTGGACGCCTGCTGAACAGTTGGCGAGATGTAACCTGGATAAGTTTGTACAGTCGGCTGAACGTACTTAAATATGCACAAGTTATGTATACAAAAGTCTCAATTCTCCTTTAATGTTCTGTATATAGAGTTCTCTTAGAGGCCAAAATATTGAGAAAGATTTAAAGAGTAAAGAAAAGAACCAATAGAGTATCGAGGAAATTGAATCAAAGGGGAGGGAGGAGCAAACTTTTCATTTGTTTACGACGTTTACGCCACTAAAGAAAATACTCTAACAAAAATAATTATCGAGGTAATGCAAATTTTAGTTAGATATATTTTTTTGTGACAGTTTTTCACTTTTTCATAAAAATGTAGATTTTTGCAACATTCTAAATTGCGTTGATAATCATGGTACGATTTAGTCGACACTCAACAATGATGAATTTGTAATACACAGAGAGAGTTGATGTTAGATACTTCCATGAAATATGTTAGATAAATTAAAATTTTTATTAGGATGTATTAGGATATTTGTACAAATAGAAAAAATTTTGAGAAACATAATCTAATTTTATTCTCAATTCTGAAGTTCCAAAAAGTATATATGTTAATGAAATTTGGTATGATTAATGCAATGTTGAGCTCGATTTCTTATAATAAAACAAATTCTAAACGTTAACTTTAAAAGTTCAAAATTTAGATATATATTTTGAAAGGGAAGAATATAGGAAAAAATAACCTCGCCTCGCTTTGTTAACCAAATGTCGCTCCCATTTTATAAATATTCAAAGTCAGAGCAATCCTTTTCATATATAAAGTTTCTAGCCTTTATTGCAATCATGAAACGTTTTTTACCCCTACCCTACTCCTATCAAAAAGTTTCAAAAGCTGTTGTCAACATTTTTTTAACTCCTACACCTCACTCACTCACTCTACTATCCCCAATTGCTATGTTTGCAGAAAGAGCATCGACATACTTTAACCGACCTCATTTTTCCTTTGATGAAACCATTGTATAAAAATCTTTTATATTTCTTTCCTATACTTTTGCCATTATCCTATAAGTCAATCACACATACTTCTAAAAACATTTTTGTACAGGTCAAGACTTCACAAGCAGGTTGTGTCTCCTAGCGGCTGCTTTGGCCTTCGATATTAACCTTCAAAAGTTATATTTACATATAATTCCTTTCTTATTTTGGTTTGTATTTACTCCAATATACACATTTTGTACGCTTATTTTTATCGTTCTATTGTACTTTTGAAAAATAAAGATTATTATTATTATTATAGATGAAATTTTAGTTATAGTATACAAAAATCAAATAATTACTGGTGTAGATAAAATATGATATATTTAGAGACAATATTTCATGTTGCTCATGGAAATTTCCCAATTAAAAAACTACCAACACATATTTGTGATGAAGCTAAATTAATTAGTTTTATTTGAATTTAAAATTCGATTTATTATGAATGCATTAATTTAATGGCTTATAGGGACTCGACTATAGAAATTTTTTTAACAGAGTATGTATATCTCAACTAACATCAATTTTAAATGCTCCACTTTCAGGACGATAAACAAAATATTTAAAATTTCAGGAAAAGTTTTTAAGTTTAAAAAAAATAAATTTCTCATATATTCTTTTATCTTATTTTTAGAGATAAAATACGTTTTCGATTCAATTTACTTTAGTTTAAGTAAAAAACTCTTGTTTTGAAATAAATTATTTTCAAGAGATAAAAATTTGAAGTTTTTTTATGTTATGTAATTAAATTTTTTAATTAAAATTATATGAAAAACCTTTTGTTTTGTAATTTGTGACGACTTTCCAATCGCTTGAGGTAGATGACCACTTACCTACAATTGAAAAAAAACATTCATAAACTCTTTCGCAACCTATTGCATACAAACAAAATAAAATAAATTGTTTTGGTGGGTAAGAAAATTATAAAAAAATTTAATTTGATTTAATACTTCCTCCGTTCTCGCTGAAGGATGAAATAAATTGTATGGACTTTCGGAGTCTTGAAGAACAGAGGGAGTTTGCTTGGCATAAATTGGATAGCTTTCCACAGCACCAATTTCGCCACGCGTCAAAAATTTAGCAGGCAAAGAATCTCTTGACTCAGATTCATTTGACAGCGTTCTCAGAGTTATTGAAGTATGCGAAGCTGAGGAATTTTTCATGTTTAATACGATGTGATCACCTGAAAAGAATATGTAAAGTATCTCTTATTACGGTTTTCATGAAATTTTGCAAAATGTTAGTAAACAAACTCTTAAAATGTTGCTTGCTTTTAGTTAACTTAGGTATTAGGTTTACGATGATATTCTAAAAACTTATAATCTGTAGTTTAAAAAGAAAAATCGAAGAAAAGCTGCTAATAAAATAAGTATAAATACTTAACAAAATGAGCTAACTAACTCAATAACTAGCTAACTATTCAAATATAATTAAAAAAACAGTTGGATCAAAATTACAAAAAAATTGAGGCAAAGAGTTTACGAATTCGGTTGTTGGGAAAATAAATATCAAATGAGCTTACATTTTGGAAGTACAAGGTTAGATATTTTTCGCCCATCGATATAAACAGCATATCCAGTTATATGAGAGCCATTAAACATATTTGCATTGTCTATTGGCAAGGGTTTCCATGACAGGAGTAAGGTTCCTTCTTGTGGACCTGGTTCTGCTATGATGTTTGTGGGTGGTTCAGGAATTTCTAAATCATAAAATTTACTATTTCGTAAATGGCAAAATATCAAAACTGAGAAAGCTTATTCTATTTAAAAAAAATAAAAATTTTAATTAAAAAAAAAAATAAAGTTTATTTTGCAGAGTGAACTATAATTTTTTTCTAAATATTTGAACTTATATTTTAATTACTTATTCTCGAAATACTTCATTTCTTTATTAATATTATTATTGTTAGCAATTAGTTCACTTTTGTTTGAAATGCAAAAGAAAAATAATAAAAAAATAAAAAGTTTAGAACTTACTTCCGGGTAACGTTTTAAATTCGATTGGAGCAGAAATTGTATTCATCATTTTTTCATGAGGTGAATTCTTAACTTTGACCGCGACAGAATATATTGTAGAAGGCGTCAAACCTAATAATAAATACAAAAATGATATTTTTTCAATTTGCGCTGAAATTGAATTTTATATAAAATGTTTTGATGTTATTTATTACATTTAAAGATAAAGCAAGACTAGAATTTGCAATGTTTAATGGCATAATATTTTTTGAAAAAATTATTATTCATAAGATTATGATGGAAAAAGGAGAGAATAACATCAAATGTAGAAATATGAAACTTGTGTGGATTTGAGGTAGCTTGACGAAAGCAAACTTGTTAATCAATATCAAGGGCAATCAAAAATCAATAAAGTTAATTACCTTTTGCATTATTCTAACCGTTTCTAAATCATGTTTCAATGAGCACGCTATATGTTATTGCCTAATATTGGAAACTTTTTTATACGTGAATAAAGTTAATATTTTTAGTAGCAGCTGCTACAGGCCCTGCGCTTACTTGAAAAATTTTTTTTTTGACTTTTTGCAATATCTTTTAGTTTTCTTCAATTCTTCTTTTATATTTCCTCCTTAAAATAAATTTTTGCTCTTGAATTTTGTGGTTTTTATCTTTTTTTGTAGAATCTAGATAAATTTTATTAAAAAATTTTTTACTTCCTCACTATCATTTGTAAATTTAATCGATCTGCTACAGGCCCCACACTTGGTAGAACCGGCACTGGTTTTGGTGTATATAATTTTTATAAAAACTTGTTGATTCAATAGCATGTTACTTTTGTAACATGTTTTTTTATAATTCAGAAAATTGTATATTACACATTATTTTTAAAAAACTAAGTTAATTGACTTAATAATAATTGTTGTAATAATTTAAAAACTAAATTAATTGACTTTTAAATCTTTAGGTTAATTTTAAATCGCACTATTAATAACTTTCACAACATAATTATTTTTTATGGAATATAGACAAACTAAAAATGATGGAATTATATTAATAATTGTTTTAGAAAATAAAGAATTTATTAAAAAATTTTTTTATAGAAAATAAAGAATATTTTGTAACATAGAAATACCTGTCATTTTGTATCTAAAAATGCCGGGATTGAGGGCGACTATTTCAATATTGTTGACGTGGATAGCGTGTATGAAGTTGGAGTTGCTTGGAAGCCAGGAAATAAAGGCGAAGTTGTCAGTGATTTGAGAAGCCGTTAGAAATGTGGGCGAAAAAGATGCTTCTAAAAATTTCACTCAAATTACACCTCCTTATATGACTAGTAAAAAACTAGTCTCATTAATATACTATATTCCCAACATGATCACTAATGGATCATTTAAACTTACTAACTTAGAGTAGTTAAAATTCTTGTTTCACTTACTAAATTGAGTTTGTAAATTAATTTGTTCATAATAGCAGTGTTTCCTGAAACTTATGAGCAAAAGTAGTAAAAGATATATGGGAAGTAGCGAAATATCGTTTATTAATTATAAAATCATACATGTCTAAGTAATGTCTCACGTGGAAGAAATTATACCAAATACACTATCTAATCGCAATAATTTTGAAATTTTAAAATGGGTTTATGAAACTAACAAATTTATAATTATACGTTAATTAAAATTTAGTTATATTACTAATTAAATTAGATAATTTCTTTGACATATAACTTCAATAATAAATTTGAATTAAAACCTTTAAATATATAAGAAAGATTCAACCTAGAAATTCACTTTATTCTTTATGTAATCTTTGATTTTACCTTTTTGGAAAGTAAACAATTTGATAAAAAGAGTAATATATTAGCTAGAGAAATGTAAAATTTTTTTCCAAAATGTTTATATTTTAACGATATAAATAATTATAATAAAATTTATAATTAATAAATAAGTGATTTTCAGTCATCGTTTCCTGTATTACAAGATATTTAATTTTAAAATCAAAAATCAATTATATTTCATGTTCAAATTTCTCTTTAATTCGGGCATTCGTTTTACCATTCATTTAACTTATTATTAAGATTTATTATCACGATTGGAAAATGGAACTAATTTTTTTTCTGTGATAGAGATTTGTTTGTTAATAATAAATTAACAAATTTTTAAATTTAATTTTACAATGGAAAATTGATATGTCAAAAGTTGAAATAAATTAAGAAAATATATTCCTTAATAAATATTAGAGGTCTGGCAATACCTCCGGGGAGGCAACTTGCTAGACCTTATTATATATTTAAATGTATAAATCGTAAAATGCTAAAAAAACATACTTAAAAATATACATATATATTATAATATATAAAGTATATATACTTTTGATTTTAAATATACTAACTGGAATGAACTATGCTCCTTTATTTTTTAATCTCAAATAAATGATAATAAATTCTAATATTTACAATGATATATAATTTCAAAGATATTACCTCTACCAATAAGAAGGGTGCATGAAGCGTCATGAGAAAAACCGACATTTGTGACAGCTCTAACGCAGATTCGATGTGTCTAAAAAGTCAAAATTAAAAAGATATAAAAATTCAATTTTGTCTTTTTTAATTTTTAATTTGTCTTTCTAAAACACAGATTTGAATTGAAAAAAGAGCAAATGGAACTGCAAAGAAGTCCAAATAGAATCTGAAAAAGACAAAGTAAAATTACAGAAAGAGGAAGTAAAAGTAAATATGCTATATATATCATTTTTACTTCTAAATGATCTTTTTTTACTTTTAAATGATCTTTTTTCAATTCTAATTTGACATTTTTAAATTCTAACGCCAAATAAAATTGAAAAAAGACAACTTAGGAACTAAAAAAGATAATTTCGAATTTGAAAAAAACAATTTAGAACTTAAAAAAGACAACTTAGAACGTCAAATGGTATATATTTATTTATTTGAGTATATAGAATTATGTATTGATTTTATTATACATGAATGATGATAATTTTATTATGAAGAAAATGTGAGATGTATGTGTAATAAGAGTGAATTACACGGTAAACGGAGAATAGTATCCAGAAGACAAAAGTGTCCAGATAGAAAGAGCTATCATTGCTTCTTAATTGACTAGTGAAATTGTCTTAAGTGCATAGCAAGATAGTGGTCACTTACAGTCTGATTTAAATATATATATAATTCCGTTGAAAAAGAAAGAAGATGATTAGTCCTCAAAATTTTGTTTCCCAAAGGGTTTTATTCCTTTGCTGAAAGACCCTATTATACAGATTTACGTTACAAAGGTTATTAAAACATTTAGAAATTTAGATTCTTCATTCATTCACAAAGCTTTAACGAAGTATTTAACACATATTTTTGTGTAATGTGTCGTTTTTCATAAAATAACAGCTATGTATTTTAGTTTGGAGGAGATATTAATTTTCGAACACTTAACTTGAGTCAAATGTTCACCTTCGCATACATTAATATTGAAAAAAGTTCCAAGTTGGATTTTTGCTGATAAATTGGATAAGTTGGATACTTGCTCATAAAAGTTTAATTTTCTGAATTGAACTTGAGTTTAAATTTTTTTGTAATTTATTCAAGAATAGCCTCAATTTTTAATGAAAATTTTTCATTTTAAGGCATAGTTTTCTTCTAAAAGTTGTATTATAACCATATTTATTTAAATACTACAAGTTTAAAATAAATTCAAAAATCGGCTTTTAATCAGTTTATGATAAAGAAAATTTTATTATTATTGTTTAAATTACAATATTTTTTTTATAATTTCACACTAATGATATTTGAAAATGATATTCAAAACATCTACTTCAAATAGTTTTTGATTCATATTGTAAAAATGAAATTCTTTTAGTAGAGTTATCATTTGCAATTACTCACTCATGACAAAAGTTTGGTAATCTTGTACTATGCGTGTCTCAAATTTGTACTCTTTGAATGATGCTTGATTCACTGAAACGGTTGGCTATGAGGACGAACGAAAAAAGGGGGCGAATTCAAACTTGTTAAAGACCTTCTTAAAACGCATCTGATCGATGAAGAGTTTATCGAACTTTAACAACAAAAAAATATTTTTGGAAAAAATTTTGAGCTAGAAAATCCTTACAAAACTGTTTTTTGACTTGTCCTTATCATCTCAACTATGTAATTTTAATTTTTTTTAAGAAATGAAAATTTTTAATAAATCTTACGTTCTTTATGCACTTTAAGAAAAGTATTCCTGTAATGAGAGGGAGTAGTATCATTAGAAAAGTCATGAAATTTGTTTCTCTAAGCTGCTTTTTGTAACTTCAGTGTAAATATTTTTACATATCATGGAATTTCTGATGCAAAGCACTGACTCTACCCGAGCGAAAAGTATTTTATTGACATATATACCTGATCCTATTTATGCATATAAGTTAAAAATTTCGAGAACTTCTATATTTAGGCGTTATACGATTAAAATGACATCTAAAGACAGACATTGACAAGTGATGACTATTTTAGTGTTGATAATTTAACAGTCAGACTGACATTTCAGACAAAAACGTTCTTCTAAAAGCTAAAACGTTTTTTAGGTTAATAATTTTAGGTACCTTTTTAACATCTATGTCTTCGATTAAGGCCTTTGTTCGCTCATTCTTCTTAATCACGCACCGTAAGCATCCATTGAGTAGAACGTGATATGATTGGATGCTCTCACTCATTGACAACGGGGGACTCCACGATATCAGGAGAGATTTGAGGAACTGTCTCTCAACTTTCAAGTTAGTAGGCGGGTAAACTGAAATAACAATTTCAAAAGATTTTTGATTACCGTTATATGTTTGAATTAATAGAAATTGCCTTCGCTTTACAGACTCTATGCATTTTTTACACAACAAGTTCATTGTTTTCAAACGAGTTTTTCGTTAAATATGATAATAGAAACAATATCAAAAATGATATGTAAATTTTCGATTAAATTCATTTTTTCATAAAAAGTAAAAATTAAGGTTATAAATCTGAAAAAAAAATTATATGAAAAAAAGTTATTTTGTAGATTTTTTGATTATAGATGGCGTTAATAGAAAAGTTTTAAATGTTAAAGATTTTTGTAAAAAAAACATTACTTTATTTGAAATTAGTCTACTTGCAATCAGGGCACAACACAGAGGAATGTAGCTTACATAAAAAGGCATTACGCTTTTCGCATTTTCTTGTGGTTTTATTTTCCCTCGAAGTACTACAAGATGCTCTTTTTTTACTCAGAGGTTCTTGGCTTGTGTGAGGTTGTACTTGCGAAAATCCGTAAAAAGATAAAAGATTCTTTATGCTTGTTGGTAATTCAACTATGGAAGCTCGAACTTTCATACTTTCTTCTGCTAAAGTGAATGCAAGCTTCTTTATAAATAGTTTACGCCCACTGTCTATGTGTTTTGGATAATCCCGTGGTGGATTGAATTTAGCAATTACCCAACTATTCAGGGTACAAACATCAAGGTAATTACAAATCACAGCTAGCGACCATTTCCTCGTTGGCTTGTATGCATGATATGCTTTCACCATTCTGTTTGGGATATCAACACCGCCTTTGTTTTCATTATAAGACAGTAGACTTTTAGGCTTAGAAGCGATATTGCTTATTTGTACATTTTTGTGTTGTGAAGAAAGTATATAAACTACTTTAAAGTTTCTGAGAGAGTGTCTTTTTGGAATATAGGCACTTATTGCGACGTAATTTGAGTAAATTGTTCTACTTTCACATTCATTCAATTTTAGTTCTTTTAGATACGGCGGTCCGAAAATTATTGGCAAAATCTTTTGTTGGCCATAACTGTTCCACAGACGGATATCTTCTTACTTTGAGCCCAAACGGCTAGTTCATGCGATGTAAAGAATCTGTCAGTGTAAAGACCTCAACCTGGAGGGACCTTACTTTTTTCAACCAACCTTTTAATAATTTTTTTCTTAATTAAAAATAAGAGTAATCCTGTAAGCCAGATACATATATTTCAGGCATCATATAATAATAGTACTTGGAGTCACATATATGATAAAATTTGATGCCATATTTACCAGGTTTGTGAGATCGCGAACTTCTTTATCATCAAATCTTATGAAAATATGAATAAGCGTAAACATTTGACGTCCAATAATAGCTCTCAGAAATGGACTTCCATAAGAAGAAAAAAGATCAGATGTTTTAATTTTCTGGTCACCATTTTGACCGATATAAAGCAGTATAGCAAAATACGACAACAGGCGATGCAGAAAACTTTTATAACAATGAATTAACTCCAAGTGCTTAGTGGTGTTGGATCTGAAAAAAAAGGTGCAAAATAAGAAAAAAAAATTTGTAAAAGATCTTACTTATAATTAGATTCTAGCTTTATCATTGTCATCTTATATATGTATTGAATAATTTCAGGTGTCAAGAATGAATTGAAAAATTTTTAAAACTTTGACTCATTTTTACATCCTTTCTGGGGACCAGGAGGAGAACGAGAAAAATCTCTGATGTTCAAACTTTCAACTCTTTCCCTGAGAGTAGCTTGAGGTGACCAAGAATACTCTGTTGGGTCTGGTGCTACTAGATTTTCATTCATTTCTTCAGAAATATGAAGTGAAGAAGTAGAAGAAGAACGTGTGCTCGCTTCGCTTGAAGAAAAATGAGAACTTTACTGAGAACTTGACATAATTCAAAACTAGAGAGGAAGTGTGAAGCAGAAGTATATGATGGTTGATGAAAGTGAATGAGCAAAACAGTAACAGATTTTTATTCAATACCACAAAGTCAATTTCAGCCATCAATGAAGCATGTCATAAACATTTTTGTTTATTGAGTATATAGCATTATTATTATTTTCCTCATCAATAGCAAAGACGTGTACGGTTTCATATAATAAAGACATATAATATATTCTGTTGAAATCATGAAAAATGTACAATGCTCGTAACTAGAAACTTCGTGAATAAAATACCGATATCGTACGAGAGGAATGAGAAAACAGAAAAAGCAAGATGCGTAATGTGCAAAACTATGCAGCACATGATATAAAAATCACGTCAAGAAGTTATTTGTTTACAATACAGTCCACAATTGTTTATGCTTTTATAAGCGGTCTGCATCGACAAATGTGAAAATCTGAATCTCCCTCCATGTATCTGCAAAAAAGTTTTTGAGTAACCGTTGCTATTCCAATCGTTATACCGTAAAATTACTTATAACACGTTGGGCCTTGTCTGTTTTTTTCAAATTTACCTGACGTAATAAGTCTGCCAACTAAGCAGACTGCAACGCGAATAAGCTATGCCATTGATGAAAACCGTTGACGCCCATAAAAGTTTTTACTGTATTTCATAAAAAAGTATTTTAAGTTAAAAGATACTTAAGTTCAATACTCATCCTTCAAATTTTTTGAATATATTTTGAAGCAATACAAATAGTATAAAAATTATTAAAAGGAAAAGGATTGAATTTTTTTATTACTTCTATTAAATAAACCTTTACAAGAGTAGATAAAAAAATTTCATTATAGATGGCGTTAATTTTTTTTCGATAAACTGTAAAAGTCTGTAAAGCGAAGGTCATAACAGCATAAAAATGTGTTGCATGTTTGATTTGAATAACAGTTTTAATAGTACTAAGCAATAAATTTTTTCTAGAAGTAAGTGCATTCACACCTCCATTTTGAAAACGGTGACTTGATTCATTAAATTTCAAATCACCATATATATAACTAAAATATAAGCTAAAGTGCTCAGGTGTTGTAACTTTACTCCCTGCCCCCAGTTGCATGGTCTATGCCACGATGGACAACTGCCCGAGGTAAAATGTTTTTTTTAGGGAAATTTAAAAGTTCAGTTTATTTAATTCTAATTTATTGATATTGCGAGTAGTTTTTTATTTCAACCAGTAAAAAAACTAATTTTTAACTACCGTTACTTATATGGACAAATTATTTTACAAATTCTAATTAATAAAGGGAACTAAA
Organism: Nectonema munidae; assembly: GCA_030549495.1. NCBI lineage: Eukaryota > Metazoa > Nematomorpha > Nectonematoida > Nectonematidae > Nectonema > Nectonema munidae. Next base: position 56,244 of record JAUIRK010000292.1, on the reverse strand, counting down.
TTTTATAACTACTACAAGTTAGTAAGGCTAACTAACTAATTAGACATCTTATTGAAGAGCAACTAACCCACTTTACATTTAACTTTTTGCAGCTGTTCTCCATTTTATTTGTTGTTATATGAAAATTAAGGTTAATTTGACATCTCTTTCACTATTTCCTAATGATAATGACGACACATACAAATAACATTAGTCAACTTTAGTATAAAAAATAATTCGATTTATTTCTGTGCAAGTCAGTAATGTGTAATTTCTTCAAAAGTAAACGATGATTTCCACTTTTTTGGAAATAAAACTTCAATTTCAGCATCTTATTATAGGTACGATTGGTCCGCCGACAATTTGTCTAATATCTCCTTTATTAATTTAATACTCTATAACTTGTGAAATAAAGTTTTATTTATAATTTTCTTTTCCGAAAATTTAACTCCTTAATTTTTTCCAGTTTTTTAATTACATAAAATTTTAAATTAAAATGATTTAAAAATTATATTTTTTGTAATTTTTTATTTTATTTTAGTGTGTATGTGTGCATCTCTACAACATTTTTTAACTAAATTTTTTTAAATAATAATAAAAAATAGATTCGTTAAATCATTTATAGACACATTTTTTAAAAACTAAAAATAATAAAAACAAGTTAAATTTGACATAATTTAAAATAAAAAAATAATAGAGTTAACTTTTGAAAAAATGAATTTAAAAATAAAAAATTTAGTATCATAAGTTTTAAAGTTATAAATTATTGTAAAAATATAAAAATGATAAAAATTAGATATAGACTTAAGAACTTTGCCTTGATTCTATTAATATTATCACTTTCTATTAGACCAATTCTCAGATGACCAGTTGTCGTTGGACCAATCAAACCTAACCGTCTTGGTGCACTCTTTTTGAGTAAGACTGCTTTAAAACAGCTGACTACGGCACTGATAAATTAAAAAACTTAATCACAAAGCTCTTACTTAGTGGCTGATGGAGAGTTTCTAAAGTGAGTCGGGATAATTGGGAGTCAGGCAATAAAATGTCACTTTGGGGCGACTCAAAGTCCGAAGGCAGTAAGGAAGGGAGCGAAGCTTCATCTATGGACAGCGTCTCGGTATCCTCAATCGATTCTCCTTTAGGCAAGGGAGGCATGGCACTTGTCGAGTCGCTGTGTCCACTATCTCGAAAACTGACTTTGTTCATTGAAAAGTTTGGATCGTTGTAGATGGATAAGTATTCGCTTATGATGCAGTCGGGAACCTAAAGTTAATCACATTCGTTTTTTTGCAAAAACTCACAGCTGGGTGGATGCTCTATTTTTTGATGGGCTAGTTTTTTCAAAAGGTGGAAAAGTAATTTATCTGGATCATATATTTTGGTTTAATATGACTCTCCTAAATAACATAGAGCATTAATTGATCAAGGTTTCCTTTGTAGATAACGTTGGGCTGTGATTTATTCACGAATAAGTAATAAAGATTTGCAAATTGATATACAGTATACGAAATAAAAAATTTTAAAGATCAATTGCCTACCACTCTGGTCATCATCATGTCAAGTCTTCCTTGCCTGGACTTTTTATTTCATTGCATTGCATTGTAACGGCTTGTTCTGATGATGACCGAACACCATACATTTAAAAAAAATTTCATTACGCGAATAAACTTCATACCGTTTATCCTTATATCTCCTTTAATTCAGGAGTCATTTTGATTTTTATGTCATTTCACAAAAATAAAGCTTTAGCATACAAATTAATCTATATGTATGAGTGTGTTCTTGCAATTTGCTATGTGTCTGCTGATTTGAGTGCGTAAAATATATATTCACATTTTTATAATTTAAAAACATTAATCTCGAAAGCACTTTTTATTAGAGACTAGTAGTAATCACGAAATTATTTAGTCTTTCAGAGATGGACTAACTTATAAAATATTCAGGATAAATTGTTAAGTTAGATATTCTTAATTTTTGGATCATTAAATAAAAGAATTATGTTTCCTGCAAAAACATTAGGAAATAAAATATCGGGTATCAATTTTTTAGTTAATAAATGAAATACTCGTAAAATTTTTAATCGGTATGCCCTTTATTAAATGGATAATATCTTCAAACTGGCGGTGTACGCATTGACAAAATGAACAAATTCTACATTTCAAGCTCCAGTTCAAACGTGTGCATCTATTTTATCGAAAAGACCAACCATTTAAATTTTATAAATTCTAGTCAATGGTGAAGCGCAGTGATGGAAGATACTATGACACGAGTGCGAAGATGTCTAGAACGTTAGTCTGTATGTTTCAAAGTAGAAAAGTGTTCAAATTAATAATTTGTTTAGTGAAAGATATTTGATATTTATTTATTAGCTGCACCGCTTTACTTTTGTAAATTTTGTTTTATAAATTTTGCAAATATAAATTTATTGAGTCAAAAAATTTTGTTTTCAAGTTAATTCCGACTCACTAGAGAACAAAAATGAAGTTTGCTCTCTTTTTCTAGATCTGAGTCATGCCATTGACTCCATTCCTCATTGTCTTCTTCTATCTAAATTAAAGCTCTATATGGATTCTCAGATGCTGCAATTAGGTTTTTTAAATCATATTTCAAAAATAGATATCAAACTGTTTATATTTTAACGCAGATGATATAACTGTACTATTTTCTAAGAGTACTTTGAATGAATCTTTTCTAGAAGTAAATATAAGACTAATTAAGAAATCGTTTCTTTTCAATGGATTGTCAGTAAACACAAAAAAATCGAACTTCGTTTCCTTTTCTTATAGCCCTATTAATCCTTCATACGCCGATTTTTTTTTATCAGAACTTAGATTTCAAATAGTATTGAAATTCAATTTTTTAGGCCTATTTGTTAACAACAACCTAACATGATCTGATCACGTGTCACATATTTCGCACAAACTAGCTTATATTTGTGGCATGCTGAAATAGGCTAACAGATTCCTGCCCACTAAAACAATGATTACACTTTACAAAAGTCTTTTCCTACCTCATCTAAGGCATAGTATTTTCAACTGGGGTCACACAAAAGACCCTACTATCTTTTTTATTCAAAAAAGGATTTTGAGAGTTATTTTCAATTGCCACCGAATTTCTCACACTAACAATATCTTTCTCATAAATTCTCTATTGAAACTTGACGACATATACAATCTCAGTGTCTACGTCACTTTTTTATATTCACCCAAGCATAAGCCGCACCCATGCAAAGCCGCATCCCTGATTTGGCAACAATTTTACAAAAAAAAAAATTTCATCTTATTACAAACCATGTTGACTCACTCAACATTTCAATTAATTTATTCAACAATTAACTATCGGTGCTTGATCCCAATTAACACACTCAACACTTCACTTATCACCATAGTTTACTCCCTCAACACTTCCTTTTAATCAATAAAGACCCCTATTTACTCACTCAACTCAAACAAGATGCCTTCTAGCAGAAGAACCCAGTTTTCAGCAAAGGAAAAGCTACAAATAATCCAAAAGGCAGAAGAAAAAGGGAATAGAGCTGCAGCACGCCATTTTGGCATAGATGAGGGCATGGTCAGAAGATGGAGGATGGGGAGATTTCAAAATCCATGATCCAATCTGCGTTTTTAAAGTGTGGTATCAGCAACTCTTTAGATGGAACCCAGGATGATTACTTGTGGGATGAGCATGAGATGGACCAGGAAGAATCTGTACTGGACTCTGATGAGTTGTATTTTGACTCTACCGGGGTTGTGGATTTGACCCAAGAGGAATGGGACAATATGTTTGGTAATGATACAAATGAAGAAGGCTTTGAAAGTTATTATTAAACAATGCAAATATGTAAAATATATAATTGATTGAAATTTTATAGCAACATAAATAAAATTCTTGAAACATATTCACACGTCTTTATCATCGATTGTAACGATTCAACGTACACCCACGCATAAGCCGCACCTCTAATTTTCCATGAATTTCATCGAAAAAATGTGCGGCTTATGCGTGGGTGAATACGGTACTCGATGCTTCCTCCTATATTTAATCAATTCATCTCTTTCAAAAAGACAGAACTTCGCCTCGCCTTATTCACAAAATGTCCAAATTTACAAAATCAAAGCAATCCTTCTCTTACAAGGTATCCACTCTCTTCAATAGCTCCGAAGCGTTCCATTTTTCCGCTTCTATTCCTATAAAGCAGCTACAAAAAAGGTTTTTATCCGTTTGTCTTCAATCCCACAACTCTCACTCTAAATGCTCCATCTCCAACTGCTATGTTTGTAAGTAAAATAGTTACACGGACCACTCCTAGTATTTCTTTCTAATGATAATAATATGTATATACATACACCTTCTTTTTTCTTTCTTTTCTTTCCCATATTCAATATTGTATAATACATGATGAATAATAATTATTTTCATCGCACATAACTTACGGAACTGTGTATTTCTTATTTGTCCTGTTTTTACAAATTTTATCACCATGTTGGCGTCTCCAAGCGGCTGTTTTGGCCTTTGACATCAACTTTTAAAAGTCATCTTTGTGTGTTTTCTAAAACATCCTATTTTTTTAAAATATCTTTCTATGTGCTTATTGCGTACACTAACTTCCATATTTTTTGTCATACTTTTGAAAATAAAAATTATTATTATCATTATAGGTAAGGCAACTTCTTGCATTCAAATTTCTAACAAAAATTTTTGTCAAAAGCTTTTGTTAAAACGATCTAAACTTCAACTCGATTTATTATTATTTTATATAATATTTGAATCGAACATTAAAAGTGATTTAAATGAGGCCCAGTCAATGGCATTGCCCAGCATAAATACTGCCCAGGGCTGATTTTAATTTCGCTGCTCCTAAAATGTTGTAATAACAATTTAAAATTCTAAAATTGAACAATTGGCTACACCTCTTGTCCTATACATAACTTACAAGTATAGGTTATTTAAATTGAGAAGTAGAAAACTTGAAATTAATAATGGGGTATAAACTTTTAGAAAAGTACTCTCACGTTTGGATAAATGAAAGTCATTATTTAGGGTATATCTCAATTTTGGAGGCCAGTCTACTTTTTAGTAGATTAGATGCATCAGCCATTCATTGTGGATCTTCATTTTTAGATTTGACAGGACTATAACCTTGGGAAAAGAATGGATTGATATTCCTAATGATATGATCTAAGTAAGGTTTATTCTATTACTTATCTTTGCATTATATTATAGAGTGTGTTTGTGTGTGGTGTGTGTGTGAGTGTTAATGTATATAAATGTGTAGTGAATTCAAAAGCCAATTATTGTGTGTGAAAATGAACTTTGATACTATAAAAAATATAATGAATTTTTCTACAAACTGACTTCCAAATATTTATCCGGGAATGTTATTGAAGCTTTGATTATAAAATAGATAAAGTATAAAAATATTAATTTTTTCATTTAAAAATAGTTCTTTTAAGGTAAAGGTAAAGGTACCATAGGGTGTTTTCATCGAGAAGACACAATTGCGCCTCTTGTATCGAACTATGAGGAAAGTACGCTTGTTGCGGGATCGAACCCAAGACCTTGATTTATCGAAACCCAGTATCTAACCAACTTTACTCACACTGTAAATAAATATAGCCTCCCAAACTATGGCATTAAAAATGAAAATAATGGTGAAAACGGGACACGTAATTTGTTTGCTAAAAAACAAACTTTGAAACACAAATTTCGTTTCGAAGAGCCAATCTTCTCATATCAGAACAGGAATTTTTCTTTGTTACTGCTTGCTTTTACTATATTTTATACCATGATGAGCTTTAGAACTAAAATTGTTGTTACAAAGTTTGTTTTTAACGATAAATAAAGCACTGGCTTTCTTTCTTACTTTCATTTATTATTATTATTATCTGTTTGCTCTATATACCATCTAAGTATATTAAAATAAAAGAAAGAAGAAACTTTACTTTTTCGATGTAATTAGACGGAACTAAACCTTTAGAAGCATCGATAATCTTTTCTGCTTCGTAGTATTGCTCCTCAACCACATTTCCTCTGAGAAAGAGAAAGTCTCCTGCTTTGAAGTCCAGTTCACACTCCCAATGATCATTCGGAGACATTGATTTCGGGTCGTAGTCAAATTTTGCAACGTAAATGCTTATTGACTCTTCCACGCTGTTCTTTGGTCTAAACGAGTGCCTGTTTAAATTAACATTTTGCGACTAAGAAAACCCATCCCATCTTACACGAGAGGAAAATTCATTGAAGAAGCTTTTGGAAGTGCTGGCAAAGGAGAGGCTATAGTTTCTTGTATTGTACTGATAGCAGTAGTAACATGGTTTTCGGCTTTGTGCTCTAATTTTGCTAAAATAAACGACATTTATTAGCCATGGAAATTAGATTACAACGCGTAGTTTGTTCATAACGTCGTAAACATCTTGTGTATTAAATTTCTAATTGTATATGCAAAAAAACAAAAAGTTAAAATATTTAAAAGTTTGCCATGTTTTCGATTCTTATACTAAAACCTAATTATCTAAAATTTTATAAGTGTTTAATCGCGAAATTAATTTCTCGCGAATTTTTTACTGAAACTTAATTCGCGAAATTTTGTTCTCGCAAAATGAATGTATTTTACAGTATTTCATTTATAACTTATTTTTTAGGAGTCCAGTGCCGTTTTTTATCAGGAGTTTTCTCAAAAATCAAAAATTTTGCAAAACAGAAATTAAGTAAGGTTTTCTTCAATATTTATAAAAAACGTTTTAAAAACTTTTATTTAAGACACAACACTTTCTTTCATGCTAGATGAAGAGATCAAATAGAAAATTATCAGTGTATCTTTCAACACGTCTACCGAACCTGACAATCGCACATAATATTACGCGCATTTATTAGAAACAAGACTTCAAAGCTTATTCACAAAAGTAAAATCAAAAAAGTCACTTTCGAATTTAAAAAAGACACTTTAGAATTTAAAAAGACACTTTCGAATTTGAAAAAGACACTTTAGAATTTAAAAAAGACACTTTCGAATTTAAAAAAGACACTTTATAATTTAAAAAAGACACTTTAGAATTAAAAAAAGACACTTTAGAATTTAAAAAAGACACTTTAGAATTTAAAAAAGACACTTTAGAATTTAAAAAAGACACTTTAGAATTTAAAAAAGACTATTATCTAAAAGTACATAAAAAATAATAAAATACAAACATTTTTCTTAATTTTGAGTTAAACGAGTTTAAAGATTTTGCCTGCCATAAAAAGCCCAATTCCGTCCTTCTAAGGTTTAATCATCCTATAAAGAACAGTTGCTCTATTTATCCTCGTCTCTTCAATTAATAATGAACATAAAAAATGCAACTTTCATAAAATTAAACAAATTAACTTCAAATTTGAATAAAAAGCAAACATTTTACTTGCAGTTTGTTGCGATGATTCTAGAGAAGAGGGGGGAGAGGTAAAGGGATTCGTTTCTTTACTTTCTTCTTTTAATGTTTCTGCTTTTTGTGTATTCTTCAATTTGATTGATTTTAGATCAGAGAGTAGTTCTTCCTGTTGGATTGTTTGAATTTTACTATTTTTCTCTAACTCCTTTATTCTTTCCTATTATATAAGTTATAAGGTGCAGTAATATTCACAAAATCTCTATGTAAAATTTTAATTACTCAAAAATTCGGTTCTGTGGAAGTTTTAAACTTGAAATATAGAACGATGCTAGATGTAGTACATAGATTCACGAACTTATATTTTTGGAACCCTAAAGCTTAAACACTTATTATTTCGTAGATAGAGACTTGATCTGTTCTTCAAGCAGACTTATCGCAGCCGGGCGATTCGTTGAATGGATATTTGCTCGAACAGCGTTTTTGTCGAACGGTTGTTCGTCGTGAACGATTTTTGATGTATAAATGTATTTTTGGAAGCAAACAGTTTTACTCTCTCTCTCTCTCTATATATATATACCTTTAAAATATTATCGTGAAAAAAGAGATTATTTCAGATATTTGTAAAAGAAAAATGAACATAAATAAAACCACATTATTAAACTTTCTTATATTTAAGGTTTAATACTGGTTTAATTAAAATATAAAATACCTTTTATTGAAATAGATATAAAACTTTATAATTATACTAAAACTATATAAAAGTTGCGCTTTATATAGTAACAGTTTCTACATTTTTTTCAATATGAGAAAAATCCAATAATAATAAGTAAAATTAGTAAAAAGGTAATCCCACTTACACTTATATTATTATATACTAAATATATATTCTCTTTAATAGCTCATAAAGCAGTTACTTCTTTGGCTCTTTAACAATATTAAAAGCGTATAGATTTAGTCTATTCAACATTCTTTCAACGAAAAGGTTGTTCGACAAAATGTTCATTCGACGAATCGTCCGGCTACGATATTCTTGGAACTGCCCGGTGACGAATTAATTAGCGGCGATAAAATGTCTGCTGAGGATTTATTATATATATATATGCAAAATAAGATCACAATTAAAAAATTTTTACTTTACTTATCCATGAAAGTAATGCTATCTATATAACGGACTACCAAATCGTTCAATTTGCACAGTCTATAAAAACAAGGAAAAAATTCTCAAATACACTTACTCATATCTTTAAAATAAAAATTATCTTTTTTTGAAAAAAATCAATCAGATTGATTAGCGCTGAGTCAAGTGTAGAATAAAGACAGTGGCAGAAAGTATTAAAATAGCGAATTGTTACATTAGCAAGAAAAATAAAATTGCAGTTAAATGTAATCCTAAAGTGTATAAATATATGTGGCTCATCTTCAAATAATATATAAAAGTATGGAATTATACTCCAAATTAATAGTGCAAAAACAATACTCGAATTGATTTTAAACGGAGAATTTTCACTTTAGGTCAATTGACTATGTCGATGCCTTTAAGTCAGTAGTTTTCAGTTTAAAATTTATGTATATCTTGAATATCAATGTGTATCATATATAATTGCCATCTTAAAATATAAAAATAACTACTTCACTCAATTGTCAATATCGCTATTTTTATGAAAGTATAGTAAAGGTAAAGGTAGCGAGCGTGGAGTGTTTTCATCGAAAAGGCACAATTGCGCTGCTTGTATCGAACTATAAGGAAAGCAGCTTTGATGCGGGATCGAACCCAAGATCTTGAGTTATCGAATCCAGCACTTAACCAAGCCTACTCATGCCCCTAGTAAATCTAAACTTTACTCATTAATTCGCAAGTCAAATTAATGAGGAAAAAACATATTAATAAACATTAATAAGTAACCTACATTTTCAGTCTAGTCATCGTCTACTGAATATTTTATTTTCTACACTTTCCTCAAGTCAATTCATTTAGCTCGGACTTTGGATGAAACAATAAGTAAGTTAGATGTCGAAGCGAAATGAATGAATTTCCTTTAATGCTGATGCTTAAACACATATATAATTTTAATACTTCAGTATTGCATAGACAATTCAAAATGAGTGCATAAATAAATATGAGCTAATTTTAGTGATCCTTGGAGACTTTGAATCACAAGTTTTTAATATACAGAGTTATTGAATAATTTTTGCATCAATGATTCCTTTATCAGTGAAACATTGGAAGATTGAAACACTCTGAAATGATTTATCAGCTTCTCTTCTCTCATTACAAGCATTACAGATAAATAATAACTTACTGAAATAAATAATGAAAGTTATAGAGAGGCCGAGTAGAATATGCGCGAGTGTGCTTTTATATATAGTCTTTTATCATCTATGCAAAAGATATAAATTCCCACTAGCTCAGAATCACACATTGAATCACGGTTTGGCCAACTTTTTCACTGAGAGGCCATTAATTGTTAACTTTATCGACCTCTTTAAAGTAATACATGTTCAAACAAAATAACCAAATATTACAACTAGAAATTAAAATGTTTATATTTTATATTGCAAACATTTACTAAGGTGATGAGCTCACGGCTGGATACTAATAGAGAACATATCGCTGGTTTCTTTATTCTAAACTGAAATTTGCTCATTTTTTAATTATGCAAGTCATAACTCTAAACCCAGATTCTACCAGATAGGAAATGCCAACATAGAAGATTGAACAATTTTGAAAAAGAAAACGAAGAACTCTTTGGAAGTGAATGACCCCTCAACTAATTCTAACAACACGAATGGCCCATTTGCTAGCCCTTGATTGGAAATAATTTTGAAATTTTGAGTCAAATTTAATTAAAAGAAACAAGAAAATGTTTTATAATTCATTATAAATTTTTAAATAAAATTATAATTAATTATTTTTTTTAATTTATAATTAAAATAATCATTTAAAAGTTATTTAAAAAAAGGGGAATAATTTATCTAACAACTGTGATATGTAAAAAGACTTAATTGAAATTGAATTATTTTAGGAATATTTACTAACGAAAATGACATTTGTTATTCTTTTTCAAGGAAATATTATGCTCGTAATAATTTTTTGTTTAACTTCGTTTATTTTATCAATAATAATAATAATTAAACATTTATTATTATCTTTGTTAAAAAAGAAGCTTAGCAAACTCTTAGTCAATATTGAAACATATTAAGGTGTTAATAAAATTGTTAGTATGATTAATTAATACTACAATAATTATTGATAAAAATATAAGCGGTTTAAAGGAAAAATCAAAATAAATATTCAGCAATTCTATAAATATAGTCAAAATGGTTTCATGTGAATAATAAATATTTAATGTTTTCAGGGTCTTTCCTAGATATACAAATGTTAACTAAAATTTTAAAAAGTCATGACAGTGATATTTGTAGTTAAGTTTTACAAAATAAACATGAAATTAATTTTTTTTCCGAAAATGGCACCATTGAAATTTAGAACTAGAAAAACCCAAATCCCTTAACCAAATAAAAATGAAGTTTTTCTAAAAAAGATATGAAAAATCATTCTAAGTGTTGAAAACGCTTTTGACTGAAAAAGTAAACCAGTTAAAATTCATATTTTGATTTCAAAGGGTATACTGACAAAATTTTCAGGGTGAGATTAATCTTAATATTTTATGTCGTAAATAAAATTTTGTTGATAAATATTTTTACATCCAACAAGAAGATATTAAATTAAATATGGTTATTATTTACCCCCTAAAGGAAAAATAAACAAAACTGAAATCATTAACCATAAAAATTCTTATTACTTCACCCAACCTGTGAAAAGTGATCGATAATAATTTCATTTGGTTTAACTTCTATAACTTAGTGAACATAAAGTCAGACTGTCATAAATTTGGTAGAAATGTCATTAGTATCCTTACTCTAAGCTACTTTTGGCAATATGTAAATAATCATACGAAACTAAAACGTATTAAGATCTCTACGGTAAAGGTAACGTGGCGTGTTTTCATCGAGAAGGTACAATTGCGCCGCTTGTATCGAACTATGAGGAAAGCAGGCTTGATGTGGAATCGAACCCAAGACCTTGAGTTATCGAATCCAGCATCTAACCAACCCTACTCACGCCCTAGGGATATGGCATAAGGCTTTATGCCATTTGGTTGGTATAAAAATGTTAGAACCTGAAATAATTTTTAAATTTATTGATCTTAAAAAATACTTTCATTTTAATCAATTAAAAGTAAAAAATGGTGATACCTCTAACGCCTTTATATATTCATTGTGTTTTCCTTCTACATTGGATAGACGCAACTAAATATTAAATAGTGTTTGGTAGTGTATAGAATTTTTTGAATGAGGCTTCAGAATCATTTTTTTACATTTATCACGGAACTTATGTTCATATTTTCAATACCTTTTCTAATTCTTCTTGTTTGTTCTTTAAACGATTGAGCGCATCTTGGTGTTGATTTTCAACGGTTTTTTGCTTTTCAGATGTTTCCATTATTTTCTAAATTAAAACATTAATAAAAACTAACTTTATTTTCACAAAATTCTTTTAAATTTAAACTGTTTCTTATAAAAATTCAAGAAATTTTTTTTTCAGTTGACATAGCTGAATATTTTAAAATCTAAGAACTTAGATGCGTTTCAATATGTTAGGTACATCACTTTAAATTGATGAAAAGTCTCTACAATGGGCTAATTAGTTATTCTCAATCGTGGATAAGATACCTTACGTCATTTTAATAACTAAATAAATTTAGTAGTAAAAAGCAAAAAAAATTAAAACTGATCTTGTTCTTTAAACATTTGTGCGTTAAAGAGACGATTGATGTTGATGTCTCTTTTCCAAGTTAATAAATTTAGGTTTAAAGGGTGATGGATCTTTCAATGTAAATCTCCTCTATCTCAAAAGTCCAATCTCTTCATTACTTTCATTACTGTCACTACTCCGAAAATCTAAAATAAACTAAACATTTCTTATTTTGCAAAGCTATTTATAAAATTAACCATTATATATGAGATGATTTTTTTAAGAAGAAGGAAAAGAAGAACATTATTCAAAATAAAATGCAAATATGAGAGAGAACGAAGGTTGAGTTGAATTTCAGCATAAATCTAAAAGTTTTCTTTATCAGTATGCAAAAATGAAAAGAGAACAAAGGGATGATTGATTTATCCATCGAGGTGACTGATTTCCAAGTTATACCATAAAAGAATACGATATCGTTATATAAGAAAAATACATTCTTTACATCACAAGTATCGAATATAATATGTTACAGATAAAATGTTATTTTACATAAAAGTAAAATTAAAACAAAACATGAGAAAGTAAAACGTAGAAAGGGAGTTGAAAGAAGATAACAGAAACCTTTAACTAAATAAAAATAATATATATCATCATATATATTTTAGAAATGTTTGTATGTATCATGGATTATGAATAAGTGAGGCAATGAAAAATATATATAATAGTATGTTTGTATAAGAGGTACTATAAGTACTATATGAGATGATTAATTAAAATTCTTCAATAATGTCACCAAAAGAAAAGAAAATAACGGATGTAGCATCTATAAAAATAAAAATACCTTTAAAAATCTGTCCGTGTTGTATTATATAATGTGAATATCTTTTTTCAAGTTTTATGGCTCTCTTTTTCATCATCATAACTCCTTATTTTTCTTACACTACTAATAAAACTCGAATATTGAATCCTCCTATATTAATATTATTGTGCATTTTTTATAATTTTTTCCCATTTTTCTCTCACTATATTTTACTTAGCTAACATCTCTATAATAAGTTTACATCCGTGAAGTTTTACTTTAGTTAGGATGAGAAACAAATGCTCATCAAAAAGTTAGAAAATGTCTCAAAAATATTGAAGAGAGTAGTCGTATTAATAATTTTTGAATATCAATAGAAGTATTCATTTTATCAGTATTCCTATATGATGCGTTCATATTACTATGTTTTTATAAGAGCCATATTTTTAGTAAATATTTAGCAAGGCGATGAAAATCTAAAAAGTAAACTTTTGAATGCATCCAAATTTTAATTTAAATGAGTATGTCATGATTTTGACTACTATTGACAACTTTTTTGTCAGAAAAGTCAACAAATTTTTCATTTCGTGACAAAACATTATTTTTATGTTTATTTCAGGAAGTTATTAAAATGTTATCTCATATTTATCAGGCACGGATCTAAAACGATCCTCATTCATTGAACTGCGAAGTGAATTGAGGTGGTAAAACTTGATGTGTTTAAATAATAAATTTACAAAAAAAATTGGATAATATAAAAGTAATAAGTGTCACACTTAACTACGATTGAAACATAGAAAACTGTTTAGGGCTTCTCACTTTAGAGAAAGATTGAATCTAAAAAACGAGTTGCAGAAATCATCATAATATTTGAATTCTACGAAAAGAATTAGATCAAGAAAAATTTCAAGCAATTGGCAATGCAATTTTAGTGTTTATGTCTATCTTTCTTTTAAAAATATATTTTTAGTATAGAAGAAAAAGAAGAAATTTATTTACAAAAAATAGAACTAATAAAAAATAGTGTAGGGCATACACAAAACAGAACAACTATGATATATAATTAATGTATGTTGAAAGAGTATAAAATAATGCGTTTGTAGGACTGATACAAGGCCGACTGCTTGCTATTACCCAATAAGAAAGAAACGTATGGAATTAAGGAGACAAAACATTTGGTGTTCAGAATTAAAATGTAGGAGATAAAAAACGGAACAAAAAATATTAATGCTTCGCTCAATTTAATAAGATATTTTTACACGAAAAACAGTTAGGAGAACACTTTATATTTCGGTAATGATTGATGAGGTGTGGTTTGATTTCTTTTTTTGCATCTCGCCCAATTAAAGCTATAGAATGATGAATTCAAAAACTTCTTACTCTTGATCTTATTATAGTATATATAATTTTTTTTAATTTGGTAAATTTATTTGCAAAAGACAGAAACTTGAAAGATTTAGAATGTAAAAGACAAAAATTTCGAAGATAAAAAATTTCTTTCTTACATCGTTTTTTTTATATAATAATTCACAGATTTGTGGATAAAAAGCCTGTTTGATAAAACATTTATTAAAGTCATTTTCTTTTCCTAATTATTTTTTTTATTTTTTAAACAAAAGTTATTTAACTAATTTGTGTCTACATTCAAAATCCCCCTTAACCAGTTCCTATTTTGATAACATTTTGATGATTTTATAGGTCAATAAAGTCAAAAATATATTATATAGATTCAATGAAAAAACGGAAATTGATTTTCCAATTAACTCAAATTTTAAACGAGCAAAAATTATTTTCTACAAATATTACTATTTAAATTTATTAATTTCAAATAAATCAACTTGTACATTGACATATTTTTTAATAAAGACAAAAAGAACTTATTTTGTACTAGAAAATATTTCTATAGAGTAAATTGAAAAAGTCTCAGTTTTAGTCATGTGATTTTTAAGGTTTATAATAAATCTCCCTTGTCATAACAAATTTGAGCTAGGACTAAATTGCCATTTGAACTAATTTGTCATTTCGATATAGCCGCATTTTATACGTATCATTTCATGAAAGTAAACAAATATTCAAACCTTCATGGTTACTTCGAGATCATCTTCATGAGAGACATCTCTGCTTTCGTAAACATTTTCAAGAGAGCCGTCTACAACACACTTGTCACTTACTGCATCTTTATTTGTGTATTTGTTTTCGATATTCTAAAATAATACATTCTAGGTTAGCACTCGTTGGCATATATTAAATATTTTGTTCTGTATTTCGTCCAAGCTTAGAATAATCTCCCATATGTGAGCAAATGGAGTAGCTACGAAGAGAGACACAATATGAATAGTATACCTACCTACATCTGAAGTTTCATCCGTTAGGCTAACTGAATGAATATGTTTATAAACTGTTATAGAAGATTTCTTATATAGTTATAGCTAAGATATAAGCATAGCTAAATATTTCCCTAGATTGTGACTATTGTCCTATGGAAAATCCGCTTCATGTCCATATTAAGTAAATGAGTATACTAGTTAACTGGCAAGACCATTCAGGAGACAAAAATGCTTTAAAACCCTAGGCAGATTATAGTCTATATATTTTATATTAAACATAGATATATGATTTTAGACTATCATAATTTACCCACTTAAAAGTGTCTTATTAGAATAAAATAATGAATACTTCTAGAGAAAATGAACTTAAACACCCTTTTAAACTTTCACAAAGTTTGACTACATAGTTTTGATAAGGCAAAGGTTTGAAAACAAATCGTTGAAGTATATATAATATTTCTAACTTATTTTAGTTAGTCAAAAAGAAAATGCAATTGGCTTTTTGTATTCCTACAGATGGATCTTTATGGTAATTCATTGAACATGAATTTTTTGGACTTCGATAAATAAGCTCTTGTGTTCGATCTAGAATGGATGCCCATAGTTTGACCTAAGTGCTTAAATTCTTCCTTTATACCAAAATTGACGCGGATTTAGTCTCGCGGTTCCCTTTTAAAGTCTTTGAGTTTTAGGCGATGTTGAAAACATGCTTGCAAATGCTTTGTCTCGAAAGAGTTACCCAAAAGTCTCATTATTCCTCTCATGCATGCCAAGCGACCATTATAAATGACGATCCTTTGCAAATAAAAAGCCAAACATTTATTCATAAATCCCTCACAAATCATAGACAAAAGAATTTGTCTACGGCATATATTAATTTATAGAGTGCACTTATAATATTAAATGTGCAATATATTTTATGCGTTTATAACGTGCATGAAGTAACAATTAATTTTATGGTAAATTAACTATACTACTTTTTTGCACGCTATCAACTCCATTATTCTTTCTCTTCACATTTTTTGCAAACATTTGAGAAGATCTTTGATCCCATTCTTGTGAATTTATATTAAAATAATTTGAAACCGCTGTTTTAAAACATTTTATTTATTTTCTATGAGTGATCGACCAATTCAAATTTGACCACAAAAATTCAGTTTGATGTAGAAAGAAAAGTCAACTAGACATAAAAAGTATAGATTTATTGCTCATACAGATCATAATACGCCAATTTTGGCCAAAAGACGGCTTTTTTAAAAGATATTCATTTTAAGGTTAACGGAGAGCGTTTGAATTGTATAATATGAAAATATAATGATATGTTATAGAAAGTGCGTGCATGCGAGCAGGCACATGGGGATAGGATTTAGCATGTGCGTTGTGTGGGGCCAAGAAAATTTCAGGGGTTCCTGAATTTGGAAGCCGGCGAATTCACTAACAACAATTTACAAGCACTATTTATCGACAACAATTTACCGATATACACAATTTATCGAACATACATTTCACCGAAACTCAAGTAAACCTTCTATAATAATTATATAAAAAAAGTTAGAGATACTTTGCAATTTTTTTTAACATATATGTAAAGTTTAAAAAAAGTGTCAAAGTTCTTAATTGTTAAGATTAAAAACTAAGGTTATGGGCTAGAATGATAAATAACAATTTTTTTTCATTGAGAATAATAGCAATATTTCTCTCTCTGTGGTTAACATGAATTACCCGCCAAATATTGATCGATTTTTACATGCTCTTTCTTCAGGATGTCCAAAAATTTCCATATATTAAAATGTTGTCCAGCTATACCTGATTTCAAATGCTATATGCCATTCCTCAAGTGCATTATTTGTTTTTGGTACACAGTTTAAAACGTTTTCATTATTATTCCGCTTCATGAGTTCGTATCTTGGAGGTCTTCTACGATTTCTTCTATCAGGAAATTTTAGATTATATTATTTGTAAGATTCGTACTGATAGAGCTCTATCCATGTAATATTCGCAATAATCTACAACATTTGCAATTCAAAATAAATTTAAAGTTATTCTTTTTAATTCAAAATTTTGCTTCACCAAGCTGTTGAGTTTCGGTGAAATGTGTATTTTATTGAGAATATAAATGATATTCTAGGAAAGAATTCTTAATCGTCAACAATAAATACGCTTGACATGTTCACACTTTAATTGCCAAAACTAAGTAAAATTAGAATGTTCGATTTATTTCAAGAAATATATATTTTATTTAAAATGTAGATAAATGTTTCTGGAGACACATTTTAAGACGTAAACCTTAAATTTGATTGACACTTTTATACATTTCCAAATATTAATTGCTAAAATTGATTTGAGAAAGGAAATCAGCATGGTCGATTCGGTATAAAAAATATACCTTGCTTAACATTTAATTAATATTCTTCGAGAAAATTTTAAGGCGTAAACCTCAAAATAGATTGACACTTTCATACATATTGACAAACCTAATTGCAAAAAATGACTCAGCAATTAATATCTGCATGGTTGATTTAGTATAAAAAATATACATTTTTTAAACTTTTATTAATATTCTTGGGTACACACGTAAACCACAAAATTGAATAACATTTTCAGACATTTTGACAGTCTAATTAAAAAAATGACCAGCGAATTTAAATTGGCCTGATTGGTTTAGTACAGAATACTCTAATTTAAGTGTGAAAGGAAAAGAGTTTTGTAGATTAAAAGTAATTTTTCAAAAGAAAAGAAATTTCTACAATGTTTCAAAATGCCTATAATAGAACTGAGTTTCAAGCTAAGATGATTGATGTGATCTTTCCATGTTAAGATATTAATAATAATAATCATACCAAGTAAATCGAATTTGTCAACTGTGTTTATAACGTATTTGCACAAGATTGTGATTAAAGTTTTTCATCCACTACACTCTTTCTATAAAAGTTCATAGAAAAAGTTTTTCTGGGTTCATTTGAAGCGAATTGTGCTTAAACCAAGTAGATATAGAGTTCAAAAAATCAAGGATGCAGTAGGATGAAAGATATTTATTCTTAATGACAAGCATAACATCATCTACAAGAAAAATCACGCAGAGATACAACAATTTAGCAGATGATTTATAAACATATTAAAGATAGGGGGAGGGGCGAGAATGGATCGTTGCGGCACAAAGTAATTAACGGAGATCAGCGATGATAAAGTGTCCTAGATTTTGACAGCTTGACGCATGTGCAATGAATAGGATTCCATCAAGTTCAACGTGAGTTCAGAAAAACAATACAGTTTTAATTTATCGATGATTAAAGTGAATCAAATGCTTTTGTTAATTCGATAAAAACGACATGTTCGCTTTTTGTTTCAAGAGCATCAATAGCATTATCAATATAATATGAATGAAATAGTTCTTTAGAATAGTCAGCCAGAAGAGAATCAAAATTGTAAAAGACAATACAGAGAGCTTCGGATGAAATAGCACGACATTTGAGTATAAAGGATTTTTTTAAGACTTTTGAAAGAGATGTAATAATAGAGATGACTCTATAATTTTCAGAAATCATCGTGACGCCTTTTTTGAGTATGGGTAGTATGACTGAAAACTTCAAACATTTTGGAAATACATCTCATTAAATTAACCGATGTTAAAGCTACGCATCAGAATATTGACAATAGTGTTTTTCACTAATTTTATATCAAATAGAGAAATAGTGTAATAGTCAGGACATTTGCTATTTCTGAGAGAGTGCAATGAGTTTGTCCTTTTAACACTATTAGTACTGACGTAAACTTCGCAAAAAAATTAATTGTACAAAATTGGCTGTATCATATCACTTCAAATTTCCTGATTTTTCTTAAAATCCCTAGCTGCATCTTTTGATACCATTTTCATAGTAGTTGAATGACCCTATCATGTCAAAAACTGTCAATCAAAATCAAAAATTAAAATTTTTCAGCAAAATTTTGACATTATCTGTAGTTAACCTTATAACATAGGGTCTATATTATATACTACCTTGAAAATTTATAATTATATACAGTTTTGAACGCATAACACTTTATATGTTTAATTTTTTCAATAATTAAATACTACTTTTTAGAAAATGTCAATCCAAATTTTGATTGATCAGAAATATATCTAATATAATATTCCTTCAAATTTTACATAAAATATATGTTTTATACTAAATCGGCCATGCTGGTTTCATTTCTGGACTCATTTTTTACATTTAGGTTGTGAAAATACTTAGAAGTGTTAATCATATTTGCGGTTTATTTCTAAAAATTGTCTCCAAAAATATTGATCCAAATTTTACATGAAATATATGTTTTTATACAAATCGATCATATTGGTTTCATTTCTGGACTCAGTTTTCGCATTTGGAGGCTTTACTGTCAGTGTCAATCAAATTTGTGGTTTACGTCTGAAAACTATCTCCAAAAATATTCTCTCTAATTTTACAGGAAATATATGTTTTTATACCAAATCAGCCATGCTAGTTTTATTTCTGAAATGCCTTTAAAGGTTTTAAAATGTCCTAAAGTGTTTATCAAAAGTTCGATTTAGGTCTAATGTCTACAGAAATATTTTTGAAATTTAAATAAAATATCGGTTTTTATGCCAAATGGAAAATGTTTGTTTCATTTTTGGATGCAGGTTTGGCATTTATGGTTTTAAAATATATTGAAAGCTTCAATCAGATTTGTGGTTTACTTCTAAATACTGCCTTCATAATTATTTTTAGTTTTTATACCAAATCGACTATGCTTATTTTATTTCCGTACTCCAGTTTGGCTAATAGGGTTAAAAAATATAAGGAAGTGACTATTGAATTAGTGATATATGCCTGAAAACAGTTCTGTAAAATTTTTTCAAAAAATCGTTGTATATTAGTTATATAGTAAAAATATACTTTTTTTTTTGTATATTTTGGCTTATAATACTTTCTTTAATCACCTTAAGTATGAAATATTTATTTAAAAAAAACAAAACGTATTATAAAATCTTTTGAAGATTATTATGAGAGAAGGAAGCAATTCGAAAACTAATTGAAAAGAGAACGTGTGACCAAAAAAAATACTTTAAAAAAAATATGTATCTTGACTAAATGGATAATAAACTAGAAAGTGGTGTAAGGATCTAATATTAGGTGCTTCAAAAAAGATTTTGACCGTGAAAAAGAAGTTCCTCTTTTACAAATGAAAAATATTTAAATCTATAGCGTATCATCTAGGAGTACAATTATCATTTAACTAAGAATGGTTGGAAATCTGAAAATTGACATAGGCCAGATTATCAAAAATGGTACAGATATGAGAAAATTTATTCACTATCAAGATATTTATAATTTAAATTAAATTTGTCAAGCTTTTTCCTTTTGCGTGAAAGAGATGATCTTTTTGATGAAGAAGGGGGACAACTTTTTATAATTTAACAATGAACTTCACGAATGATTCATCAGAAAAAAACCTTTGAACTGAGATTGGTTGACAAATCCTGATAATTACCTGATAATAAAATACACGATACTGATTAAAAAAAGCCTAAAACAGAATGCTTTGATAGAGGAAAAAATCTGTTCAGAATAAATCCTTAAAAATTTTTTTTCAAACAGACATTGAAAAAAATAAATTTCTAATAAAAAAAGCGCTACCAAAAAAGCATCATAATAGAATGAATAGCAAAATTATATATTGTAAAGTATAGAAGATATGACGTAGAGACTACGAGCCGATAACAATTTGTAGCCAAAAAGATGGAGGTCCTATCGAGATACATAAGTTACTGACAAATGAAATATTTTGAGTGAATTAAACACCTAAATTTGGTTTATTAAATAAATTAAGAAAATAATTACTAGAGAAATACTGCAAGTAGAATTTATTTTAAAGTTTATATATTTGACTTTGATTTGCAGGTTTTATTGATTTCATAAAAATGAACATCACAATTGAATTTTACATACTTGAAATGCATAAAAACCTTTTTATAAGAATAAAAATTTTAATTTTGTCCTTGGCTGTCATATTTAAGTTATTTTTTGTCAGGTTTGAATGATTTTCATAAAAAAGGAATATCACCAGTAAACACAGCGTACTTAAAAATGGGTATATATGTGTAAAAAACTTTATATTATTATTTGGATAAAATGTTTCTTCTTGAGATAAATCAATTTTTCGACAGGTTTGATTGATTTTCATAAAAAAATGAATATAACCACTGAATTCAGTATGATTAAAAATGGGTATATAAAAACTTCATATAATTATTATTTCAATAAAAAGTTCTTTTTTGAGATGAGCTCTCAAATATAAATCTATTTTTTGACAGGTTTGATTGACTTTGATAAAAAATGGAGATCACCACTGAATTCAGCATAGTTGAAATATAGTATTTATAAAAACTTATTAATATCTGAGAAAAATAGGGAGGGGCACTTTACTCCCCCCCCCCCCCCCCCCCCCAGCAATTGAGCTAGCAAATTGAACGCAGCACTAATAAGGACTGATAGAGGGGAACGTAAAAGGAGATTTGACAGGTTGATTATAGTGTATACAGTCTTTATTTTGCGAACATTATTATAGCATTATTGAAAAATTGATTGAAACAATTTGATATTTGTCTCTCTTAGATAGTCTAGCATTGTTATGGAGGATTGATTCGATTTGATGAGTATAGGATTTTTAAATATTCATTTTATAGTTCTCCACATGGATTTACTATTATTTTTATTCTTAAAAATTGCAAATTCAAAAAATCCTTTTTGAGCTTTTTTATAAGATATTTTATCTGATTTCTTAATAAAATAAATTTACTTTTCGAAGGGAGACTGCAGGACCTTCTACACTTTTTGTAAAACAGTACTTTTTGCTTAATCAAAACAATCAAGTTTTTAGTTATCCACAGGGTGCGTTTTGATGTATACATATTTTTAGTATTATGGCATTTTTTTGTGGAAATAGATTTATAGAATGTAATTTTCTGGATTACATTAGATAGAATAGCTTCGGGGTCGTTGAAAAAACACAGATGAGACCAATCGTACGTAGATGCAAGGAGAGAAAATTGTGGGAAAAGATATTAGAAAGATTAAAAGTGATTAGTATAGGAAGATGATGGGATATTAGTGTTTCTAGCACAAAAGAGTTAAGTAAGAAAATACTAGAGGCTATGAAAATGTTAACTAGAAGGGTTTGGGAAGAAGGGCGTGTCATAAACAATGTTTAAAATTTGACCTAGACGTTTTAAATATATTGCCAACAGCCATTTTGACAGGCTTCGAATCATTAAAAAGTAAATTAGAGAATTGTCGGGTTCAAAATATTTTTTAAATATATCATAAAATGTGAAAAATTTTAGATCCTGTTGAAATTTTGAACCTCAGTAAAACCTTAGTTTGCTTAAATAGATCCGATAGCAGTGCAAGCGTCTGGCTCCACTCGTTGCAGCTTTGATTCCAGATCATGAGATCCTTAACAAATTTTTTACTTCTTATTTCGTGGCATTTTTAAGAATGGCACAATTATATAACTTGTGATCTTGAAACGTTTGTTCACGTGGAGTATTAGCTATGAGCTTTTTATAACAGTCTTGTGTGTTTACTGTGATCTCATATGTTTGTCTGTATATTTTATGAAGGAAAGAGTAAAGGTAAAGGTATCGGGGTGTGTTTTCATTGACAAGGCACTGATGTACCGCTTATGTCAAACTATGAACAAATTGGTATCGATGAGGAATCGAACCCAGAAGCTTCCGTGCTGAGTCCATCATCTCAACCAACCTGCCAAAATAAACTTACGCATAAAAAAGTGGCTTAGTTATTTGTTCACTAAACTAGTTTCAAGAATTAATAAAATTATAAATTAATCTTCATCAAATTCATTTATTTTATAGATAAAAAATCAGAAATTCAAACTTTTGAATATTTTAAAAATGCTTGGGTAAAAAATTTTCATATTTTGTGGTGTGTTTGGAAGGGAAGTTAGAACTAACAACCATTGTGACTCTTGGCACAATTCGTAAGACTAGTTAGTTTCAAATTTCGTATAATAAACCGCACAATTTGGGAAGTAATTGCTTTTTTAAAAGAAGAAAAAAATAAGTGAGACATTGAAGAAATAGAAAAACTATGTTTTAAATTATCGAAACCCAAGATTTTTTTTTAATAAAAAAACAATATAAGACTTAGGTTATTTATTATTGTCTTCGGTCTTTCAAAATTGATTAAATAGAAAATTTTAATCAAGAAAAATGTCCAAATATGGATATATTTTTTAAATGTGATTTTTGCTTAATCATTATTTCTTTATCATAATATACTGTTCAGAAGAGAAGGTTTCAATAACACTTTCTCTGCAAAATTTTTTAGCAAATAGTTTGTTTGAGGCGACTAAACTTAAGAATATATCATGACTTACTTTATAATTCCAGACCCACTTTAGTCTAGCAGTCTAAACTCCTACAACTTATCACCTCATATCCATGTTAGCTAAAGTAAAATAAAGGATTTTTTATACACATTCAATGTTTCTATTCACCCACACCCACCGCCCTGAAAAAATAGTATGTGGGTACCCCCGTTTGCTCAAATTTGCGAGTGCCGGAATATCGACGCTGCCATACCTGCCAACTCATGACTCTAGTCATCTCTATATGCTTTTATGTAAATATATTGTGACGAAGGTTGATGAGTAGCGTGGGAAAGTAAACTCATCATTTTTCAATGAATAAGGGTTAAAAACCAAAACGTTTGTTCTGGAACCTCAAAAAATATTCAGTATTTTCGATATATTCAAATCAAATCATAACTACACTATCACAAATAACAAACTAACACACGCGCAGCAGTCACAAAAATAACACTCATAGAAACACAAACAGACAGATGCCGATTTATTCAAAATATGTGATTTTATGAGAACTTATATTGGGGGAGGGAATAGGCTTATTAGTTTTCTTACATGCGGGGTCCAAAAATCCTTGTGGCAAGAGTGATTTTGCCAATGAACACTCTGCCTAATTGATTTTGTGCCTAGCTAACTTTTCGTCTAAAAGATTCTACTTAGTATTATTTTTTCCATTTATTTCCTTTAGTTTGCTTTATCTTGGCATATAATTTAATCTTTTTCCTTTCTTTTAACTTTTCCTTTTTTATATGGATGAGAGATAAAGTTTTTGAAAAGGTTAAATTCCCAGTATATGCATTCGCTGATGTGCTTCAAGCCTGACATATTTTTCCGCAGTAATATTTAGTTCAAATAGCAAAAAGTAAACTGAAATATTTTTAGGAATTTTATCTTAGCACAATATTATCAAAACGCCTCTCAAAGCTTATTAGGTAGAGTCATTTCAAAACGAGAAAACTTTTGATGTTTATAGGTTTAAAAGGGATTCCTATACATCTAATCTTTAACTAATCCTAATTTTTTTGATTGGTTTGATCACTCAAATGTTTCACTCCTATGATATCATATTCCGAACAGAATATAAGATCACACATTTTAGCATTTTTATCTTTTGAAAAAATTGATCCTCTTGGAGACAAAAAAGTAAAGTTGTAACAAATCTCTGAATTTATATATATATATAACAGGGGTTGGCGTTTGCTGATACTTTGGTAAAAAATAAACCAATTTTATACAAAAAGTCAGTAAAAGTAGAGGTATTATAAGAGACAAAAATGAAGATCCCTGATTTAGTATGAAATTAAAACGCAAACAGACATTTGACCGAACGAAC
This sequence comes from Nectonema munidae, assembly GCA_030549495.1. Lineage (NCBI taxonomy): Eukaryota > Metazoa > Nematomorpha > Nectonematoida > Nectonematidae > Nectonema > Nectonema munidae. The sequence continues at coordinate 31,298 of JAUIRK010000292.1, read as the reverse complement.
ATTTGATCGAATGAACATTTAGAATAGATTTTAGAATTTAGAATAAACATTTAGTATAGTTAGAATATTGTTAGAGTTAGTTTTAGTATAGTTAGAATATTGTTAGTTTTAGAGTTAGTGTTAGCATAGTTAGAATATTGTTAGTTTTAGAGTTAGTATAGTTAGAATATTGTTAGTCTCAGAGTTGGTGTTAGTATAGTTAAAATACTGTTAGTTTTAGAGTTAGTGTTAGCATAGTTAGTATGTTGTTAGTTTTAGAGTTATTATAGTTAGAATATTGTTAGAGTTAGTTTTACTGTTAGAATATTCTTGGTTTTAGAGTTAGTGTTAGCATAGTTAGAATATTGCTAGTGTTAGTATAGTTATAATATTGTTAGTTTTAGAGTTAGTGTTAGCATAGTTAGTATATTGTTTGTTTTAACGTTAGTATTGTTAGAATATTGTTAGTCTTAGAGTTTGTGTTAGTATAGTTAAAATATTGTTAGTTTTAGAGTTAGTGTTAGCATAGTTAGTACATTGTTAGTGTTAGTATAGTTAGAATATTTTTAGAGTTAGTTTTACTGTTAGAATATTCTGGGTTTTAGAGTTAGTGTTAGCATAGTTAGAATATTGCTAGTGTTAGTTAGTATAGTTAGAATATTGTTAGTCTTAGAGCTGGTGTTAGTATAGTTAGAATATTGTTAGTTTTAACGTTAGTGTTAGTATAGTTAGTATATATTTAGTGTTAGTATAGTTAAAATGTTGTTGGAGTTAGTTTTAGTATAGTTAGAATATTGTTTTAACGTTTGTGTTAGCATAGTTACAATATGGTTAGTGTTAGTATAGTTAGAATATTGCTAGTGTTAGTATAGTTTGAATATTGTTAGTTTTAGAGTTAGATTTAGCATAGTTAAAATATTGTTAGTTTTAGAGTCAGGTTTACCATAATTAGATATTGTTAGTCTTAGAGTCGATGTTAGTATAGCATATTTTCAAATCCAACCATAAAATTGAAGATTGTGGGGCAGATTTTTGTGGGTCAGTAATTAGATAGACCCATATAACCTACAAAAATATAGCAAATTAGTCCTGAATGAGCAAGAATGATTGATTACATAGATGCTTTACTCAATGAACGAAGGTCCGAATGCAGTTATAAGCGTAAAACTTGTGCTCTGGAGACGAATACATTTCATTGGTGGCACGTAAGGATATACAAAATTTTGTTATAAATAGCGTAAGATAACATACGCATCTTTACCGTGTCCGAACATTTGGCCGAAAGATCAATTGTCTGTTCTGTTCTGTTAGGTCAATTGTCTGTTCTGTCAAATGTCTGTTCGGCCAAATGTATGTCGGCTAAATGTCCATTCGGTTAGATGTCTGTCGGCCAAATGTCCGGGTACTCTTGAAAACATCCAAATATTTCCACACGTGGTAAACTTTAATCAATCATTAAAATACTAAAAACTCGATCAAATTAGCCAGCATTGGGGACACGGGTAGACTGGCCACCTAAGAGCAATTTCCTGTGGGTTGAACTGCCGAATTTTTCGCGTAAAAAGGAAGAAGGAATTTGTAAATTGAGCGATTTTCAACCTTTTCTTCTTCCTTTCTCCATTTGAGGATTCAGAAGGATATCTCTTTTTATGCCTACATAATTACTTTGTTAATTGATTGTATTAGTTGATCACATACATTAAAATAATAGGATACATTTGATGGGGCGGTAGGGTGAAAACAGCGTGGTCTGCTTTTAATAATCCAGTCGCATCTCTTTGGGCACTAAAAGATTTTAATAAACTCAATCTTTACATCCTTTGTATTGTCCAATTAAATAAGGTTAAATAAATACTATTGGTTTGAAAAAAGAAGTTGTGGTTGATTAAAAAATATTTGTTTCTTGGAGTTTATCCCTGCTGTAAGCTAAAATAAATGATGTTGGGTTTAGATTTTCTTTTGGCAAACATTTTCATTACTTATCTCTAAACTTTCACATTTTGAAATGACATGCATACAAATATTGATTACTTAATTGATTAATTGTGTGATTGAGATAGCTGATTAAATTGGCCAATTTAAAAGAAGAGCTTTACTACTGAAAGCAACAGCACGAAAGAAATAGATGTTCTTTGGCTTCTTATTATCCATGTTGTGAGCGATCTCAAATGTTGCTTTGAGTATAAAAAATTGGAATGAAGCTCACAATTTCATTCATTAAAACACGCTGCAATATCTTAGCATCCATTGTTAATAATATTAATACGAGTATTGTTAATTCCAATATGAAAAATGTATACACACGCACTTTCGCTTATCGATCAGCATCGATGCAAACTGATTTTCACTCTCTCAAACAATGCAAGTCAGATTTGCAGATAAAAATTGATTTGCATTAACTTCGACTAAGAAGACAAATTCATATTTCATTGTATCAACTCACAAAGAGCGTGTGGATCAGAGGAGAGCAGAAAATAAATGGCAAAGCTATTAGCAAAACAATCTCAAGCATGTTTCTATAATAAGAATAATGCTACATTTCAAAAAATTTGTGCAAAGACTTCATCTATTTTATCGCATTAATAACTTGGGGATAGAGCTCGCTTCCACAATTCAGACTGCTCCATTTGTCTTCTATGCTTCAAAAAGGTTTCAGCAACACTGATTTAGATAGTTAGTTTATTTATAGGTTAATTATATGAAAATCTAAAAAATGCAACCATTATAGCTTACGCCTACAATAACTTACAAACATAAACTAATTTAAAAAAATGAATTTCTCCCAAAAAAATTCGAAAAATTCGTTCAAAGGGAAAACACTTTTGTCTCAAAGACCAATCACATATTCTTTTACAGAATTAAAAGGAACTAGGCTTTAATTGAAATGTTCATTGATTAAAATGTCATATTAGACACAGCACCTCCAATATGTGTCTCATAACATAACATATTTATTTAAGCAAAATAGGGGTGTCAATGCCTGTAAAATTTGCCTCTTTATGCTATAAATAGTATATTCTAGACTGCCAAATGTATCAAGTTTGTTTATAACTGTAAGAGAATTAACAACTTCACTCGGCAAGGAATTCCAATCATCAAAGGCTCTTTGTGTTAAAAAGTTTGACGATAGTTGTTGTGAAAACTTTCAGATTAAACTTGTAACAATGCGATCGAGACATTCTTGCAGGAAACTTGCTTACATATAGACAATTAGCAAAACGACATAGAAATTCAACGGACTCATAAATCTTCATACAATTTCAAAATTAAAAACGATTAGTCTTTTCAGTAAATAGGTAAGCACTCTAGACATATCGTTAGGGTTACTGTCTCAAAATTTCTCAAGGCTCATTTTACGATATTTCAAACATTTTTAAGCTTCGTAATTCTCGAAAAATTACACATGAGACTCAAAAAATAATTTTTTTATTTTTTCATTTTTATTCCATCAGTGATAACATCTTTTGAAATGATTAGAGTAGAGGCTAAAACTTTTTATCCAAACTTAAAATTGGAACATAAATAACGTTCCCAAGAAATGGCGTGGCTTATATAACTAATATTATTTAAATATTTAATATTGGAGAAAACTTTCAGCAGATATAAGGAAGAAGCTGTTAAATTTGTGGCAGAATTGTTTTAATCAAAAATAAATCCCGAATAAAGTTTACAATGGCAGACGAGTCAACATTGTGCTGGGAATGTATGCAAAGCAAGTCTCCAAACACTCTCATAAGAAGAAATATATTTTGAAAATTTATAACCTTCGAACGACTAATCAATCTGAATTTTGAAATTTTTATTTCAATAAAATGATATTTTTTCATTTTAATATTGATGAAGAAAAACAAGATTACATATTGAAAAGGTTACCTGTTTCAAAGTTCGAAATTTTGTTGCCTCTTGAATTCTCTCATTCATACATTTCTATTGAAAATAAATAGACTAAATTGAAGATAAACACATCTTATAATATAAAGTTTATGTAATAAGTTATTTTAGTATTGACAAATCTTGTTGATTTTGCTACTTTATGAAAGTGACAAGATTTTAAAATTTTAGACCTTTGAACAACATTGAATTATACGTAAGTTTTGGCACGGCATTACCAAAATGGGATCTATGGAAATTTTAAAAAGGCATCATTAAATTGCAACTAGCTTTCATTCTCTGGATGTCTAACCCAAAAATTCATTTTGGACCTAATTGGCCAAACTTTATTTTTAAATTCTAATTGATGAAAATCAAAATGAAAATAAAGATCTCCAAAATTCCCTTCACAAGAAAAAGTCTTTTAAAAATTAAGGTTTGCTAACTAGTCAAAGAAAATATTTTTTTTTCAAAATCTTACAAGGATAATAAATTGAACAAAAAGCATCTGAACTTCAATCAAGGCAAGCATAAATCGTGTAATTTTGTTTAAAAGAAAAGAGTCAAATATTATAATAATGCTAAAAATTTTGAATGAAATTGTTAAATAGCGTAAACGAATATTATAAAGAAATCTATTTTGTCGGCACTAATTTTGTATTGGTAACCGTCAAAATTGTTGCGCAGTTTTATTATATAGCGATCAAGCATCTAAACCTTGTTATATTTTTGATAAGTTTTTTATGTAGATTTTTTTATTATGTCATTAAAGGCAACATTTTTTCATTTGATTAAAAAGATCATTTAATGTTTATTCAATAAGTGTTTAAATGATAAGTTTTTTTTCTGTCTGTCTTTCTTATACAAATTAATTCTTTATAAAATTTGGAAAATTTGCTGGCAAAATACAAAAATTTAAAAGAATTAAAAATTGAAAAATAACTGATGAAAAGGAGAATTTTTAAGGATGAAAATATTTGGAATTACTAACCCTCTGTCGTATTTAATATCTAAAATTTATACTTTCATTGTTACATATTGTGGTGTGGTTAAAAGCAAGAGAGGATTCCATGTAGAAAACTTTGTAAGAAAGAATGCCCTAAGCTGATAGGAAATTTTTGACATCACTCTTATAATATAAATCATAAAAAAGAGGTTTTGTTATTGGATACATTTTTCTTTCTCGTTGTTGCTGCAAATTTATTACTTCTAATACTTATTCAACTCAAAGGTCTTTCCCAGTTGCATTTTGATGTACAATAATGTACCTTGGCTTAGTAGGAGAAAAGTTCTTGAACGATTGTTCAAGTGCGTAAATGAGATAAAGCATTATCTAAACATGAAAAATAATAAAGACATTCCTGAGCTAGATAATACTACCTGGCTCAGCTACCTAATATTTCTCAGTGACCTATCGATGCATTTAAATGAACTAAATGTTAGGCTTCAAGGCTATGCTAAAAGTATTGATGTTATGATTGGATTTATCAGAGCTTTTGAAAGTAAACTCTATATTTTTTAACATGATTTAGAAAGTGAAAGTTACAAATACTTTCCAAGACTGAAAAAGAACTGTACCAAATTAAGTGAGCAAAAACGAGCTATCTTGAATACTGAAAAAGCTTCTTTTTTTAAGTCATTTTTAAGCTCTCTAAAGCATGAATTTTCATCAAAATTTGCGCAAATTCAGGAGCTTAAATACTACTTTGCATAAAATATCTTGACAAGATAAATTTTAAAAAAACTAAAAATAGATTTGAAAATCGATAATTTGGACATGGAGTTAGTTGAATTTCAATCTATTTCCATTTGGAAACAAAAGTTTATCAATTTCAGGGCTGATTTAGAAGAACGTGAACGAGACAGACGGCATGGGTCTTGCTCGTGCAATCAAGATAAAGAATTGTTGCTTGCTTGCAATAGCATTCCTGAAACGTTCGATTCTCTCAAAAGATTCGTAAAAATAATAACAACAGTTTTTTCTTGAACATATGCATGTGAAACCTTATTTTTTTCACTAAACTACATCAAATCGAAAAAGGAATCGGTTGACCGATGATGCAAGTTCGGTCTGTGTATTAATAAAAAAACACAAGTTATAAACCTAATATCAAAGAATTGACAGGGGGAGTACAGCATCACAAATAAAAAAAATATAAACGAGTAAATTGGAATTTTTTTTTAATTTCTTTTTTATTCTGTAAATACACTATCATTATTATGTCTAATTTCTTTTACAAAAAAGAGTGATAACTGATATGTAAACTGATGATCAATAAAAAATTATATGAGCTTGCATGTATGTAAAGTTAATTTTGGACCTTTTGTATTTCATTTTTAGACATAATCACATAATAATTATTTTTTCCAAATTAACTGATGATATCACCTTAGATTTCAATAATAATAGGAAAAAAATATACTCATAAAATGCAAAATAAACTGTTATTTAAAAGTGACACGCGATGAGAAAATAATACAAAAAATTTTTTTTGACACAATCACTGAAAAGTCTTGCCATCACTGGCATAAAGCAACTCAGATCTTCCTACAACTTAACTCACCGAACATTTTTAGCATTGTTTCATCAACAAAAATGACTTGTAATTTGCCGGAAGTTCAATGTTATATTTATTTTGCAAGACTCAACTATATTCATCTTGTAAGAAAAGTCAATAAAGAATTTGATTTATCATATACTCTATATTGTGCATATATATATTTACTTTATTAGACAAAAAGTAAAAAATATGACAAAGATGTTATTGATTAGTATAGATATTTAAAATTCTTAGCGAATGAATAAAATATTACATTTTTATACCAAAAAAATGATTGAAATTCCAAGCGTAGAGTTTAGTCGCCAAAATACAAGAGTATAACTTTTTTGACTTGAGTAAAAATATATTTTTAATTGAAATATTTGATATAGAAGGATGTTTTGCCTTGTACGTCTGAGAAGATTCACCATTATGTCCATTTAAACCCAACTACTCACGTGAAATGACATTATTGACTGTGAGATGCAAAGTTCCGAACTTCGTAACAAGAATTTTCCAAGGTTTTGACTATATTTTAGTATGAATTAATAGATTTGCTTGCTTCTATATCCTAAATCTTCACAAGATTCGTAGCCAAGACAATGAAATCTCTAGAGTTATCTTAGTTTTTTCGGTCCTTGAAATCTACGCATATACATTTTCTTGGCAAAACTCAATAGCAATTTAACGTCAATTCATATTTTCCATGGCTAAAAACCCAAACACTCAGTTATAGAACCCTCTGTTAAAAATCCGCTAAAAAATTTTTAAATTATATAAAGATCCAGAAGAAAATTTTTTATTACGCCAAAAATGCACAAAGATAGGTAGTCCTTTTGCTCAAAAAGAAGTCTTTTCCAAAAAAATTGATTTTAAAATGAACATTTAGATTAATTTCATTAAAAATAAAAAAAATTATATATGTAACTAACTATACTAGCATAATAATGCTCCTTATTTCTCATAATTATCAAGTTCCGAGATTTAGAGTGCAGAGTGCATACCATATCTTTCCCTACAAAATAAAATGATACAGGTTTTATTTTTGACAGACTTGATTCCCGACCTCAGCTAATCTGCTTTAATACAATAAATTTAATTATTAATGACAAAATGGAGAATAAAAGAAAATTTTCTCACCACTTCCCAGTTTGAATTTCTCTTTGAATGCTGTGGTGGTACTGTGAAATTTAATTAGAGTTTATTAATGCACTATAGTACCTCACTTTCACTCTGCCTCTAACAGGAATAAGCCTCATTCCACAGTAATTATGCATAATTTAATGCTGAGCTTAGCAGAGTTTCGATTATTATTATTAACTTGACGCGCCTCTTCCATAAATCGATTCTTCCATATTGATGACGCTCACGCTGATGAAGGGCATCGAGAGATTGCGATTGGCGGTGATGCGTTTGATCATGAGCTATCCTAGTTGGTGGCAATTAGTTTAGAGTTGAAGCGCTTATCTCTTATTTTTGTAGATATTGAATATGCTAGCTCACAAAGACACATGGGAAATAGCATTGACTTTTGAATAAACAAATATTAAGAGCATAGAGACGAAGAATAATTAGGTAAATTTTTTCAAAACTATATTAAAGTTTAATTTAAGCATGACATCAGACTTTTATATGCGTTGTATAATATATTGTGAATCTAATATAATTTATAGAAACAATGAGTTCATATAATTGTCAATAAACACAGAGAAATATAGAAATAGCTGCCTAAAAACTTTCTTCCGCATCAAAAAATCTTTTTAATTATTTCGATTTATTGAATCTATAGTTTTTGTTTTTCCTTTAAATCTTTCAAATAGAACTAAATTTAAAACATTAACAGCATTCACTTTTCTTTCAATAGGGTCCCTTTCCTGGCAAGCACCATACAAAATTTCAATGAAAAACATCATTCTTAACACATTCTCATGATAAACATCATATGTAAAACATTGAAATTGAATTCCTGTAACAGCTCTAATACATTTTATAAAGTGGATGGTCAAACCTACTCAATATTTTACACTTCAACTCTTATGTTGTGGTATACTTTACATTTCGAAATTATGTTAACAACTATGAAAAAGTAGGCTTGATACGGAATCGAATCAACATTAACCTTTTGTAAAAATACGGTTCGAAATTACTTACGAATAAAAGCTAAATTACGATAAGTAACGAAGTACCGTATAATTGCGATCTCGTTGAGCTTTTTTTATCGAACCTTTGAGTTGTAAATAAATTCATCAATTTAAAGCAGATTACTTGAAGCATAACAGATTCTAGTCGACAAAATTTTATGATTTATTTTAATACAACTTTATTAAAATATGCATGTAAAATGATACATAGAAAAATATCAAATATTTCCTAATAATATAAAAAAAATTTTATCCTTGCATGTCAGTCAAGTGACTATTGGAAAAACTTTTTCTGCTCTGACATAAATTCTAAATTATACAAGGTCGAAGCTAAAAGACAGCCTAGTTTAGAGCATTATTAACATACAATAATTAAATTTTGAATTATCTTTGTAATCTTAGATTTATTTGTTTGTTCAAAACTAAATATTAAATTTGACAATTTGTAAATTTTGCACAATAAACTTGATATTCAAATTAAGTTCTTAAAAATAATACTTTAAAAAAAGAATATGAAATTTTTTTATAAAAATAAAAAAAAACATCAATAATAATGCAATACAAGTTAAATACTTAATTAGGTTTTACTATAGAATTTTGGAATAATTTTTTTCAGAAGGTAAAAACCCCAAACGAAACTTTTCTCTCATTTTCGATTACGTTTTTAATTTTTTTTTAGAAACATCGACAAGTTTTTAAATTTCGTATTTTTATACTCCATAATATATTTTTCCCAGTTGTTATTTTTTGATTTTATTTTATGCAAAATTTAACTTGTTTTTATTATGATTATGGTGTATATATGATTTTTCCATTTTTAGCTGTCGTAAAATGTCCATTTTCTTGAAAGTCTAAATCTCAGATTGTGCAATTATTATTATCATTTTTTTGAAACATTTTTTATAACGATGAAATTAAATCATTAATTTATTTACTTTTCCATTCATTAAAAGTGTGATCTACTTTTTACTATAAAAATTTTAATTTTTTAATTTTTTTAAATTATAAAGGTAAAAAGGTAAAGGTACTGTGGGGTGTTTTTATCAAGAAGGTACAATTGCGCTGCTTGTATCGAACTATGAGAAAGTAGGCTTGATACGGAATCGAACCCAAGAGAGACCTTGAGTTATCGAAACCCAGTATCTAACTAACCTTACTCACGCCCCTTAAAATAATTATAAGTGTAGAATAATATAATTCAGAAAATATTAATTCCACAGGCCAAAATTAAGCAATGAATCAAGAAAATTCTTTTTCACCCAAAAACCTAATCCTATTTGCATAGATTTTTTTAATTTTTTAATTTAGGTGTTATACAATTACTTTGACAGTTGCGGACAGTTATTGACTGTTGGACATTTGGAAAGATAAAGATTAAAGTTCAAAGCATCATCTCAGAGAAAAAAGTCAACTTTTATCATCCTCAGTTATTCCATTAAGAAATAAATAGAGAATAGATGAAGAAAAGATGAGAAAAAAAAGAAGACGTCAGCCATTAGAAAAAGATCAACAGAATGATTAAAAAAACGATGACTTTGTTATTTTAAAAGAGCGTTTCATTTAAAGCAAGCAGCAAACTTCTACCTCATTCAAAATTGATTAAAATATGAGATGCATGTTGAAAACTGGAAAGTAGAAGGCAATAAATTTTAAGGTAAAAACACTTCTCCAACACTCAAGGCAAAAGGTGAAAATGTTGACAGTAATGATGGCTTTGATTTGAAGTTTTTTTATCAGCGTTCAAGGTCATTCAAAGTGTACTTATCAAAGAATATGAATGAACTATATACAACTCATATATACTTTTAATTGGACTAAATTTTATCATTTTATATGAATTCTGCGATGATAGAGTCTTAGCAACCTACTAGATAGTGAAAGTTTAATCATGAAAAAACAAAAAACTTCAAGAAAATTTACATCTTTTTCATGTCTAAATATTTTACTATTTTGCATTTAGTATATAACAATTTCTTATCTATGTATATTTATTGACCTCGTTATCTTAGGATTTAAATTGCCTTTCTAAAAGAATATAATAAAAAAATGTGCAAGAGAGTGTGTATGCAGAGAGAACATAATTTCTCTAGTTGTCCACACTAATTAGTTAGTTGGAGTAGTTAGTTAATTGTCATTATGATTAACCTAGTTAGTACCAATCTTGCCAAAGGGAACGGAGACGACTTCAGTAATCTCTATTTAATTATATTTAAAACAAGAATTCGCCTGAGTTTCTTTGGGAACATTGCTACTAAATGGTTTTAATTAGTTGCCTATATAGTTAATTGTTTTATTTAGGTTAATAAATAGTGAGTTAGAATGATGAATATTAGATAGAGGATATTCCTTCCTAATTTATACATTACTACAGATATACAACAGACGCATGAAGCATATCTAGTGAAAATTGAACAGTATGTCAATTCAACCTTCTTAGCTTAGGACATGCTTGCCATTAGATATTTTTTAGAAAAAGTTGTAAAGTACAAATATAATTATTTTCAAGAATTGGTAAAACTTTGCGTTGATTGCATGTTATATGAAATGCGTGCAGTGCATTGTATTTCCGAATTTGCAAAAAGTTATCTTAAAAACCTTCTTGCATATGAGAAAATGATAACTTGAATGTATACTAATTAAATAAATAAGTTTACTCTCTAATAAAAATTAATAACCGCACTAAATTAAGGCAAAGACACTTTCAAACCTTTAAATCATTTGGTGTTATAACCAGGGCGAACAATTTTTGACCTAAACACTTTTCATTTTTTGACTTTTTGCCTTTTGAAATTTTGACTTTTAAACTTAAAAACTTGAAATTTTTTATTGAAAATATCCCAATTTATATATCATCAGAAACAAAAATTTTTTATTGCATACTAATTGCTGAATATATTAGCACTAAAAATAAAAAATAAACGTTCAAACATTTGAATTGAAATAAAACAACACATACTTAATGATATTTTTTGGATCGAAGTTTCGATCTTTACATAAAAGTTTGTTTAACATTGAAAATAAACGTTCAACTGAAGTAGTTGTAGATGGAGATTTGTGTAAAAGTAAGAATTCACTGGGTGAAATAAGACAGTTTTCTAAACGCATGATTTTTGGAATATCACTTTTTTCAACTCTTTTCTTCAAATATTTGTTAATTCCTCGACGATATGAGCCAGTTTCAAATAGTTTTGTTCAATTATAAAAAGCTGTTTAGTCAAATTCCCATTATTTTTTTAAATTTATTTTTAAATAAATTTAAAAATATAAGAAAAAGATTTTTGAAAATCAAACAAAATTCAAAGAATATAATAATATCGATTTTAGAATAAAATTTTTAATGTATAAAAAAGCTCTGCTCATTGATAAAGATTGTTGTAAAAAGTGAGCTCAAAACCTTATTGCTATTTTTAATGGTCAGTAGGTATTTATGCGTATTTTACCTTTAAAATGGCATTAAAAAATAAAAGTGAACTTCAAGACTAAAGTGTGGAAAACTTACAGAGTAGTTTTACTTGAAATTTATATAAGCTGTATACTAATCCTTTATATATCATTAGATTAAATTTTAATTCAATTTATAAATAAACTTGGAAGTTATTAGTCTTTAATTTATATGCGTATTTTCTCAGGCCATTTTTATTATGTAACTTACTTTTTCTGCTAAACAAAACTTGAAAAAAAATTGAAAATAAACATTTTATTTGATAAATATAAGCTCAGCATAACAAATTTTTTTTAAATAAGTTCACAAAATTTTGATTTTTTTCAAAAATTTAAGTATGAAAATTTTGACTTTATCAACTTTTTTTTGACTTTTTAATGTTTTTTTTTGACCCAACAGCAAAATTTTTTTGACTTTATTGACCTAATAAAAATAATTTTCAGAAAGCCAAAGAGGTGCTAAAACTAATAAACATACTCAGATCCAATTTTAAGCAAAAGCACTTTTTTTTTTACTTTTTGATTTATTGACTTTTGTTTGCGCTGGATAACCAAATATGAAGCAGGTTAATTAGAACATTTTAGTATGAGATGCTATTTTGTATTTTCCCATGTGCCCTTTGAAGTGTGTATAAATGTATGTTGCAAATTCTTTGTTCATAATTAAATTTTTGCAAAAATATCTGTATTTTAAGTCAAAAGTTTAAATGATTTTTTTGAACTTAATATTCAAATCTCTGCATTATATTAATTTTAAAAATGTTTTTTTGATTGAAAGTATGATTTCAAAAGGCACTTTAAGAATTAAGCTTACGCCAAAAAATAACTTCAAATTGTTGGCAATTAAAATGCCTTGGAAAATACATAACATAAAAAAGTGATAAATAAAATAATATGTTGGAAATATTTGTTACAAAGTTTTATTGTCATATTAGTTGCTTCTTTTACAAATTTTATTTACAATCTGGGTTATCCTCAATCAACTTATTGACTAAATTCGCGAATTTTAAATCGGTTCTGGAAAAAATTAACTATGCACTGTACTCTCTTCATGCCCCAATCACAGATCTAAGTGTTGATGAATTAAATCCGGTACATGAAATGGCTATGCCGTAAATGAGAAGAGGTAAACGATATTTGATCGACATAGAATTTTTTAACACGATATTTCTTTGACAGCCAAAACATAATTTACTCATCACTAACTTAAATAACTACTATACACTTATGAGTTAATAATTATTACTAACTAGTAAAGTAATCACTAACTAATTAAGTAACCTTATTAATCAAATTAGTGAAATCTGTTAATATAAATTTGATTTAATATATAAAATATACAGATGACAAAATCTTGTGTCGACTGAATTTTGTTTCGACAAAATCTTGCCTTTCCTACAAGAAGCAAGTCTGTATGCGGTGAAAAAAACAAGCAAAATAACTAATAATCGAAATTCAATATTTTAAAATATTATCGGAAGCAAAATTCAATGCTTCCATATAAGAAAATAATCTTCGTTAAAACGCAAGTAGTAAATTTGAAGTAAATAACAAGTAAATATTTTGAAAATGAAATTAATTTCGGTTATAACTAGGTTTAAAAATATATTCTCATGTTATATGATGGTATATCACGTTATTATGATATTAGCACTCGTAATGCCTTTGTCAGTTAGTTTTGGCATTTCATTATCAAAGGGTTGTAGATGCCGGTTCTAGCGTCTAGATCAGCATTTTTCAAACTTTCTTACTGCGACCCATAGCAAGAACCACAGTTTGCATCGCGACCCATAATACTTAAAGTGTAATAAGACAAACTCTGATCACAAGGATCCTTTCTTTTTTGTCACGACCCATTTTATTTTTCACGCGACCCACTGAAGGGTCGGGACCCCCACTTTGAAAAACGCTGGTCTAGATAACAAGTGGAGAGCTGCGTAAAAAGCTTAAATTAACAGCCGTATGTTGCTCTATTCTGCACCTCTTTAAATATGAAACAAATCAGTAAGTCTTGACATTAACGCGTTAACGCCCATGTCGACTATAGTGGACTTTACAAAAATAAAATTGTCTGCGTTTATCAAAGCTCTTTAATACAAATCTTCTGTTTTACATTAGATATCGTCTGATTATTTTGGTCGTTAACAATTGGTCTATTTTGATGGTTCATTACGTTTTATTTCAAGGGCCCCCTTCGATTATATTTGTCAAAATATTATGATCTATTCAGATTTCTTCCTTTCCTCATTCCAATATTATCGGTCTTAAAAGTTGCATTTGAAAATTTTTTATTAAAATTTACATTTAAAATAATTGTAATATAATACCAAAAATCTCGATATTTCTTACTTTTCAATGTTCTGTCAAGAGCACTGGAAGCAACCATACATGTACCTTTTAGAATATCTTTATAATGGAGTTAATAACAAACAAAAATACTGTTTGATTTTTAAACTTAATAAAAATAATGAACATTTATCTCTTCTGATCTCCTAAGTTAGAATTTGTCCGTTTGTAGTTTCAAAGTTTTCCTGCCCTCTAGGATACGTTAAATTCCCCATAAGGAAGGAGGAATTCTTTCATGGTTGAGAACCAGTGTTAAAACAATTTCTTTAATTTCTAAAGAACATAAACACACAAACAAATAAAGGCCGCCATCTCGATTAAATAATGTTTGTTTACAATATAAATATCTATGATATAAAGTTTTCCACAGATATACAATGTACACAGCTTACTTCGATTTCTGCTCATACATCTATATTGTATACGAAGAAGAATAGGATGTTCTCTGAACCTTGGCTTATCTGGCAAATCAAACTAACCTTGTTTTCATCTTGGTCAAAAATACGCTTTAAAAATAAGCACAAACATTGTACAAAACAACGAAATGCCTTTAAAAACTTAATTTTAAATTTTTTTAGCAAACTTAATCACTGAATAAAAGAAGAGGGCAGAGGGCTTAGGAAGTCTTCGATGATGTCACTAGCGAAAGGGGCAGGAAATAGAGAAAGAAGAAAGATAAACCTTAGCTCAGCTAAGAGAGAGAATGAGGTTGAGATAAAATGATAAAATTGGTACATTTACAAAATTTATAATCATGCTATGATTGTATCAATGCAATCAGATTAAAATTGAACTATTTTAAAACTTAAAAATCATACTTTTGACGAAAATAATGGATGATTAAATCTCAAAAATTATTTATCTACGAAATTATTATCTACAAGATTATTAGTTTTGCTTAATGAAATAATGATTTGTTAAAATTTGGATAAATCAATACATTTAATTGATAGGAAAAGTTAAATCATGATCATGAATGTGATCATGTCACTGATGTGTAGGCCACACTACTGATTTTTACTATGAAGAGTGGGATGATGAGTTGGTGGTGATTAAATTGAATATTTATATATTCCAAACAAAGAATCAGTGTTTGAAATATTAGAAAAATTCATTAAAAAAATCAATCAATAAAATTACGTGAATTAATGAACTTCTTTCAATATGAGGAGGCAGCCATTATATTTATTGAATATCACAAGAGGCAAATGTCCGGAAAATAAGCAATATAATAAACGTTTTTGTTTGATTTAATTTTAAGGTTTTTTCTATCAAATAAATATTATTATTCTTCAATTCGATTATTGGCAATGTTGAATCATAAGGTGGATTTTAGATCTTAGTCAAATATAAGTATACTTCATTTGTTGAAGCTTTATATTGAAAGAAAACTTTGCAATTTTTAAAAATATGCAAATATAAGTTTGAACAGCTGTCAATCAAAATTATATTTTCTATTTTTGTATTTTACTTCAGGACAAAGGCTTTCAATACTATAGATAATTGCATCATTTTGACAAATTAATTGATCACACATTAGATTTTTGTTGTCATAAAAAGATCTTACTTAAATTTGCTCTTTTTTCTTTAATAAAATCACGTTAATATCAATGTTTTTAGAACACATCTCTCACTTACATTGTTGAAGCTTGTGTTTCTAAGAGTTAGTTTTTGCTAAATTTTATAGTTTAAATTTAGCTCTAATATTTTTATCCCTCTTAACTATTTCATTTTACCAATTGACCAATTAAAAACTTAATTTTACAAATAAACGAACTACATAACTCTTTTTTAATTATAAGTAGTTATGCAAACACAATCTATTCCTCCTGTATTTAGAGTATTACTCTTAATGTAACAAGCAAACAAAACTTGCACAATGATCAAAATTTAAACTTATTTTTTACTCTGAAATTAAGCTCTTAAATTATTTATTCTGTTTTTTTTTCGTAATACAAAAGTTCAATTAAAGCATACATTTTTAAAGAAAATTTAGTTTTCTTAATAGATTGGAAACGTTCTTTTCTTATGATTTCCTTATTGTAGTCTGGGGGAAAAAATTTTCATAAGCCCCACGCTCTCCTCTAATTAAAAATGATATATTAATTAAAACTCCACCAAGTAATTGTAAAATCGGTAGAACCTCCCCTCTGATGTCAATTTTTGGCAACACCTCTCCTTATAATTGATAAGAGTTGGTAAAATCTGATTATTTTACCTTTAGATTTTAATTATTACTTGTCAATTTCGTTACAAAAGTAGTGTGTAATCCTGTTCACAAATCAAAAAAGCTACAAAATCTCTATCGATCATTTTTTAGCAAAAATTTGCTTCTGACAAGATTTACATCGTCGTGAAATAAGCGCTTTTCTGCTAACTATTTCAAACGTAGAAATCGTATTTCATCCATCACTCTCACTCCACACAACCAACGCATGCTTCCTGTCATGCGATATATTGCGCGTAGAAGACGTATGAGCGTTAACTTCTTGACCTGCTAACTTCCTACTTTGAGACTGCCAATACATTATAGTTGTGAATATAAATGACAGAGAAAAGTAAAAAAAGTCCATAATTTACAAAATATGAATGAGGTGATGGGGAAAAGCTGAAATGATGTATTTTGCATCGTGTGTGTAGGAAATAATTTGCTTAAAAAAGTGTGAAAACTCCATGTAAACACTTTTATTGATTTGCTATGAAAAAGCGTTGATTTAATTAGAAAATTTTATATCGAATTAAAATTTTCGTTTAATTAAAGTTGTGTTGTATATTATGACATGACACACACACAAACACAAACACACACACGTCTTTATATACACACTTATATTATACACATACACTGTTAACACGCTTGCTTATATAAACTGTCAATATTGACACTCAGATAGGCGTAACGTTGGTGTTTTAAATTGCTAATTTTTGATGACGTAATTGTAGACATTTTTCTTATTTTTAACAAGTAGTATTATTAAATCATATTCTATATAATTTACACTCCTAATAGTGAAAAGCATTTCGATATGAATCTTATCCATCATAAGAAAATAATGTTCGGTCGATATTGTCATATTAGATTTTTCAAAGTATTTTTATTTTTAAATCACTGTGAAAAAGAAGAAAGAGTGCAATATTAATAATATTAATGGAAATAAAAAGATAATGATTATGCCCTACCTAGATTTATTATGAAAATGAAATCCAATGTATTTTAGGTTTGGAAAGATCATTGAAGTTCATGTTTTGCCAAAGCCTTTTCTGTCTATATTTATGACATGTATCATGTATTTCTTATGAAAAATTATCTCATTTTGTTTACATCTTGAGGTAATACGTTTATGTCTCTTCTAAATCAGAAAAAATAGGGTCTAAAAGAATTATAAAATGTTCACAAGTGGGAAGAGGATAGATAGGTGAATGGAGGAGGCTACATTTCCCTTATTAAGTATAAGAGTTTAATATCCCAAAAATATAAGAAATGATACTTAGAACGTACGCAATTTTACGACCACCATATGGCACTATTAGGAAATTCTATATTATTTATTTCATACTAACTTTTAAATATGCCCCATTTTTTCAAGGGCCATTTATTAGTGTGTCATTTTTCCTTTGAGGAGAGAGAGTACAAATTTATAAAGGATATACAACAAAGGTCAATAGAAAATTCAATAAATGCTGAAAATTTTGTATACTAATTTTTGAAAATAAAAAATTATAAATGTGTTCTATTTATTGAAAAACTTGAAGAAAATAAAATATTATTTTATTCTTCTCTTTTTATTCGTATCTTTTATTCGTGTATTCACTAAATCATCAAAGATTTACCTTATTCTTGTAACAAAATATCACCTTATCAAAGTTCTTCGCAATCTTACAAGGATGCTTCAAATTATTATTCCGCAACTAATTTGTTTTTTTTAAAAACCCGCCAAATCAAACACTTTATGGGAGTTTATGGCTGTGTTGTAAATGGATCTAAAGTTTAGCAAAGATCTAAATAAGCGATGCTGAAGAATAAAAAGCCAAATTATTATTTAATAATAATCAATATAAATTATCATTATAAATGAAACTTTTATAATTTATAATTTTGCCTGTGATAAAAAAAGGAAAAAGTGATAGGATTAGAGGAAGAAAAAGTCACTATAAACCAAATTTAGAGTAGTTTGAACTATATTTTCTTCTGTTTTTGCATTTTTTATGTCAATAATGTAAAAAAAAATTTTTATGTTAATAAAATGTCGACAATTTTTTTAGAAAACACAAAATTAAAATATTTTCAATGATTAATTTTTGATTAGTATTCAAAACTTGAATATACTATTTTATTTCCTAATTTTTAATCCCTATTAATGATTTAATTTTCATCATAAATTTCTTTTTAATTTTGTCGTTGAATAAAAAGCTAAAATAAAGTAAGAAAATATAAAAATAAGATTTCCAAATAAAACATCCTTTCAAAAATCTCGAACGAACACTCCTTCCATGTCGAATAAAAGTCAAAAAGACATTTTAGTTACACATGTATTTTTATTTTAATAAAAGAAAAAAAAGTAATACTTTTGTTGAAAATTTGATGCTTTTTATAAAAAAACTAAAATAAAAATATCTTTTCTTGGATATTTCTTAGGAACGAATAAATAAGATACAGTCAAACTTGTATAAACCGAAGTTCAAGTAAACAGAAGATTATTTTCGGTTTAGACATTTAGGTTTATAGAAGTCTTCGTAAAAACTAAGTGAAACATCCCAAATTACACGTTCATTTTAAAGTACCCATGATATATAGAAGTTGTAAATTTCAATATTATATTGATAAAAAGCTCATCATAAACTTTATTCAAATTTATTTTTTAATAAAAAAATAGTCATTTAAAGTTTTTTGTTTACTTTTAAGTTTTTTTTTCACTAACTCTAATTCAGCGTCTTGTAAAACTTTTGAGGCATTTTCGTACATCGATAACATTGAAGTATCTAAAGCAAAATTTTTTAGTTTTCATCATTGAAATCTTCAATCGTGATTGTATTTTCTGGAGCAGACTCTTGGCTACTTAAGCTTGATATTGAGCAATTTTCTCTTTCTTTATATTTATTATATAATAAATATATTCTACATATATTTTTTTTCACTTTAGATTTATTTATTTATTAAAAAGGGAAAACACATGTGTAACACAAATGAATAAACTCAAAAAAGAATTCTATTAAATATGACAGCTTACTTTTTTTGAATAAAAGTTAAGTTAAGGAACAAATGAAGCCAAAAATTGACAATATCGTGAAACGAGCGAGAATCTTGGATAACCAAAGCGATATATTTATGAAACGGATAAATATGAGAGATGATGATTATGATGATGATGATGATAAGACTCAGGTATATGATGAATGAGCAAAATTGTGATAATTTTCTCCAATGTTCACAAATATCTTTGATCTCAATGAAAGCAGCCAATCATGTATGCAAGTCTTACATTATATTGCTTTCAATTACTCATGTTTACTGCATATGTAATAAATCCTATGCATGTATAAGAAATTTATGAAATTTTGTCAATAACATAATGGATATGTTAGAAATAATATAGCAATTGTCTTATGGTTTCGAAAATCGTGGCGAATCACAACAAACTGCTTGTTCCGTGTGTGTTTCAAAGCGAAACAGAACATCAAGACAATGAATGTATAGAATGCAAGAGTAGGATTTGCAAAGTTGATTCTTAAGTCGTTTGTCGAAGTTGCTTGTAAATATGCTTTTATAAACCAGAATACATTTTTTCAATTTAACGCCATCTATGAAACTATTTCTTTAGTTTTTTCAAAAATTATTTCTTTACTATTTGAGCTTATATATATGAATGAATATAAGCATTTTATTACTCAAAAAATGTATTTGATGGCATTTAAATCATTTGCATGTAAGATAATTTTTATGTTAAAATTTTTGGTAATTAGTGTTTGAAGATTGAACGCGTAAAAAAGCATTGCGTGTGGTTGTTATGGCGTCAGGAGTAGTGGAAATAGACTTTATTGAAAGAACAGTAACACGTTAAAAGGTAACCTTTACGAAGATAACATATACAATGTGAAATATATATTCACATTTGTAAATATCTTAGGATGTATTTACAAAGTATGTGAAAGCATGCTAAACAGTCAGTTATACTCAAGGATAATTGTAACTTGTGAAAACACTTATTACAGTGGTCAAGCGAGGGATAAAGCAAGCCTAATTTTAACAAAATCACTTCTTTCTTCCGAACTTAAAATCTAAAAAAATAAAGGTTAAATGCTCTCAATGAAATTAAAGTAAAACGATGAATATAAATTAGGGTTGGTGTTTTTCACAATTCAAAGATTTTATATTATTTTTCACATTTTTCGTATCACATCCAAGGAAAGAAGAATAGTTTTCCTTCACAAATGCCATGTTGCTTATTATACTATTGTCATTATCTTTCGAAAATAATTTCAATAGATAAATTTGATTTTTGGTTTTCTGCTCTCCGCTTATAGTAGCCTGTCATCATCTCTTCGGACATTGATTTTTTGATTTGTAAATTTGTGTTTCTTTCTTTAATTCCATTTGTCCAGGGAACCCGCGCTAATTTTTGACAATTTTTGTTACATATGATTTGTCAATTTTTCATTTGATTGTTTAATAAAAATTAAAAAAATTTTTTGATATATTAAATTTTGTCATTAAAAATACTAAATCGTTTTGGGGGCGTGAGTAAGGTTGGTTAGATACAGGGTTTCGATAACTCAATGTTTGGGTTCGATCACGCATCAAGCCTACTTTCTTCATAGTTCGATAAAAGCGGCGCAATTTTGCCTTTTCGATGAAAGCACCTCACGGTACCTTTACTTTTAAAGACAATTTTATATTTAGGTTTATTTGAATATTTAAGACCTTAGAACTAAAAATTCTTAAAAATTAAAATTCTAAGTATAATAGATGTCAATTAATGCCTTTAAATAAATTAACCCATTAAGTCCCAATGCTCCCGTTTGAGAACATAAGTAATTTCATCTTCGTCTGCTTTTTTCAATGACTTTGAATATAAATCGTCTGCGTTTTTTAGATATCGTCTGATTTCTATGGTACTTAACCCTTTGAGGACCAGTGGGTCACTGGTTTTTTAATACTTTATTTCTTTTTTTTACAATCAGTGTATTTTAAAGAAACTTACATAGTATTTATCTTAATTAATATTCTTTAGATCAAAATATATATGTTTCTAAAAATGAGCTTTAATCAAATTAAATGTTTTGTCACAAGCATAAATGCCTGTTTCCTGACATAAGCTAAGTTCATTTCATACGCCTACTTTAAATTTTAGTCTTATAAAGTATAAAAATCTCTTTTAAGATCTTTCAGATTGATATTATGCATTTATTTATACTTTGTAATCATAATGAATTTTTTATTGCTGAAATTTTCTTGCTCAAATTTTTGAAACAAGATTAAAAAATAATTGATTCAGAGAAAATGGGGAACTAATAAATTTTCCCGTAAATTTGCTGGAAATCCATAGAAAACAGAAAAGACAAAAATACAGGAACACTAGTCTAACTTAGACATGTATCGCATATCCGCATCCGCAAATTTTTTTACATTCTCTTAACATCTTCATCCGCCGATCATTTAAGTTTCAACATTCACAATAACATCCGCTTCCTCAATTTTCAAAGTAATAATAAATTAATTTATGATAACACATATACATTGACATCTTCTCTCAAAATTTTTAAAAAGTATAAACTTGCCTTTGCTTAGAATAGCAATTATGATAACGGCATCGATATCCGCTAATAAAATCAATTCTGACATGCGCGTCCGCATTCGTTAGGATGTCAAATTTGATATCCGCATCCCCATTAGCATTCCGCGGATACAAAAAATTTTACATCGGATACATCTCTAGTGTAAATTCACCAAAAGACAAATTGATCGATGGGTAAATTCTTGAGGGTTATATTCATCCAATAATTTCTTTCATTTTTATATTTTTTCGCTTTTAAAACGTGAACAGATGAAACAATTTTTTTTATCCAGAAGTGAATTTTTTATTATTTTTTCATTTTATATTATATAAAATTTTGCTTGCTTTTATTATTTTCAGTTTTTGTATTAACATAAATATTTTGTCTATGAATGCTTTTTTAAATACTTTATAGTTTTGAAAAATGTTGTTAGACTATATTGTATACACACACACCCACACCCACACATATACCCACAAATTAATTGATTAAAAAAAGAAGAAATTTGTAAAATCATTTACACACCTAATTTTTATATAAATAACTAAAAAATGAAACAAACGAATTTTTCCCATTTTTAGTAATAATAATGAAAAGAAAATGCATTGTTTTTCTTTTAAATGAAATAAACTTTTACTGTTTTCACTCTACAGATGGAGATAACGGAAAAGAGATGTCGAATTAGAGTGAAAACACACGGGCTCGTCCATCGTTGGCCTATAATTTAATTTTTTCAAATTTCTTATGAAAAGTTTCTGATTTTGCACTTTATTTTCATTTCTCTCACACTTTATAATCAAATTAACAATTAAATGTTAAAGTTTGAATTACAAGGATAGCCTATTTTGGGAGTAAATTTTAAATTTTAAATCAGGGGGGCGTGAGTACGGTTGGTTAGATACTGGATTAGATAACTCAAGGTCTTGGGTTCGATCTCCCATCAAACGTGCTTTCCTCATTGTTAGAACAGGCGGCGCAATTGTGCTTTTTCGATAAAAACACCCAACGTAAAAAAATTATAGATTGATTTTCTTATTACAAGCTGCTCACCTTGATAAAATGAAACAATTTATCCGAGAGATAACGTTATAAGCTTTCTTCATTGCAAAAAGTTTGTACCTAACTTTAAGACTTCCCCTTATTAAATATAATAAAACAAATTTTATCGCATGGCTCGTGAAACAAGGTTTCGTAAAGTTTGCAAAACATCCTGAATGAGATTACCACCCTATATTTAAGCCCTTTAATTATTTTACATGTTGTGACTGCTGATTTTTGCCACTTATAGCTGGCTACGTGTCTGCATACACATACATTTTGGCGAATATATGTTTATTTTTGAATTAGTAAATTATACTATTAAAAATTTTATGATCAATGGAAAGTATAGGCAAAATGGTTTGACAAATTCCTTGTTTACCTTTAACATCGTAGTTGAAAATATTCAAAAAATTGGAAGTCAAAAGACAATTTTTTAATAGATATATAAACAGGTGCACATTACATTTGTTTTGAATCTCGGTTTTTCTTTAAATGTTTTTTTGTTATAATTCCATTATGAAAATTCATTTTCATGCTTTTAAGTCCCTTATTAACAATTTTATTAGGTAAGTTTTTAAAAGTTTCAATCTTGTAAATGATAATATTTGGTGGCTATTTAAAAAATAGACATTTTTTTATCGGAATTAAAAAATAGCTGTACAAGTACATGGAATCAATACTGTGTCTAATTTTTCGAAGAACCGAGCGAAAAAGATGTAAGATATAGAAATTATTCAAGATCTCTGAGACTGTCGTTCTTTAATAATGCGAATGATACAGAATCGAGAATAATCAATGAAATTAAGTAGCAGTATGGTAAATTTGAAATGGAAATAATGATAGATAATAGAGATGAAAAGAGAGTTGCTCTCTTGAGTTGCTTTCTCGATGTATGGAAAAATTGGGAATTGTTTACAAGCCCAAGAAAAAAGTTCTAGCTAAAATATTCTTAATTTAGTTAACCTTTTACGCATCCATGACTATTTTATATGTAATTGATAATAAAAAATGTATTAAATTGCATTTTTCTAAGGAAAAGCCTTGAATTGCTCCAAAACTATAATTTATGGTAATCGATAGAAAAGTTTGGGACACACTGACTTAGACATAATAAGGTGAGGTAAATAAAGGATTAGAGAGCTTACGGTTTATTCAAACAAAATTAAGCTCCTATCTCAGCAAAAGCAACATTTCAAATTAAAAAGAGAAAAAAGAATATGTGGAAAAATTTCTGATATATAGAATTTGGAAGGATGTGTCAAGTGATATTTAATATGACGAAGGAAGAAGGAAGTGAAGGTAGGAAACTTACGAGTATGCGCAGTAAATGGAGCTTTTTTCAGCGCAACTAGGATGCGATGTTTGCTGGAGTATGAGGTGGTGTGTAAGTAGAGTAGTATGGTGTGTGATAGTGGAGAAGATGATGGCTTCCTCCCGATCAATAATACTTATGCCATTTTCTTCCTTACAATAGCACTTCTGCTAGGACTAGCGTTATCTCAACATTGCTATTATAACATCATTCTTATTTCTTTTACAATATATTGTATATATATTGTACGCGTATAAATAACATATATAACATATTTGTATAATAGAGATATAAAATATATAATTATTTTTATTATTTTTAATATTATAGATTATTATTACTATTTTTGTTATTATGATTAATAAATTCGAAAAGCAATCGATGAAAAACGCCTTTGTTGTGCGTTATTTCAAAATCGATATATGTCCTCATACTCTTCATATAAAGTATGGAAGTTTCATAGTCGACTCATACTAAATAAAAAAAGTTAAAAAGTTTGGAAAAAAAGTTTTTCCTTTGTAATGCGAAGTGCAACAACAGACTTGTTTCCAGTTACTATTTCTTAAGAATTTTATTCAAAAATAAAGAGAAATGATCAAGAAGAAATGAATCGAAAGATCAAAAATGAAAAAAATAAGATTATAGGAAATATTTTATGTAAGAAATGACTATAAAAATAAAACGGCTTATTGTACTTAATAGTTTTATTTGAATATCAAATCCTTTACCTAATAAAAACATTATCTTCATCACACTTCTGAAACCTGGATATGAAAGGCATTCTTTGATTCTTGACTCAATTCTGATAGAATTATTAAGCAAATTCGTATATGAGTATTAGAAATGCTAAATCTTTGTTTTAAACGGAATGTAACAAAGAGAAGTAAAGATAAAAAAGTTTGAAGAGGTAGATATGATAAGAGCTTTTCAAGGATAATAATAATTCATTCCAAAAAAATCAATATATTCTACGTTAAAAATCTTCACTCATAACAATTCTTCTTTGATTTCACGAAAACATCAATCTTCTGCCAAAATCACAGCATTGCTTTTTTATATTATTTTATTTTTGTTATTTATGAAATTTTTGCATGTCTCACTGACAAGAATGATAAAATATTGATGTTTTGTATTGAAAATGTGATTGAGAAAAGAGATTTGCAAAAGGAATAAAATGGTGTGCTAAAAATGATTTGTCGAATATGCCAAAGAGAAATTGCCTAATCACGCACAAATTTGAAAAGCCTTTATGCATCTCGAGTTCAATCTTTTTTTAGAAAATAAATGTAATTTAATTATTTATTGACATTTGCTACTAATCGAAGTACATTTAGACTTAAACAACAAGCTTGTAATTATTCCGCGGAATTAAGAATTATCAGCATTTTCTTTATAAAAAATTTGAACTATATTTAAAAATAATTTAAAAGTTAATATTTTTCCTTTCTACTCTACATATGTCTTTATTTGCCTTCCTATATATATACGAGATTTTTTCATATACTGAAGCCCAAGTGGCATATTAAAAAAATTATAAGTGTTCGCAAAAAGTTTAAAGACATCAATTTC
This sequence comes from Nectonema munidae, assembly GCA_030549495.1. Taxonomy (NCBI): domain Eukaryota; kingdom Metazoa; phylum Nematomorpha; class Nectonematoida; family Nectonematidae; genus Nectonema; species Nectonema munidae. The sequence goes on along the minus strand of JAUIRK010000292.1, from coordinate 5,286 downwards.
AAGGTGATGGGGAAAATATTGCTCATCTATAAAAATAACATACTCTTGGAGAAAAATGGGAAAGCATTCTGTTAGTTCACCCTTAAGTACCGCATTATTTAAGCCTATAATTTCTATTCAACAAACATATGATTTTTCTCTTCTTCAGTTTAAATTTTTCTTGTAATATAAAATAGTCAAACTAAAACATATTTAAAATTCCTATAATAAGGAAGTAACTATAAATACCAAACTACTTCACTATCGGATATTGTATTTAATTTCTTTTAAAATCGAAAAATAATATTAATTTTACATTTTTTACTTCTATTAAAGCATAATATATTTGTGGATAGGTGATAAAAATATAAATTAAGAACTTTTATTGATAGTAAAAAATTGTCCTTCTTCACCTGCATATAAAAATTGATGTTATCAATCCCTTCGTCAAAGACTTCTTTATTTGACGTAGTCAATAAGGGAACAAGGGTTTGGTGGTGGCACTTTGATGAATATAATATATAAAGTAATGGGATCTTAGTATAAACTTATTATTTAAGTTCATTATTTTTTTGTTTAGGTTTCTCTTTTTTTTTAACTTAATTTGATTTCTCTCTCCCCAATAAGTATAATTTAAGACATTCATATAAAATTATAAAAAAAATTTTTGACTAAATATTTTTACATAATTGTATAGCATATTATTACATATTTTGTGCATAGTGAGTTAATTTTTATGTTAATTGATTAACCCAATAATGCCCAGGAGAAGAAATCATTTAAAAAGTAGTATCAAATTTTGCCAGTATCCTAGTTTTATCTATATATAAAAAAATCTATATGATGAAAATACATTTATATAAACAATAAGTAATCCATATCTTAAACCATATGTTGCTGTAGAGTATTTCTCAAATAGTACTTATAAAATAAATAATAAATTTATAAAATCAAATGCAAAATCTCTAGAAATCTTGAAAAATTTTCAAACAAGATATTTTAAATAGAGAAATTGTCAAAGGCGAAAATCTTAAAAATATTAAACTCTAGGCATGGGATCATTCAGAATCGATGTAAATGGCAGTGCGATATTTTCTATTTCTATTATTTCTTTCATTTTTGCACTATAGTTGCACTTGCTTGCATTGTGAATTTCTCACTAAGTTTGAAATGAGTACAGGATTTTAACCTTGGCTTACCACAGTATATTGGTGCATCACCATTACCACCATAATGGAGTAAAAAACCCATCGTTTATTTATTTGGCTTTCACCAAAGATAGATTTATCTTGCTGAAAAGATTGTCAGATAAATCAAGTTTTTACTTTCGCTTTAAATTTTGGATTACTATATGTATAAAATTAAGAAAAAAATTCATTTATAATTCAAAGTTTTAATTATTTTCCTTTATTCTATGGAAAAAAAATTAACGCCATCTAGATGAACTTTTTTATCTGGTTGAAAACTATTATTTCAAAATTGAAAAAGAAAAAACAAAGTGTACACTGTTATCAAATTAATTTAAGTTAAATCACGGAAACCGATGAAAATAATATTTTATTTCTGAAAAACTAACACAAAAAGAAACAAGCTTAGACAAATATTACACATGAAAGTATGTGAAAAGCTATAATACTTTCAGATCATCTTTCAATTTAAACTGAGCAATAAGTTGTTTATGCATTGTATACGTTTTCCACTGATGACGAAAAAAAAGCTTCAGAGAACTACGAGTAAATTTTTGCCTCGCACATTTCATTTTATTTTTAATACTTTTTAAAGTAATGTCAATTGCAAATGGGAAGACCTTAGAAGCTGCTACCAAAGATTTGAAATTTCTGACCTCATGGCATACTTTGTTGTGTTCTCCACATCGATCAAGCCAAAGACCAGAAAATTATCACACGACAACTTTTTTCAAAAAAAAGGAGATCCATTCCTTAGAGCATTTATTGGTAGACATATGTTTATGTTTATAAACATTTTCATTAGGTTTGATGATCATACTGTTAGAGACAAAAATGACAAAATCTCTCCCATAAGATTTATTCATGATAATTTTTTAAAAAAAGTGTCATAAATTCTGGACTCATCTTGAAACAGTTACGATTGATGAACAACTAATTAAATTTAGAGGTGGTTGTCCTGCAAAGTTCTAAAACCAAAAAAAAACCAGGTCATTATGGAATGAAAATGTTTCATTTGAATGACTCCAAAACTTTTTATGTAATGAGACCTGAACTGTAAATTACTGGGCTTTCAGATAAAAGCCCTTTTTCAAGCTTTCAAATTTGTAAGCGTTTGATTTCACTGACTTACCTCATGGTTGTGGAATATATTTGGACCGCTTTTTCACTACACATGAATTAGCAAAGTGGGCTCTTGAGTTTAATTTGACTATTTGTGGCACAGTAAATCCAAACGGTAGATTTGTGCCTACTTTACTCAAACAAAAATATTTCAAAAATTTAAACCTACAAGAAACTGAGAGCAAGATTGTTAATACTGAGTTTGCATCCCTTTCAATATGCATACCGTTGACGCATGCGACAAAAAACTTCAAGCCAGTATACGTGCTATCTTCGCAACACACAAGAAATGTTGTTATATCAAATATTAAAAATAAATCAGAATCTTTTTTGTGTTATAATGAAAATAAATGTGGTGTCGACTGCTTCAACAGGATGGCAAGGGAGTATACGTACTACAAACCAAGTAGACGCTGGACTATGGCCGTGTTTACTAATTATTTGGACATTGCCGCTTACAACTCTTGGGTTATTTTTCAACATAATTGCCCAGAAAAGGTTTTTTCTTCAAAAAGAGGGGGAAGAAAAGTTTTTTTGAAAAGCTTATCTCGAAGTCTTTGTGAACAGTGAATGCTAAAACATGAAATTTCAATGCCAGTTTAAAGCATGCCCTAAATGTAACTCTATTTGAATATTGGCCGGAATCTCTAATGCTATTGTCCGGAAGAAGGGGGGGGGGGGGGGGGCTTTTGTCCGGGGGGATTTTGTCCGCCCCGTGTTATGTATATCTTATTACTATCCTGTTTTGATATTAATTTGAAGTATACATTTCCTCCTACACTCTAAAGCTAATCTAAATTATTGGGGCTCTTTGTATAAAAAAATAACATTGAGCAAATATTATAAAAGTCTCCTAAAGTATTTGATATCACTCTAAGTTTAGAAGCACACAACTATACTCAAAGCTTCGATGTTACATTCACACACACACACACACACACACACACACACACACACACACACACACACACACACACACACACACACACACACACACACACACACACACACACACACACACACACACACACACACACACACACACACACACACACACACACACACACACACACACACACACACACACACACACACACACACACACACACACACACACACACACACACACACACACACACACACACACACACACACACACACACACACACACACACACACACACACACACACACACACACACACACACACACACACACACACACACACACACACACACACACACACACACACACACACACACACACACACACACACACACACACACACACACACACACACACACACACACACACACACACACACACACACACACACACACACACACACACACACACACACACACACACACACACACACACACACACACACACACACACACACACACACACACACACACACACACACACACACACACACACACACACACACACACACACACACACACACACACACACACACACACACACACACACACACACACACACACACACACACACACACACACACACACACACACACACACACACACACACACACACACACACACACACACACACACACACACACACACACACACACACACACACACACACACACACACACACACACACACACACACACACACACACACACACACACACACACACACACACACACACACACACACACACACACACACACACACACACACACACACACACACACACACACACACACACACACACACACACACACACACACACACACACACACACACACACACACACACACACACACACACACACACACACACACACACACACACACACACACACACACACACACACACACACACACACACACACACACACACACACACACACACACACACACACACACACACACACACACACACACACACACACACACACACACACACACACACACACACACACACACACACACACACACACACACACACACACACACACACACACACACACACACACACACACACACACACACACACACACACACACACACACACACACACACACACACACACACACACACACACACACACACACACACACACACACACACACACACACACACACACACACACACACACACACACACACACACACACACACACACACACACACACACACACACACACACACACACACACACACACACACACACACACACACACACACACACACACACACACACACACACACACACACACACACACACACACACACACACACACACACACACACACACACACACACACACACACACACACACACACACACACACACACACACACACACACACACACACACACACACACACACACACACACACACACACACACACACACACACACACACACACACACACACACACACACACATACACACACACACACACACACACACACACACACACACACACACACACACACACACACACACACACACACACACACACACACACACACACACACACACACACACACACACACACACACACACACACACACACACACACACACACACACACACACACACACACACACACACACACACACACACACACACACACACACACACACACACACACACACACACACACACACACACACACACACACACACACACACACACACACACACACACACACACACACACACACACACACACACACACACACACACACACACACACACACACACACACACACACACACACACACACACACACACACACACACACACACACACACACACACACACACACACACACACACACACACACACACACACACACACACACACACACACACACACACACACACACACACACACACACACACACACACACACACACACACACACACACACACACACACACACACACACACACACACACACACACACACACACACACACACACACACACACACACACACACACACACACACACACACA